>CM075740.1:6862188-7327657 GCA_037974335.1 Prionace glauca
CCGTCCCCGCCCTCTCCGTCCCCGCCCTCTCCGTCCCCGCCCTCTCCGTCCCCGCCCTCCCGCCCTCTCCGTCCCCGCCCTCCCGCCCACTCCGTCCCCGCCCTCTCCGTCCCCGCCCTCTCCGTCCCCGCCCTCTCCGTCCCCGCCCTCTCCGTCCCCGCCCTCTCCGTCCCCGCCCTCCCGCCCTCTCCGTCCCCGCCCTCTCCATCCCCGCCCTCTCCGTCCCCGCCCTCCCGCCCTCTCCGTCCCCGCCCTCCCGCCCTCTCCGTCCCCGCCCTCCCGCCCTCTCCGTCCCCGCCCTCTCCGTCCCCGCCCTCCCGCCCTCTCCGTCCCCGCCCTCCCGCCCTCTCCGTCCCCGCCCTCCCGCCCTCTCCGTCCCCGCCCTCCCGCCCTCTCCGTCCCCGCCCTCCCGCCCTCTCCGTCCCCGCCCTCCCGCCCTCTCCGTCCCCGCCCTCCCGCCCTCTCCGTCCCCGCCCTCCCGCCCTCTCCGTCCCCGCCCTCCCGCCCTCTCCGTCCCCGCCCTCCCGCCCTCTCCGTCCCCGCCCTCCCGCCCTCTCCGTCCCCGCCCTCCCGCCCTCTCCGTCCCCGCCCTCTCCGTCCCCGCCCTCCCGCCCTCTCCGTCCCCGCCCTCCCTCCCTCTCCGTCCCCGCCCTCCCTCCCTCTCCGTCCCCGCCCTCCCTCCCTCTCCGTCCCCGCCCTCCCTCCCTCTCCGTCCCCGCCCTCCCTCCCTCTCCGTCCCCGCCCTCCCTCCCTCTCCGTCCCCGCCCTCCCTCCCTCCCCGTCCCCGCCCTCCCTCCCTCCCCGTCCCCGCCCTCCCTCCCTCCCCGTCCCCGCCCGCCCTCCCTCCCCGTCCCCGCCCGCCCTCCCTCCCCGTCCCCGCCCGCCCTCCCTCCCCGTCCCCGCCCGCCCTCCCTCCCCGTCCCCGCCCGCCCTCCCTCCCCGTCCCCGCCCGCCCTCCCTCCCCGTCCCCGCCCGCCCTCCCTCCCCGTCCCCGCCCGCCCTCCCTCCCCGTCCCCGCCCGCCCTCCCTCCCCGTCCCCGCCCGCCCTCCCCGTCCCCGCCCGCCCTCCCTCCCCGTCCCCGCCCGCCCTCCCTCCCCGTCCCCGCCCGCCCTCCCTCCCCGTCCCCGCCCGCCCTCCCTCCCCGTCCCCGCCCGCCCTCCCTCCCCGTCCCCGCCCGCCCTCCCTCCCCGTCCCCGCCCGCCCTCCCTCCCCGTCCCCGCCCGCCCTCCCTCCCCGTCCCCGCCCGCCCTCCCTCCCCGTCCCCGCCCGCCCTCCCTCCCCGTCCCCGCCCGCCCTCCCTCCCCGTCCCCGCCCGCCCTCCCTCCCCGTCCCCGCCCGCCCTCCCTCCCCGTCCCCGCCCGCCCTCCCTCCCCGTCCCCGCCCGCCCTCCCTCCCCGTCCCCGCCCGCCCTCCCTCCCCGTCCCCGCCCGCCCTCCCTCCCCGTCCCCGCCCGCCCTCCCTCCCCGTCCCCGCCCACCCTCCCTCCCCGTCCCCGCCCACCCTCCCTCCCCCCCCCCCTCGCTCCCCCCCTCTCGCTCCCCCCCTCTCGCTCCCCCCCCCTCGCCCCCCCCCTCTCGCCCCCCCCCTCTCGCCCCCCCCTCTCGCCCCCCATTCTATCCACCCCCCTCTCTCTCTCCCCCCTCTCTATCCTCTCCCCCCACTCTCTCTCCCCCCCACTCTATCCTCCCCCCCACTCTATCCTCTCCCCCCACTCTATCCTCCCCCCACTCTCTCTCTCCCCCCACTCTATCCTCCCCCCTCTCTCTCCTCCCTCTCTCTCCTCCCCCCACTCTCTCCTCCCCCCACTCTCTCCTCACCCCACTCTCTCCTCACCCCCCACTCTATCCTCTCCCCCCACTCTATCCTCCCGCCTCTCTCCCTCCACCTCTCTCCCCCCACTCTATCCTCCCCCCTCTCTCTCCTCCCCCCACTCTCTCCTCACCCCACTCTCTCCTCACCCCACTCTCTCCTCACCCCCCACTCTATCCTCTCCCCCCACTCTATCCTCCCCCCCACTCTATCCTCCCCCCCACTCTATCCTCCCCCCACTCTATCCTCTCCCCCCACTCTATCCTCCCCCCCACTCTATCCTCTCCCCCCACTCTATCCTCTCCCCCCACTCTATCCTCCCCCCTCTCTCTCCCCCCACTCTATCCTCCCGCCTCTCTCCCTCCACCTCTCTCCCCCCACCTCTCTCCCCCCATTCTATCCTCCCCTCTCTCTCCCCCCTTTCTCTCCCCCCTTTCTCTCCCCCCCTTTCTCTCCCCCCCTTTCTCTCCCCCCCTTTCTCTCCCCCCCTTTCTCTCCCCCCCCCTTTCTCTCCCCCCCCCTTTCTCTCCCCCCCTTTCTCTCCCCCCCTTTCTCTCCCCCCCTTTCTCTCCCCCCCTTTCTCTCCCCCCCTTTCTCTCCCCCCCTTTCTCTCCCCCCCTTTCTCTCCCCCCCTTTCTTTCCCCCCCTTTCTCTCCCCCCCTTTCTCTCCCCCCTTTCTCTCCCCCCCTTTCTCTCCCCCCCTTTCTCTCCCCCCCTTTCTCTCCCCCCCTTTCTCTCTCTCCCCCCCTTTCTCTCCCCCCCCCTTTCTCTCCCCCCTTTCTCTCTCTCCCCCCTCTCTATCATCCCCCCTCTCTCTCTCCCCCCCCTCTCTCCCCCCACTCTATCCTCCCCCCTCTCTCTCTCTCCCCCCCCTCTCTCTCCCCCCCCTCTCTCCCCCCCTCTCTCCCCCCCTCTATCCCCCCCCCTATCCTCCCCCCCTCTATCCCCCCCTATCCTCCCCCCTCTCTCTCTCTCTCCCCCTATCCTCCCCCCTCTCTCCCTCCCCCCACTCTCTCCCTCCCCCCACTCCCTATCCTCCCCCCTCTCTCTCCCCCCCATCCTCCCCCCTCTAGTACTCCACGTGGATGAATTATTCAAAGCAAAATGGATGAAAGCTTGGAAAACATTGTTTCATTTAGTTTTTCATATAAATATCAGCTGTAATTGGATCAGCTGTCATGTGTTAGTGTTTCTTTTTGGGTTTAGCCTCCAGAGCTGATGCACTGCATTGCCGCTTTGAGCATGAGGTAAAGTCAAGTTCTGAATAGAACTCTTACCTAGGAAGTGCATTGTGGCTCTCAAATCCAAACTTCTCTCACCTCCTATACTATGTCCCAGACACACACACACACACACACACACACAGCAGCACTGAAAGATGAAGAACAAATAGAACATAGAACATTACAGCGCAGAACAGGCCCTTCGGCCCACGATGTTGCGCCGACCAGTTACAAAACAATGACCCACTAGCCTAAACCAATCCCTTTTCATCCATAAACCTATCCACAGATCTCTTAAACGCCCCCAAACTAGGTGCATTTACAACTGCAGCTGGCAGGGCATTCCAGTCCCTCACCACCCTCTGGGTAAAGAACCTACCCCTGACATCTGTCCTATAACTACCCCCCCTTAATTTAAAATCGTGCCCCCTCGTGCTAGCTTTCTCCATCCTAGGAAAAAGGCTATCACTATCTACCCTGTCTAAACCTCTAATCATCTTATATGTTTCAATGAGATCCCCTCTTAGCCGCCTTCTTTCCAGCGAAAATAACCCCAAATCTCTCAGTCTCTCCTCATAGGATCTCCCCTCCATACCAGGCAACATCCTGGTAAACCTCCTCTGCACTCTCTCCAAAGCCTCTACATCCTTCCTGTAATGCGGGGACCAGAACTGCACACAAAACTCCAAGTGTGGCCGTACCAGAGTTGTGTACAGTTGTAACATGACGCTGCGACTCCTAAATTCAATCCCCCTACCAATAAACGCCAAGACTCCGTATGCCTTCTTAACAACCTTATCTACTTGATTCCCAACTTTCAGGGATCTATGTACACATACACCTAGATCCCTCTGCTCCTCCACACTATTCAAAGTCCTCCCGTTAGCCCTATACTCAACACATCTGTTATTCCTACCGAAATGAATTACCTCACACTTCTCCACATTAAACTCCATCCGCCACCTCTCAGCCCAGCTCTGCAACCTTTCTAAGTCATCCTGCAAACTATGACACCCTTCCTCACAATCTACCACACCTCCGACTTTGGTGTCATCAGCAAACTTACTAATCCACCCAACTATACCCTCATCCAAATCATTAATAAAAATTACAAACAGCAGTGGCCCCAAAACAGATCCCTGAGGCACACCACTCGTAACCGAACTCCATGACGAATATTTCCCATCAACCACCACCCTCTGTCTCCTATCTGCTAGCCAATTCCTGATCCAATTACCTCGATCACCCCCAATCCCATACATCTGCATTTTCTGCAGAAGCCTACCATGGTGAACCTTATCAAACGCCTTGCTAAAATCCATATACACCACATCAACATGTTCTATTTCTCCAGGCTTTTAAAAACCTAATCATGAGAATCTCTCTCAAAATGATTGATTTATTTTTCATTCGTGCTCGGCATGTCGATGACATTGATTTCAGAATTGATGGACCATCCTTGGTTGTCTGAGGGGCATAGCGTGAAGCTGGAATCATTCTGGGGCTGACATAGAGCAAGCTCCCTTTCCTGAAGAGCATGATTACAGACCGTGTGGTTTGACAGCAATTGGACAGCTTTTATGGCTTTCATTCTCTGATGTTCATTGAAAAACACTACTCTATCCCCTTCTGATGGTTGCAGACACTCAGGAACAGAAAGGGTCAGTGTTTAAAAGTGGAAGCTCACTGATGTGAGGTCCAATGTGGTGATTTGTTATTGAGCAATTGGTGATGAATTGAGACTCTCTCACTGAGGTCACACTGATGAATCCCTCACCATTCTAACTGTTTAGACACTCCCGAGGCCTTAGATTGAAGATAATCTCTTTATAGGTGCTACCAGGTAAAGGTTAGGCCCTATTCAAATAGAGACTGACAGGTGTTTGCCACTGTTCCTCCTTTCTTGCAATTTTTTGGCAGTTGAGGTGTTCAGATTTGGTCCTATGTAATATGGTAATTGTAAAGATCTGTGGATCAATCCTTCTCTTTATGAACACAACACCAGAGTTTATACGGGTTTTGTGTTCTGGCAGCTTAAGCCTTAGTCTCATAAGGCTCTCCTCTGGAATCAGCTTCCTCCTATATGAAAAGAGGTTCTTAACACTATTCCATTATCCCATTAGGATTTTTCTTGTGAGGAAGCCTGGAGCCTTGTAGCCAGAATGTGTCTGATATTTCATGAGAGCAGGTGTAATTCACTCATTAACATGGAAATACACGTAACTGAAAGGGAGATTGTCCTGATTCCACCCTGCTTTGCACAATTCACTCCTTGGCATGTGAAAAGTGCCAAAATCAGAAAGGGATTATGACACAGACCATTCAGTCCATTGAGTGTCTCCTACCATATTTTCCGAGGTAGGAGAGGAGTTGCTGTCAAGCGCACAATAGGGCAAGAGGACACAGGTTTAGGGTGTTGGGGAGTAAGTACAGGGGAGATGTCAGGGTAAGTTTTTCACTCAGAGGTGTGTGGAATCGGTTGCCGGCAGTGATGGTGGAGGCGGATTCGATAGGATCTTTTAAGAGACTTTTGGATAAGTACATGGAACTTCGAGGGTTACAGGTAAGCCTGGTAGATAGGGACATGTTTGGCTCAACTTGTGGGCCGAAGGGCCTCTTTTGTGCTGCAGTTTTTCTATGTTTCTAACTTGGTCTCTTATTATTTGTAATTATTCCATGTTCACCATGTCAGGCAGGCTGAGAGTACCTATTACTGGACAGCTTTACATAGTGGGTTTAGAATCAGACTGCCTCAATCCACCTCTTTAAACTCTCTTGCTTGACCGCTCCTCACCCACTGTGAGGGATTATCCTGAATGCAGCAGCAGGTGGTCCAGCTCATTTTAACTACTTGTCAGAAAGTTTAAGATGTATAATGCTGCAGAGACGGTTGTTGTGTTGGTTCACTGTTACGAAACACAGATTGACCATTCTTACTTATTTCCCTTGAAATTCTTCACCAAGTATAAAATCTGCTGACGGGTGAGATAGTCTAGGGTGCATCCACTGACTATCAAAAACCAAATCACAATCTGATTGATCTATTACAGTTCTGGTCCAGCTCCATCGCCAAGTGCCTTCCTGCCAAGTCCATCAGCACAGACAACACAGAGCCCGGCTGCAGCACGGACACCCCAGAATTTCAGCGTCCCTTCTCCAGGCCCCCTCAACACTCCAGGTATGGTGTTTGCATGTCTCCAGTCAAGTGGTGAAGAGATAAGTAATAGTACTCGGTAATGTTCTAACTGTTTTGAGCCCTCTACCCGTTAACAATGGGAAGATTGATACCTCTTGGAATGGGTTTGATGTTGAATGACAGGGCTCAGGTGTTGACGACACACACCTCTAAACTTTGCCTTCTGTTGTATTTTTCCCACTGCTTTGAAACAGTGGAGATAATGGGCATCAACCATGTGTCACTTCTAATGCTTTTGTGCCACTGAAACATTGAGTAGTGAAGGTCGACACAGCCCACCATCGGCTGCGTTGATGCCAGGCCACTCTGAACGGGTGGCCCTGCTCTTTCCTCAGCAGTCAGCACCGCATCAGAACAGGCCAACATGTATTTCATGTCACAGCAGCAAGACAATGATTGGGGATTCCTCTCCTTTCCTTGTCAGTCCAAGGGTGCTGTTCCCAGTTCACTAATGTCCAGACTGACATCAACCAACTTAGCACCCAGGATCAGTCCTGACTCTTTATGTATGTTGTATGCTGTAAGAAGTCTCACAACACCAGGTTAAAGTCCATGTTATGTGCTGCACAGAGTGATGTATTTATCCATAGGAGTCACTGACGGAGCCTATTGGCCTGATGCTGAACTTCTGAAGGTTATCAGGAGCTGTGACCACTACATCCCCTCCCCTCCCCACCTCTCCCCACCTCTTTCCACCTCTCCCCACCTCTTTCCACCTCTCCCCACCTCTTTCCACCTCTCCCCACCTCTTTCCACCTCTCCCCACCTCTTTCCACCTCTCCCCACCTCTTTCCACCTCTCCCCACCTCTTTCCACCACTCCCCACCTCTTTCCACCTCTCCCCACCTCTTTCCACCACTCCCCACCTCTTTCCACCTCTCCCCACCTCTTTCCACCTCTCCCCACCTCTTTCCACCTCTCCCCACCTCTTTCCACCACTCCCCACCTCTTTCCACCTCTCCCCACCTCTTTCCACCTCTCTCCACCTTTCCCCACCTCTCCCCACCTCTTCCCCAGCCCCCCTTCCAGCCACACCCCTCCCTCCAGCTTCCCCAAACCCCTTCCCTTATGAGTTCCTTTGGGATATTTCCACAAGCTGGTGTGACTCATTCAATTGAAAATTTCACTGCTGAGATTGATGGCAATTTATTGGGTGAGGAAGAGAAGAGACATACAACCAAGGCAGAAGTAAATAAAACAAAACTGGAAATACTGAGCCAGCCTGGCACTGTCTGTATGGAGTGAAACATAGCTACGGTTTCAGATCTGTGAACTTTTATCAGAAAAAATGAAAGCTGCCAGAGATGAGACAGAGATCAAGCACGACCTAATTGAAACAGGGTGATGGGCTGAATAGCCTCTCTGTTCCAATGTTCCAAAAACAGGGAAGGATGAAACAAAAGGATGTGCATTTGAATGACCATGGGGAGTCCTGAAGTGTTTCACAGCTAGCCAGTGACCCTTTGGTAGAGCATTGCAGGGAAACACAGAAGCTAGTTGATACACTGCAAGCTCCGTTAAACAGCTGATCTGTTTCTTACTGAGTTTATGAATGGCAGAATGTTGGCCTGGATGTAGAAGCCGTTCTGAAAGTGTTGTGAAATTAAATCTTGCTTAGCCACCTACCTGTTCTCCTCAGGATATGGTTTTGTCTTGGGGCTGCAATGACTGGATCTTTATCTTGTTTCTACTCTTGGTGCCTCATGTGGACCCTTTTGTAAATTGTTATATTAAATTTACCCTAAGAGAGCACATTGCTAGTTGTCAGTGTACTCAGTGAGAATTATCAACCCTGATATGACTCTCACTGATGTATCCACAATCATTATCTCGTGAAGCCAATAGATTGTGTTTCCTGATTAGACAGGCATTAGCAGAGAGCTCTGTGATATAAAAATGTCAATATCTAGCAGAGGCTTGTGAAGTTATTTTATTCACAGCTGCATTGCACACTAATATTGTGCAACATTGATTAAGCCCCAAATTCTGCTTATTCCGCTGTGTCCCCTTGGATCCGGTTTTAAAACCTTGAATGTAGAGTTCACTTTCAGAGTTGTATTAATGACGGAATTAACTAATATGGGTTAGCCTTGTGGTTGGAGACTGAACTGTAAAGGAATCTCCACAGGCTGAGAACTAATCACTGCAAAGCTGTTGCAGCTTGACTGCTGTCAAGCTGAGAGAATCTAACCCAGGAACTTGATGCACTGCAGCATCACCACAGCCCTGAGCACTCACCACCAAGCTCTCTGAGTCATGAATGGTGATCATTATCTGGATAAGCTAGTACAAACATTAATTTGAGGTACATTGATTTGGCTGTGAAATGAACCTCATTAAAAAGCTAGGTATTGGCTACAGCACTTTTCCTCAGATCAGGAGGGTGAAAGGGAAAATAGAGCTGAATTACTTATAGAGCTATTATTATTTGTGTAGCTGAGGTTCAACACATCCTTGACACAAGTAATGTGTGTGTCCATGACCTGTTCCCCAGTGAGAGTCAGCAACTTCAGGAACTGTCCTCCAGTGAGAATCAGCAACTTCAGGAACTGTCCTCCAGTGAGAATCAGCATCTTCAGGAACTGACCTCCAGTGAGAGTCAGCACCTTCAGGAACTGTCCTCCAGTGAGAGTCAGCAACTTCAGGAACTGTCCTCCAGTGAGAATCAGCACCTTCAGGAACTGTCCTCCAGTGAGAGTCAGCACCTTCAGGAACTGTCCTCCAGTGAGAGTCAGCACCTTCAGGAACTGTATCCTAGTGAGAGTCAGCACCTTCAGGAACTGTATCCCAGTGAGAGTCAGCACCTTCAGGAACTGTCCTCCAGTGAGAGTCAGCACCTTCAGGAACTGTATCCCAGTGAGAGTCAGCACCTTCAGGAACTGTCCTCCAGTGAGAGTCAGCACCTTCAGGAACTGTATCCCAGTGAGAGTCAGCACCTTCAGGAACTGTATCCTAGTGAGAGTCAGCACCTTCAGGAACTGTATCCTAGTGAGAGTCAGCACCTTCAGGAACTGTATCCCAGTGAGAGTCAGCACCTTCAGGAACTGTATCCCAGTGAGAGTCAGCACCTTCAGGAACTGTATCCCAGTGAGAGTCAGCACCTTCAGGAACTGTATCCCAGTGAGAGTCAGCACCTTCAGGAACTGTATCCCAGTGAGAGTCAGCACCTTCAGGAACTGTATCCCAGTGAGAGTCAGCACCTTCAGGAACTGTATCCCAGTGAGAGTCAGCACCTTCAGGAACTGTATCCCAGTGAGAGTCAGCACCTTCAGGAACTGTATCCCAGTGTGAATTCACTTGCCTGTCAATAAATATTTATTGTGGTGTAGTCAGTGCTGGAAAGTATGGAAGCATAACAGTTAATTTGTGCACAGGTATGTTCAACAAAGCCCAAAGGAACAAATAGCCAGATAATAATTTTTGGTTGGAGAAAACAGCTGTCTAATACAGGGAGAGGTTCTCTGAAATGGTATTGCAGAGTTTTTTTATCCATCTTAAAAAGCAAGTAGGGCTTTAGTTGATTGGCTTATTCAGTCCATAGTGGTATCCTCGTATGGCATTGAGAATACATATTCCAGTCCTGAACTGGGACTTGCACCCTTTGATACAGGTGAGGGTTCTATGAGCTGAGCTGAGGCTGACGTTAAATATGACTTTTACTTTGGTGAACTGACCTTATCGGTTTCAACTCATTTGATACCAGCCTCTGCTTCATGTAATGTTGCTGATCATCTTAGGATTCCAGAATGCTAAAAGTTTACCCTTTTCAGATTAAAAGAATTCCTTTCTCAGTTTATTTGCTGAAAAGAACAGTACAAATATGGGAGAAATTATAATGCAGCATAGCTTGTTGGGAATAAGGATAGGCTCTCAGGCAGATGGTATTCTTACTTGTTGGAGTATGTGTTCCAGTTTCATTTTCTATAAAACTGCTGTAGCCGACACCAGTGCACACTGAGTCTGGACTAGAGCCGACACCAGTGCACACTGAGTCTGTGCCAGAGCTGGCGCCAGTGCGCGCCGTCTCTGCGCCAGAGCTGGCGCCAGTGCACGCCGTCTCTGTGCCAGAGCTGACGCCAGTGCGCGTCATCTCTGTGCCAGAGCTGACGCCAGTGCGTGCTGTCTCTATGCCAGAGCTGGCACCAGTGCGCGCCGTCTGTGCCAGAGCTGATGCCAGTGCGCGCCGTTTCTGTGCCAGAGCTGACGCCAGTGCGCGCCGTCTCTGTGCCAGAGCTGACGCCAGTGCGCGCCGTCTCTGTGCCAGAGCTGATGCCAGTGCGCGCCGTCTCTGTGCCAGAGCTGGCGCCAGTGCGTGCCGTCTCTGTGCCAGAGCTGGCGCCAGTGCGTGCCGTCTCTGTGCAGGAGCTGGTGCCCGTGCGTGCCTTCTCTGTGCCAGAGCCGACGCTAGTGCACGCCGTCTCTGTGCCAGAGCTGACGCCAGTGCACGCCGTCTCTGTGCCAGAGCCAGCGCCAGTGCGCGCCGTCTCTGTGCCAGAGCTGACGCCAGTGCGCGCCGTCTCTGTGCCAGAGCTGACGCCAGTGCGTGCCGTCTCTGTGCCGGAGCTGGCACCAGTTTGCGCCGTCTCTGTGCCAGAGCTGACACCAGTGCACGCCGTCTCTGTGCCAGAGCCGACGCCAGTGCGCGCTGTCTCTGTGCCAGAGCTGACGCCAGTGCACGCTGTCTCTGTGCCGGAGCCGACGCCAGTGCACGCTGTCTCTGTGCCGGAGCCGACGCCAGTGCGCGCTGTCTCTGTGCCGGAGCCGACGCCAGTGCACGCTGTCTCTGTGCCGGAGCCGACGCCAGTGCGCGCCGTCTCTGTGCCGGAGCCGACGCCAGTGCGTGCTGTCTCTGTGCCAGAGCCGGCGCCAGTGCACGCCGTCTCTGTGCCAGAGCCGGTGCCAGTGCACGCTGTCTCTGTGCCAGAGCTGGTGCCAGTGCACGCTGTCTCTGTGCCAGAGCTGGTGCCAGTGCACGCTGTCTCTGTGCCAGAGCCGACGCCAGTGCACGCTGTCTCTGTGCCAGAGCTGGTGCCAGTGCACGCTGTCTCTGTGCCGGAGCCGGAGCCGGCGCCAGTGCACGCCGTCTCTGTGCCAGAGCCGGTGCCAGTGCACGCTGTCTCTGTGCCAGAGCTGGTGCCAGTGCACGCTGTCTCTGTGCCAGAGCCAACGCCAGTGCACGCTGTCTCTGTGCCAGAGCTGGTGCCAGTACACGCTGTCTCTGTGCCGGAGCCGGAGCCGGCGCCAGTGCACGCTGTCTCTGTGATAGAGCTGACGCCAGTGCGCGCCGTCTTGCTACAGCTGTATAGGGCATTGGTGAGGCCGCAGCTGGAGTACTGTGTGCAGTTTTGGGCGCCGCACCTGCGCAAGGATATTTTGGCCCTGGAGGGAGTGCAGAGGAGGTTTACTAGGCTGATACCGGAGTTGAGGGGATTGAGCTATGAGGAGAGGCTGAATAAACTAGGCTTGTACTCGTTAGAGTTTAGAAGAATGAGGGGAGATCTCATTGAGACGTATAAGATGATGAATGGGATGGATAGGATAGAGGTGGAGAGACTGTTCCCGCTCAAAAAAGACAGTAGGACTAGGGGGCACAGCCTCAAGATAAAGGGGGGCGGTTTAGAACAGAGTTGAGGAGGAACTTCTTCACTCAAAGGTTGGTGAATCTCTGGAATTCTCTGCCCGTTGAAGTGGTGGAGGCTGCCTCGCTAAATATTTTTAAGAAACGGGTTGATGGGTTTTTGATAAGAGAAGGGATTAAGGGTTATGGGGAGAGGGCGGGAAGGTGGAGCTGAGTCACGACAGATCAGCCATGATCTTATTGAATGGCGGGGCAGGCTCGAAGGGCCAGATGGCCTGCTCCTGCTCCTATTTCTTATGTTCTTATGTTCTTACGTCTCTGTGCCGGAGCCGGCGCCAGTGCGCGCCGTCTCTGTGCCAGAGCTGACACCAGTGCGCGCCGTCTCTGTGCCGGAGCTGATGCCAGTGCACGCTGTCTCTGTGCCAGAGCTGACGCCAGTGCGTGCCGTCTCTGTGCCGGAGCCGGCGCCAGTGCACGCTGTCTCTGTGCCAGAGCTGACGCCAGTGCGTGCCGTCTCTGTGCCGGAGCCGGCGCCAGTGCACGCTGTCTCTGTGCCAGAGCTGACACCAGTGCGCGCCGTCTCTGTGCCGGAGCCGGCGCCAGTGTGCGCCGTCTCTGTGCCGGAGCCGGCGCCAGTGCACGCTGTCTCTGTGCCAGAGCTGACGCCAGTGCGTGCCGTCTCTGTGCCGGAGCCGGCGCCAGTGCACGCTGTCTCTGTGCCAGAGCTGACGCCAGTGCGTGCCGTCTCTGTGCCGGAGCCGGCGCCAGTGCGCGCCGTCTCTGTGCCGGAGCTGATGCCAGTGCACGCTGTCTCTGTGCCAGAGCTGACGCCAGTGCGTGCCGTCTCTGTGCCGGAGCCGGCGCCAGTGCACGCTGTCTCTGTGCCAGAGCTGACGCCAGTGCGTGCCGTCTCTGTGCCGGAGCCGGCGCCAGTGCACGCTGTCTCTGTGCCAGAGCTGACACCAGTGCGCGCCGTCTCTGTGCCGGAGCCGACGCCAGTGCGTGCCGTCTCAGTGCCAGAGCCGACGCCAGTGCGTGCCGTCTCTGTGCCAGAGCCGACGCTAGTGCACGCCGTCTCTGTGCCAGAGCTGACGCCAGTGCACGCCGTCTCTGTGCCAGAGCCAGCGCCAGTGCGCGCCGTCTCTGTGCCAGAGCTGACGCCAGTGCGCGCCGTCTCTGTGCCAGAGCTGACGCCAGTGCGTGCCGTCTCTGTGCCGGAGCTGGCACCAGTTTGCGCCGTCTCTGTGCCAGAGCTGACGCCAGTGCGCGCTGTCTCTGTGCCAGAGCTGACGCCAGTGCGCGCTGTCTCTGTGCCGGAGCCGACGCCAGTGCACGCTGTCTCTGTGCCGGAGCCGACGCCAGTGCGCGCCGTCTCTGTGCCGGAGCCGACGCCAGTGCGCGCCGTCTCTGTGCCGGAGCCGACGCCAGTGCGTGCTGTCTCTGTGCCAGAGCCGGCGCCAGTGCACGCCGTCTCTGTGCCAGAGCCGGTGCCAGTGCACGCTGTCTCTGTGCCAGAGCTGGTGCCAGTGCACGCTGTCTCTGTGCCAGAGCTGGTGCCAGTGCACGCTGTCTCTGTGCCAGAGCCGACGCCAGTGCACGCTGTCTCTGTGCCAGAGCTGGTGCCAGTGCACGCTGTCTCTGTGCCGGAGCCGGAGCCGGTGCCAGTGCACGCCGTCTCTGTGCCAGAGCCGGTGCCAGTGCACGCTGTCTCTGTGCCAGAGCTGGTGCCAGTGCACGCTGTCTCTGTGCCAGAGCCGACGCCAGTGCACGCTGTCTCTGTGCCAGAGCTGGTGCCAGTACACGCTGTCTCTGTGCCGGAGCCGGAGCCGGCGCCAGTGCACGCTGTCTCTGTGCCAGAGCTGACGCCAGTGCGCGCCGTCTTGCTACAGCTGTATAGGGCATTGGTGAGGCCGCAGCTGGAGTACTGTGTGCAGTTTTGGGCGCCGCACCTGCGCAAGGATATTTTGGCCCTGGAGGGAGTACAGAGGAGGTTTACTCGGCTGATACCGGAGTTGAGGGGATTGAGCTATGAGGAGAGGCTGAATAAACTAGGCTTGTACTCGTTAGAGTTTAGAAGAATGAGGGGAGATCTCATTGAGACGTATAAGATGATGAATGGGATGGATAGGATAGAGGTGGAGAGACTGTTTCCGCTCAAAAAAGGCAGTAGGACTAGGGGGCACAGCCTCAAGATAAAGGGGGGCGGTTTAGAACAGAGTTGAGGAGGAACTTCTTCACTCAAAGGGTGGTGAATCTCTGGAATTCTCTGCCCGTTGAAGTGGTGGAGGCTGCCTCGCTAAATATTTTTAAGAAACGGGTTGATGGGTTTTTGATAAGAGAAGGGATTAAGGGTTATGGGGAGAGGGCGGGAAGGTGGAGCTGAGTCACGACAGATCAGCCATGATCTTATTGAATGGCGGGGCAGGCTCGAAGGGCCAGATGGCCTGCTCCTGCTCCTATTTCTTATGTTCTTATGTTCTTACGTCTCTGTGCCGGAGCCGGCGCCAGTGCGCGCCGTCTCTGTGCCAGAGCTGACACCAGTGCGCGCCGTCTCTGTGCCGGAACTGATGCCAGTGCACGCTGTCTCTGTGCCAGAGCTGACGCCAGTGCGTGCCGTCTCTGTGCCGGAGCCGGCGCCAGTGCACGCTGTCTCTGTGCCAGAGCTGACACCAGTGCGTGCCGTCTCTGTGCCGGAGCCGGCGCCAGTGCACGCTGTCTCTGTGCCAGAGCTGACACCAGTGCGCGCCGTCTCTGTGCCGGAGCCGGCACCAGTGTGCGCCGTCTCTGTGCCGGAGCCGGCGCCAGTGCACGCTGTCTCTGTGCCAGAGCTGACGCCAGTGCGTGCCGTCTCTGTGCCGGAGCCGGCGCCAGTGCACGCTGTCTCTGTGCCAGAGCTGACGCCAGTGCGTGCCGTCTCTGTGCCGGAGCCGGCGCCAGTGCGCGCCGTCTCTGTGCCGGAGCTGATGCCAGTGCACGCTGTCTCTGTGCCAGAGCTGACGCCAGTGCGTGCCGTCTCTGTGCCGGAGCCGGCGCCAGTGCACGCTGTCTCTGTGCCAGAGCTGACGCCAGTGCGTGCCGTCTCTGTGCCGGAGCCGGCGCCAGTGCACGCTGTCTCTGTGCCAGAGCTGACACCAGTGCGCGCCGTCTCTGTGCCGGAGCCGGCGCCAGTGCACGCTGTCTCTGTGCTAGAGCTGACGCCAGTGCGCGCTGTCTCTGTGCCGGAGCCGGCGCCAGTGCGCGCCGTCTCTGTGCTAGAGCTGACGCCAGTGCGCGCCGTCTCTGTGCCGGAGCCGGCGCCAGTGCACGCTGTCTCTGTGCTAGAGCTGACGCCAGTGCGCGCTGTCTCTGTGCCGGAGCCGGCGCCAGTGCGCGCCATCTCTGTGCCGGAGCCGGCGCCAGTGCACGCTGTCTCTGTGCTAGAGCTGACGCCAGTGCATGCCGTCTCTGTGCTGGAGCCAGTGCCAGTGCACGCCGTCTCTGTGCCAGAGCTGACGCCAGTGCGCACCATCTCTGTGCCAGAGCTGACGCCAGTGCACGCTGTCTGTGCCAGAGCTGGCGCCAGTGCACGCCGTCTCTGTGCCGGAGCCGGCACCTATAATGCTGTGAACGGGGATAAATGTTGTTGTGGCTTCCTATACTGATTCATAAAGGCCTAATCATAAATTGATTATCTTTCTTTGGTGTTGCAGTGAACCCAGGCTCCGTCCCAAGCCCAGCCGGTCGGACACAAACTGAGGAACAGCAATACCTAGACAAACTGAAGCAGCTGTCAAAGTACATCGACCCTTTGAGGCGGATGATCAACAAAATAGACAAAAATGAAGGTGAGTTCTAATACCTGAAAGTGGACCTCGTGTTTTTTTTTTGTGTATTGCACAGAAAGAAGACTCATGTGGACTCTTCCCTGCGGAGATGGCAATGTGACAAAATATTCAGCGATTACAATACACTGCACTCACTCCCCATTGTAAAAAAACAGTACATACATTAAAATTTAAAATGCACATCATTTCCCAGAATACATGACTAAACCTTCCATAAATCAACAATACCTTAACAGGTCGGGATAGGTGATGGTGCAGTGGCATCGTTAATGGACTAATCATCCAGAGATCCAAGGTAAATGCTGGAGACCTGGGTTCAAATCCACCTCAGCAGATGCTGACATCTGAATTGAATAAAAATCTGGAATTAAATCTCTAATGATGACCATGAAATCATTGTTGATTGTCATAAAAACTCATCAGGTTCACTAATTTTCTTTAAGGAAGGAAATCGGTCATCCTTACCTGGCCTGGCCTACAAGTGACTACAGCAATATGATTGACTCTTAAATGTCCTCAGTTCAAGGGTAATTAGGGACAGCCGAACCAGCGACCCCCACATCCTATAAACAGATTAATTAAAGGATTGGGTGGTATTTTGTTTTTATTTTAATTGCAACTAAAAGATATATTTGACCAAAATTCCCAGATTAATTTATATGGAAATGTTTTCCGAATGCCAATACATACGTACTGGCATTCAGGAAACTTTTTTTAAAATATCATTTGATTAGAAGTATGCCTGAAAAAAGAGATACTTTGTTGAAGTATTTTGTCATATACTCATCAGGACAATTGCAAGAACACAGTGCAAGGGAAAACAAATTTATTCTGTATGAGAAGAGAGTGCTGATTGGCTAGCAAATGGACTCTGATTGGTGGAAGTGGTGTCTTGGAGAATGCACCAGTTGATGGTGATTGACAGTTAACTGTTTAGCCTTGTTTGAAATTTAAATCAGACAGCTTGACTCTGATTTTGATTTGACTTGATTTATTATTGTCATGTGTTAGTGTACGGTGAAAAGTATTTTTGCACACTATACAGACAAAGCACACATAGAGAAGGAAAGGAGATGGTGCAGAATGTAGTGTTACAGTCATAGCTAGGGTGTAGAGAAAGATCAACTTAATGCGAGGTAGGTCCATTCAAAAGTCTGATGGCAGCAGGGAAGAAATTGTTCTTGAGTCAGTACGTGTCCTCAGACTTTTGTATCTTTTTCCCGACGGAAGAAGTTGGAAGAGGGTATGTCTGGGGTGTGGGAGGTCCTTAATTATCCTGGCTGATTTTCCGAGGTAGCAGGAAGTGTAGATAGAGTTATTGGATGGGAGGCTGCTTTGCGTGATGTTTTGGGCTACATTCACGATCTTCTGTAGTTTCTAGGGCCGAGCAGGTGCCATACCAAGCTGTTATACCTTGCCTGTTGTGAACAACAGAAGGGACATGATAGGATATGATCCACCGGTCTCTGAAACTTCTACATATCTAGCATCACTGATGCTGAAATTCATATACTACATTTCTTTAATAGGCAGAAGTCTTTTTGGCTTGATGGTAGAACCCTGTTAGTGGTGTTAATGCATGGAATCTGTGTGAAATAGGTAGCTTTGTCTGTTTCTAAAATGTCTGAGATACTTTACACCTCTAAGGTAATCTGAGGTAGACTTGGCACTTTTCAGGGCCAAAGGTGGCAGCTTTAGGCCCCTTCATGTGTTGCACAATATACTGCATAAAACATGTATACACATTGCGCCTGTTTCAACTAAACAAAATAAATGACAGAATTCACTGGTCAATTCCTCAGGGCAATGCCTTGACCAATATATATTTAATTAGATTAATTAATCAGTATTGCTGAAAAAAGAGACATTTTGTTGAAGGGTTTTGTCATGTACTCATCAGGATAATTGCAAGGATACAAGGGAAAACAAATTCATTCTGCATAAGAGAGTGCTGATTGGTTGGCAATCAGAGTCTGATTTTGATTTCAATTTCAAACAATGTTTAGCAGTTAACTGTTAGTCATCAACTAGTGCATTTTCCATGGTAAGATCTCTACCAATCAGAGTCCATTTGCCAACCAATCTGCATTCTCTTTTCATACAGAATAAAATTGTTGTTTCCCTGACATTGATGTCCTTCTGATTGTCTTGAGTGCAAGATGAAAATGTCTCTTTCTTTAGCAATGCTAAAATTCCTCACTACCAACAAAGGATAATTTGACAAGAAGGAATGAAAAGAATTTCCTCCTTGAGTATTTCTGAAAAAAAGAGACATCCTATCAAAGCATTTCATCTTGAACTCATCAGGATAGCTCACAATAATTTTCCACCCTTAAGGGGGAACGACAGTTAATGCTGCGTGAGTAGAATGCACTGATTGGCAAGTGGACTCCGATGTTGAGGGTGTTATCACGGGGAATGTAGCATGGAACAGTTTTGTTCAAATTCAAATCGGGCAGATTGACTCTGGCTAAGGCATTGCTCTAGGGAATGAACCAGGAAATGATTATCCCTAAGAGATCCTATGAGGAGAGATTTGGAGATCCTATGAGGAGAGATTGAGAGATTTGGGGTTGTTTTCGCTGGAAAGAAGGCGACTAAGAGGGGATCTCATTGAAACATATAAGATGATTAGAGGTTTAGACAGGGTATTTAGTGATAGCCTTTTTCCTAGGATGGAGAAAGCTAGCACGAGGGGGCACGATTTTAAATTAAGGGGGGGTAGTTATAGGACAGATGTCAGGGGTAGGTTCTTTACCCAGAGGGTGGTGAGGGACTGGAATGCCCTGCCAGCTGCAGTTGTAAATGCACCTAGTTTGGGGGCGTTTAAGAGATCTGTGGATAGGTTTATGGATGAAAAGGGATTGGTTTAGGCTAGTGGGTCATTGTTTTGTAACTGGTCGGCGCAACATCGTGGGCCGAAGGGCCTGTTCTGCGCTGTAATGTTCTATGTTCTAAGCTTACCTAGCTTACCTTTAGGGAAAGGTGCCATCTGTGGAAATATTCCTTTTGTCTGCTTCCAGCATGCGCCACACTGCCAGCCAGACTAACAATCTTAAATTGATTTTCAGTGTAATTCTTAGCACCTAATATCCTTAACTTCCTCCTCCATCCTTCCTGCACACTTCAGATTAACCTATCTGGCTTCTTTCTCTTCCATTTCCATTAGCTTGACTCTTTATGACTTCCACTTTGCTTTCTGACTTCCACTTCAGACTGTAGGAGAAAGTTGAACTAAAGGAGGTTTATCATACTGAAAGCAAATTACTGCGGATGCTGGAATCTGAAATAGAAAATGCTGGGAAATCTCAGCAGGTCTGATAGCATCTGTGGAGAGGGAATAGTGCTGACGTTTCATGTCTGGATGACCTTCATCAGAGCTGGTTTCAAACAAATGGCCCACTCGAGTTTTTCTCCAATCTTCGCTAAATATTTGAATGTACCTAACCTTTTTACAAGAATTCCAATCACATACTTCTCCTCATCATCTTGGTGGTCTTCTGACCATATTGAATTCTTTTAGTTTCATGCCTAGTGAACTATCATAACTAATCTTGCCATGCTTTTCTCTGACTTTTCTATGGTGATCAGGTTTAATAAGCTCAACTTTGTCATAGGAAAACGTTTAAACACTAAAGTTGTACAGTGAGCAACCTGTTGTAGAGTGTGAGCTGATTCTGTAAGAGAACAGAACATTCACTAGCCTGTGAAGAGGGGAAACATGAAAATTACTGCCTAGGAAATACGTCTGCAAAGACCTCTTTGCAATCTTTTCATTGCACCATTCGATGCTGGGTGATATATTGATATTAAACTCTGATTCCATTCTTACTGAAAAATATTACAAACTTTTCTGATGTAAACTGTGAACCCTGACACCAACCTCTCTGGCACCCCATAAATTACAAACCAACTTCTCAAACTTTCAATCGTTTTGGCACATGTGGTTTTGATCATAGACTCAGCATTTGTCTACTTGCTGTAGGTATCAAACTAAAAGAGTACTGTATCCCTTCGACTTCTAAGGAATCAGTATGTACTTGTTCCCATGGTTTCTTGTGTTTATGCATGGAATGAAAAGAACATTGTTTCTCATTCTGAGACACAAATTTCACCAACACTTCAATATCTCAGAAATAGCTTCTTGCTATTCCTTTCATACAGACTCTCTCTAATCTTGGGCAGAATAATGGCTCTTAAACCCTAAATGAGAAAGCCCTGATTGACACTCAATTAAAATCCTCAATTTCTCATCATCACACTCTTTAGGCCAACCATTCATGACACGATTGAGCTCTTTACTAAGCACTACATCTTTGTGAGTTTCTTTATTAATTCTGGCAGACATTGGGCATGTCATCTGTGTATATAAAGTAATTAACAGGCAACTAAGTGGCTAAAAGTGAATCAGTATTTATGGGAAATCTTGAAAGTTGACAGCATTTGCATTATCTGCTGACATACAATATTTAACATCATAATGATGGCTAATTTGGCTAAGAGCTGGGACTCTTTTCCCTGGAGAGGCGAAGGTTGAGAGGCGACCTGATAGAAGTTTATAAAATGTTGAGAGGAATAGATAGGGTGGACTCTCAGAGGCTATTTCCCCGGGTTGAAATGGTCGCTACGAGGGGACACAGATTTAAGGTGCGGGGAGGGAGGTACAGAGGTGATGTTAGGGGTACGTTTTTCACTCAGAGGGTGGTGAGTGATTGGAATCGGCTGCCGTCGTCGGTGGTGGAGGCGAACTCGCTGGGGTCTTTTAAAAGACTTCTGGATGAGTATATGGGGTTTAATGGGATTGGGGGTTATAGATAGGTCTATAGATTGGTGGGGTTGATGCGATCGGCGCAACTCGAGGGCCGAAGGGCCTGTTTGTGCTGTAATGTTCTATGTTCTATGTTCTAATTTCATCATTTGGTGCTCCTTATTCAAAGACCATTTTGTACACTCTTAAGTCTTCCTGCCAATTCAGGAAAAGAACGCCCTTGCATGCTAGTGTAGTTTTCTGCCATTTCCATGGCCCTGGCTTCATTACAGGTCTCCTACCATGGCAGCTTTTAAAAGCAGAGTCAGAATTTTATTGTTCTTTCAGCCTCCTACGAAAGTGTCTCTAAATTTGAGCTCTGAGTTAGTGCCGTGACCACAGTAGTGAGAGAGTTTAATTTGAGAATGTAATCTCCTATAGCCTCATGTGGAACCTCCGTTTCCTTTGACAGAGTGTAGCTCTCAGTGTAATCTCATTCCTAGTCGTGCCATAATAGGAGTCAGAATCTCATTCATTTCAGCATATTCCATGGTATGGAATATGATCCACTACAGTGTGCCTATTGCTGCAACGGGTCCACAGCAGACACCATTTCCCTGGCCCTGCACTCAACACCTAGATAACAAGGACGCCTATGTCAGACTCCTACTTATTGACTACAGCTCAGCCTTTAATGCTATTATTCCCACGAAACTCATCTCCAAACTCCATGGCTTGGGCTTTGGCACCTCCCTCCGTGAATGGATCCTGAACTTCCTAACTCATGGACCACAATCAGTAAAGACAAGGAGCAACACCACCTCCACGATCATCTAGGATACTGCTGTCAAACACACCTATATTTTAATTCATGTAAGGGATATGTGCACTGCTGGCTGGACCAGCACTTGTTGTCCCTCCCTAACTGCCCACATTTCAAAGGGCATTTGAGAGTCAATCACATTGCTGTGGATTTGGAGTCACATGTAGGCTAGGTCAGACAAGGATGGCAGATTTACTTCCTGAAAGGACATTAATGAACCTGATAGGTTTTTATTACAATCAACAATGGTTCCCTTCTAGATTTTTTATTTAATTCAAACTTCACCATCTGATTGTGTGGGATTTGAACCCAGATCCCAGATCTTATCCTGGGTCTCTGAATTACTAGTCCAGCCACTTGCCTCCTCTTGTGGAGCCCATGTTTAGAGGAGATTGGGCAGTTTATTTAAAATTTATTTTCTAGTTGTGAGCATCAGTGGCAGAGCCAGAACTTACTGCCTATACTTAGTTGCCTGAAGAGGGCTGCTTTCTTGACCTGCTGGTAACTATTATTAAATTGCTTGCTAGGCAACTTCTGAGAGCAGTTCACAGTTTATGGGTGGCACAGTGGTTAGCACTGCTGCTTCCCAGCTCCAGGGACCTGGGTTCAATTCCTGGCTCGGTCACTGTCTGTGTGGAGTTTGCACATTCTCCTCATGGCTGCGTGGGTTTCCTCCCACAGTCCAAAGTTGTGCGGGTTAGGTTGATTGGCCGTGCTAAGAAATTGCCCCTTGATGTCCTGAGATGCGTAGGTTAGAGGGATTAGCGGGTAAATGTGTAGGGGTAGGGCCTGGGTAGGATTGTGGTCGGTGCAAACTTGATGGGCCGAAGGGCCTCTTTCTGCAGTGTAGGGTTCAATGTTCTAACCACATTGGTGTAGGGCTGGAGTCATTCTCGTGCCCTCACCTCAAACAGGGAGCCATCTTCAATATTTCCATTCCCTTATACAAGAGGAGAGGTTAAGGGGAGGCGATGGCCAAGTGGTATTATCACTAGGTTATTAATCCACAAACTCAGCTAATGTTCTTGGGACCCAGGTTCAAATCCCACTATGGCAGAGGGCGGAATTTGAATTCAGTAAAAAAGAATCTGAATTAAGAATCTACTGATGACCATGAAATCATTGTCGATTGTTGGAAAAACCCATCTGGTTTACTAATACTCAAACAACAAAAAAAATTACACAGCCAGAGGCCTTTCAGCTCTCCAAGCCTGCACTAACCATACTACCTGACTGAACTAAAACCACCTACCCTCTCGGAGACCATATCCCTCCATTCCCATCCTATGCATGTTTTTGTCAAGACGCTCTTAAAAGTCACTATTCTGTCTGCTTCCACTACTTCCCCCAGCACTGAGTTCCAAGCACCCACCACCCTCTGTATAAAAAAACTTGCCTCATGTATCTCCTTTAAACTTGCCCCTCACACTTTAAACCTATCTCCTCTAGTAATTGACTCTTCCACCCTGGGAAAAAGATTCTGACTATCCACTCTGTCATGCCCCTCATAATCTTGTAGACTTCTGTCAAGTTCCCCGCAACCTCCATTGTTCCAGTGAGAACAAACCAAGTTTTTCCAACCTCTCGTCACAACTAATGCCCTCCATACCACTCAACATCCTGGTAAATATTTTCTGTACCCTCTCCAAAGCTTTCACATCCTCCTGGTAGTGTGGAGATCAGAATTGAACACTATATTCCAAGTGCGGCCTAATTAAGGTTCTGTAAAGCTGCAACATGACTTGCCAATTTGTAAACTCACTGTCACAGCTGAAGAAGGTAAGCATGCCATATGCCTTCTTGACTACCTTCTCCACCTGCATTGCCACTTTCAGTGATCTTTGTACCTGTACACCCAGATCCCTCTGCCTATCAAAAGTCTTATTGTATATTTCTTATCTGTATTAGACCTTCCAAAATGCATTATCTCACATTTGTCCAGATTAAACTTATCTGCCATCTCTCTGCCCAAGTCTCCAACAGATCTATATCTTGCTGTATCCTCTGATGGTCCTCATTGCAATCCACAAACCTTTGTGTGTCCGCAAATCTACTAATCAAACCGGTTACATTTTCCTCCAAATCATTTATATATATTACAAACAGCAGTGGTCCCAGCACTGATCCCTGAGGAACGCCACTTGTCACAGCCCTCCATTCAGAAACACACCCTTCCACTGCTACCCTCTGTCTTTTATGTCTGAGCCAGTTCTGTATCCACCTTGGCAGCTCACCTCTGATCCGATGCAACTTCACCTTCTACACCAGTCTACCAGGAGGGACCTTGTCAAAGGGTTACTGAAGTCCATGTAGACAACATCCACTGCGCTACCCTCATTAATCATCTTCATCTCTTCCTCGAAGTGTAGGGATATGGGGATAGGGTCTGGGTGGGATTGTGTTTGGTGCAGACTCGATGGGCCGAAGGGCCTGTTTCTGCACTGTAGGGTTCTATGCTGGTTCTATGCTGGAAAAACTCAATCAAGTTAGTGAAGCACCGCTCCCCTTCACAAAACCATGTTGTCTCTCATTAATACGTCCACTTATTTCCAACTGAGAGTAAATCCTGTCTCGAAGAATCCTCTCCAATAATTTCCCTACCACTGATGTAAGCTCACTGGCCTGTAATTACCTGGATTACTCTTGTTCTTAAACCAAGGAATGACACTGACTATTCTCCAGTCCTTTGGGATCTCCTCTGTGGCCAGTGAGGATACAAAGATTTCTCTCAAGGCCCCAGCAATTTCCCCTCTTTCTTTTCTCAGTATTCTGGGCTATATCCCATCAGGTCCTGGGGACTTGTCTACCTTAATGTTTCTCAAGAACTCCACTACTACCACCTTTTTGATCTCAACATTTCTCAAACTACCTACAGACCCTTTCCCAGATTCATCATCCACCAAATCCTTCTCTTTGGTGAATTAAATACTGACACAAAGTACTCATTTAATACCTTGCCCATTTCCTCTGGCTCCACGCATAGATTTCCTCCCCTGTCCTTGAGTGGGCCCACCCTCTCCCTGGCTACCCTCTTGCTCTTTATATGTGTATAAAAGGCCTTGGGATTTTCTTTAATCCTGCTGGCCAGTGACTTTTCATGATTCCCTTTTACCCCTCCTTACTCCTTGCTTAAATTTCTTTCTACTTTCCTTGTATTCCACACTTGCTTCGTGTGTTCCCAGCCTCCTAGCCTTGACAAATGCTTCCTTTTTCTCTTTGACTAGGTTCACAATACCTCTCGTTATCCAAGGTTCCCAAAACTTGCCATACTTATCTTTCATCCTTACAGGAATGTGCTGGTCCTGAATCCCTATCAACCTAAAAGCCTCCCACATGCCAGATATTGATTTGCCCTCAAACATCTGTCCCCAATCTACATTCTTCAGTTCTTGCCTAATATTTAATTAGCCTTCCCCCAATTTAGCACCTTCACTTGAGAACTACACTTATCTTTATCCATCAGTACCTTAAAGCTTACAGAATAGTGGTCACTGTTCCCGAACTTGCTCCCCTACTGAAACATTGACCACCTGACCAGGCTCATTCCCCAATACCAGGTCCAGTATGGCCCCTTTCCTAGTTGGACTATCTACATACTGTTTCAAGAAGCCCTCCTGGATACTCCTTACAAACATTGCCCCATCCACACCCCTAGCACTATGTGAGTCCCAGTCAATATAGGGGAAGTTAAAATCTCCCACCACAACAACCCTGTTACTTTTACACCTTGCCAAAATCTGCCTACATATCTGTTCCTCCACCTCCCACTGGCTGTTGGGCAGCCTATAATAAACTCCCAATATTGTGACTACACCCTTCCTGTTCCTGGGCTCTACCCATATTGCCTCTGTGTATGAACCCTCCAAGATGTCCTTTCGCAGTACAGCTGTGATATTTTCCTTAACCAATAGTGCAACTCCTCCACCCCGTTCACATTCCCTCTGTCCCGCTTGAAACATCTGTTTCCTGGAACATTAAGCTGTCAATCCTGACCTTCCCTTAATCAAGTCTCTGTAATAGTAACAACATCATAGTTCCAAATACTAATCCAAGCTTGCTTAAGTTCATCAGCCTTACCACATTTCACGCATTGAAACAGATACACTTCAGTCCACCAGAGTCGCTTTGATTAGCAATCACACTCTGCCTCTCGTTCTGAGTCTTACTAGCCCTACTCTCTGGTTCCCCTTCAGTTAATTCACCTTTGCTTTGGTTCCCACTCTCCGCCAAACTAGTTTAAATCCTCCTATGTGACACTAGCAAACCTCCCGGCCAGAATATTTATGCCCTCCCAATTTAGATGCAACCTGTCCTCCTTGTACAAGTCCCACCTGCACCGGAAGAGATCCCAATGGTCCAGATATCTGAAACCCTCCCTCCTGCTCTAGCTGTTTAGCCATGTGTTGAACTGCATTATCTTTCTATTTCTAGCTTCACTGACACAAGGCAGAGGGAATAATCCTGAGATCACAACCCTAGAGGTCCTGCTTTATAACTCTCTACCTAACTCATAAACTGTTATTGCAGGATCTCATCACTCTTCCTACCTATTGTCATTAGTACCGATATGTACCATGACCTCTGGCTGCTCACTCTCTCCCTAAAGAGTGCTTTCTGCTCGATCAGAGACATCCTGGATCCTGGCACCGGGGAGACAACATACCATCCTGGACTCTCTTTCATGTCCACAGAAACACCCATCTGTGCCCCTAACTATAGAATCACCTATAACTATTGATCTGGTGCTTTAGATTCCTCTCCGCTTAACAACAGAGCCAGCTGTGGTGCCACTGCTGTTATCCCCTGATAGGCCCCCAACAGTGTCTAAAATGGCATACTTGTTAGAGAGAGGGACGACCACAGGGGATTCCTGCACTAACTGCCTGCCCCTTCTATCAGTCACCTATTTATCTGCCTGCACCTTGGGTTTGACCACGTCTCTAAAGCTCCTGTCTATGACGCTTTCCACCACCTTCATGTTCCTAAGTGCATCCAACTGCTGCTCCAACCTATCCATGCGTTCGGTAGGGAGCTGCAATTGGGTGCACTTCCTGCAGATATAGTTGTCCGGAGACGCTGGAGGCATCACAGTTCTCCCACATCTCACAAGTGCAGCACTTTACCCCACTGACTGACATTTCTAGCACCAGTTAAATTATTTAAGAACATTTATAAAAATCTTACCTTCACTTTTACCTTTCTTTGTTTTTGTTTGGCCTTTTTTTTTGGTTAGGGGAGCAGGGAGGGAGGGAAATACTGATGTAGTATTTTGGGCTTACCACTCCTTGACACCAGATCTTCCACTTCCCACTTCTTGGTAAATATTGCTGAGCTGACTTCTCCCAGAATGCACCAGTGAAGTTCCTCAGCTACTTCTACCAGATGCTCTAACTCCTGTTTATCTCTGGAGGTGTTCTTTCACTTCTTGGTAGATGTTACTGGGCTGACTTCTCCCAGAACGCACCAGGTTTTTTAAGGAAGGCCCGGTCTGGCCTACATGTGACTCCAGATCCACAGCAATGTGGTTGGCTCCCAACTGCCCTTGACCAACTAAGGATAGGCAATAAATGCTGGCCAGTCAGCAACACCCATATCTCATTAAAAAAAACCCGAAACAGCTGCACTGAGGCTGACTCTGGTTCATCCTGTGCGCAAGTGGATTGTCGTCTTCCCGCAAGTTGACAGCAGAGTGTCACTGTCCATTCCCTTCTCCACTTTGCTGTCAGTGCAGTACCTCAAGAAGGCATACCTGAACTACTCTGAGGATTGGGAGAGATGCCTCCTTCGAGTTTTTCCTGTCACTCTGCTCACTCAATGTTTAATTATTTGCAATCACAAAGTGCCTTTTTAACATAGAACAAGCCCTGTGTGTTTCACAGGGGAGTGTGGATAGTGAGTGGCAGTAAAGACCAACAAACAAGGAAGTTTAGTGGTTTTTTTACCGTGAGAAGGGAATAGCAAAGCTACAGACTGGGTTGCTGACATGGAGGAGTGGTGGTGGGATTAAGAACCTATTTGTACTCAGCTACTACCCTGGCTGAGAGTATCTGACTTGCTTTGACTTGGTAATGGAATGTGGAGCTTACCAAGTCTGTAAGACAACTGGTCATGGGAAGAATTGTCACTGACCCATCACTGCATTAGTGCAAGCAAGTCTGTTCAGTCTCGCAATGTATTCAACGATTGAATTAAGCTTCTAACTTCATGTTACACAGTTGCCATTTGTGTAAATGCTTGTGCCATTGCAATATGATTATGGAGTAAAATGATCTTACAGACTAACTACTTTCTATTACAGACAGAAAGAAAGATCTAAGTAAGATGAAGAGTCTCCTAGACATCCTCACTGATCCAAATAAGCGGTATGACATGTATTCTACTGATATACAAAGATTATGTTTTATAATGGGACTGCCTCCAATATCTCTCTGTTCCTTGGGTCATGGTAGCTAATTACAGGCAAGGCTACAATTATCAATTTAAAAAGACATGAGCAGGCGCATCCTGTCCTTCCAGCCTGTTCCTATCTTTCAGTTAGATCAGTGTTGTCCAATATGATTTCAATGCTTGCTGAACTTCTAGCGATCAGTCATCATATTCGCCACGTGATCTCTGCAAGGTGAATAAAACAAATGTACAATCTTTTGAAAATAGGTTGAAATTTTAATCCATCAGCAATCAAGATCGATAAACTCTTTGCCAGAGCCAGGTGAACAGCTTCAGAACAATCTTGCAATTGAACTGTTGTATACACTTTGAGTGCCGGCAATCTGTTCACTGAAAAATTCTGTCCCTGACAGTGTGCTTCAGTTTATTAGAATAAATTCTTCAAGATTGGATATGCGGTGAGTGACTAATGTATTGGACAACACTGCACTGGACAGGATACAGAGGAGATTTAGAAGCATTGTGCTTGGAATAGAGGATTTTAGCTAATGGACAGGCTAGAGATGTTACCTTTGGAACAGAGAATGCTGAGGTGTATAAAATTGAGAGGCATGGATAGAGTGAATAGGAAGGCCCTATTAACAGAGAGGTCAATAACTAGGGATATATATTATTTAGTGGAAGGATTAGATGGGAGTTGAGGATTAAATCTTTTACCTAGATAGTAGAATTTGCAAGTCAGTGCCTGGAAGGGTGATAGAAACAGAAGTCCTCATCTCATTTAAAAATACTTGGGCGTGATCTTGAGATGTTGTAACCTGCAGGGCTCCAGAGCAATTGCTGAAAGGTGGCATTCAACTGGATAATTTCTTTGAAGCCGAACATGAATGTAGTGCACTGAATTTTTTTTGTTTCTGTATTAAAGAATTGATTCTTCTCTTGCTGATGTTAAAGGACTCGTGTGGTTTATTTTAACAGATGTTCTTTGGCGACTCTCCAAAAATGTGAAATAGCTTTGGAAAAGCTGAAAAATGACATGGCTGTGGTGAGTTATTCGATGTAGGAATCAGAGAGCTTCAGTACATTTTTTTGAACCAGTCTTCTCCCCTACTGCAGACTCTTATGATTTAAATGGAGTGCAGATTTCATGCTCTTGAAATGGAAAAGCATTCCAAGGCAGATGCTCTTGTACCTTGTCAGGTACCTTTTTAATATGTGTTGATCTAGTCACTGGGACCTGATAACCCTGACTGTGGTGGATGTCCCTGCCTGATTATTATGTTCTACCTTCACAGGAAGAGGTCATTCAGCCCCTCGAGCCTGTTCCACCGTTCATAGATTCTACCAGCAATCATTGGACAGCAATTAGGAGAGAAATGTAGTTAGAGTATTTAACTCCTTTTTCCTAACCAGTCTTGAAGGTTGAAAGGTTGAAACACTATTCCAGCTTGCCCAGCAGAGACCAGGAGTTGAGTCTTTATGGTTCAGTGCTGCATCACCTGATTGGGTGAATGGAGGTGAAGTTTGAATTAAGAGGATTGTTGGTATTGGTCACGTATAAATACAGCACTGGAGACATCCTCTCACTTTGTCCTACTCTAACCCCTCCAAAGTTTTAACTAGCTAAATATTGTCACAATTTACTGAATTATCAATAGACATTAACGGTTGCACAGAAATCAAATCTGTGCTACATGTACCTTTTGGGAAAGAAGTGATGTAAAATTATTAAGAGTCCCTCTGAAATCTTCTGGGCTAGTTTATGGTTCTGGCCAGTCCCATTCCTTGGGCAACTGGTTCAGGAGTTCCCAGTATGCTTATTGTAGGAATTTAGGACTTTGTGGAATATCCTAGCATAACATCTCACTTTAAAAGCAAGTTTGTTCACTAGTGTGTGCATGGCAATTTGAATCTTTACTGAATTTTCACATTAAACACTACTGACTCTGTTAAAATTGGGACCTATCTCTCCTTCAGACATAAAGTTCTGTTTTGAGTGCTGAGTTTACTCATTCCTTTCTGTCTCTGTCAGTACTCAAATGGTAATTAATAAAGTTTCTGATCTGCCCCTAGCCCACTCCTCCACCTCCACCGATGTCCATCACAAAGCAGCAATATCTGTGCCAGCCCCTCCTCGATGCTGTCCTGGCTAACATCCGCTCCCCCGTCTTCAACCATTCCCTACAGCGAACCTTTGGGCCTGCCATGACTGCCATCCACGGACCACCGATCACGTACGTACCATAATCTCATCCCTTTGCCCAGAGTCCGGTTTCCAGTCTTTGCTTTGGCACCATTTCAACATGTGCTTCAATGATGAGCTGTCTTCCAATTAATGTCTTGGGGTTAGTTTAGGAAGAGCTTGTTTTTATGTTGTCCTAGTCTCACTTTTTCAATCCCAGTGCTGGTACAGTGTGTGCAACCCCTCCCCCAAACAAGTCCACCCGGTGATGGAGCCTTCAGTGATCCCACCTGCAGTTGCTCAGTCTTTGTGAGGCTCCTTGAGATAATGTGCCACATTAAAGGCACAAACAAAATTGAATTTCTGTACATTTTGTCATCTTCAAAGTGAGGACTGATCATGTAGAAACACAAGGTAAGGGAACCTAGCAAAGATCTTTAAGATTGTTTGGTTTGGTTTGATTTGGTTGATTATTGTCATGTCTTAGTATACAGTGAAAAGTATTGTTTCTTGAGCACCATACAGACAAAGCATACCATTCATAGAGAAGGAAAAGAGAGAGTGCAGAATGTAGTGTTACAGTCATAGCTAGGTATAGAGAACGATCAACTTAATGAGGTAGGTCCATTCAACACTCTGGCAGCAGGGAAGAAGCTGTTCTTGAGTCGGTTGATACGTATCTTTTTGTATCTTTTTCCCGACGGAGGAAGGTGGAAGAGAGAATGTCCGGTGTGCATGGGGTCCTTAAGTATGCTGGCTACTTTTCCGAGGCAGCGGGAAGTGTAGATGGAGTCAATGGATGGGAGGCTGGTTTGGTGATGGACTGGGCTTTGTTTACGATCCTTTATAGTGAAAGGATGGTTAGACATGGAAAAAATGTTTCCACTTGTGGCATGTGCAAAGCTAATGCCACTTACTAATAATTCTATTCAGAAATTCAGAAGAGAATTCTTTACTCAGGAACAGCACTGTAGAGTTGAGATAACTCGCAGAGAAAGCTCGATGATCAACACATGAAGGAGAAAGGAATAGAATCATATTGTTGAGGTGTGATGGAGTAGTGTGGGAGGAGGCTTTTGTGGAGCATAAACACTGACCTAGACCAGTTTGGCTGATTGTCTACTGTACATTCTGTGTCAAACAGTCAACCCAACAGAGAAAGGGGAGAAACATTTTGAAATACACTGGCACAAATCAGGAGTGTCAGGAAGCTAAGTGAGCCAAGGGTGGGGGGCCGTCTGAAAGAAATACAGCATAAAAATAAAATATAACCAAATATTAACAGCAGGAGCAAGAGATATGGGCAAGTGCTTATGAGGCCATTGTCCAGTAGAAATCAGGAAGTGCTGTGTGAGGGCAGGTGATAGAATTCGTAAATGAATACCTGCCGATGGAGGAACATGAGATGCCCAAATTAGAAAAGACGATAAAGAATACTAGAAGCCTTCAGTGTCAGGAGGAAAGGTGCATTAGCGAAATGAAGGATGCTAAAAGTCAGGGTTTTGGTGGATCTCCTCTCAAGCGCTGGTGCTAGTGGCAGTAATTGATGATAAGACAAGGCCAAGAGCTAAGATCTTTTACACAACCTCCCCCCGCTCCCCCATCCAGCATCTTACTGCCCCCCTCCCAATCCCCCACTCAGCACCCCTTCGGCCCACAATGTTGCACCGACCAGTTACAAAACAATGACCCTCTAACCTAAACCAATCCCTTTTCATCCATAAACCTATCCACGGATCTCTTAAACGCCCCCAAACTAGGCGCATTTACAACTGCAGCAGGCAGGGCATTCCAATCCCTCACCACCCTCTGGGTAAAGAACCTACCCCTGACATCAGTCCTATAACTACCCCCCTTAATTTAAAGCCATGCCCCCTCGTGCTAGCTTTCTCCATCCGAGGAAAAAGGCTATCACTATCCACCCTATCTAAACCTCTAATCATCTTATATGTTTCAATAAGATCCCCTCTTAGTCGCCTTCTTTCTAGCGAAAACAACCCCAAATCCCTAAATCCATAAGAGGAAAAGTAACAACAATACAGAAATCTGTGATATCTGTGTGTTATGGGTAAGTATTATGAGTAATTAAAGCTAAGATGTAGAGATGCCGGCGTTGGACTGGGGTAAACGCAGTAAGAAGTATCACAACACCAGGTTTAAGTCCAACCAGTTTATTTCCATACATTTGACGAAGGAACACTGCTTCTGAAAGCTTGTGGGATTACTATCAAATAAACTGGTTGGACCTAAACCTGGTGGTGTGACCCTTCTTACTAATTGAAGCTAATACATGGTTTTGATTGAATTATTAAGATTTCACAGAGCAAAGCTTCATAAACAGGTTGTTGTAGTTTTAGAAACATGAAGAGATTTGTGTAAGGATTATAACTAGTGCACGTTTGGTTTCACATGTTGGTAGGTACAGTGTGATGTTTGTCAGTGGGCAAGATTGTATTACCTTCTATATTCCAGTCAGAATTGAGAGTCAGAAGTGATGCAACATGGCCATCTATTGGTCTAGCAGCATATGACACACAAAAATGACATGCTGATCTTGGGTGATGAAGTTTAGAGCAAGTTATCTGCCATTTTTCCTCCAAGCGTACAAATAGGCTCACTTTCAATGATTCAAGAGAGCTCAGCTGCATTGATCAGTCATTCCCTCACATCCCTCAGTAGATACCTCACCAGTATGGATGGATGTATGTATGACCTGTTTTCACTTTCCAACAGTGTTACCAACAAGCTGTTTTAGCTCGTGTATAAAACTATGTACAATGTAAATCAGGATTAATGTATGGATGTTGCATACGTGATATCAAAAAGGCCTGAGTAACTTCCCACAATGTGGAGATGCCGGCGTTGGACTGGGGTAAGCACAGTAAGAATCTCACAACACCAGGTTAAAGTCCAACAGGTTTATTTGGTAGCAAACGCCACTAGCTTTTGGAGCCCTGACGAAGGAGCAGCATTCTGAAAGCTAGTGGCATTTGCTACTGAATAAACCTGTTGGACTTTAACCTGGTGTTGTAAGACTTCTTAATGTACTTACTTTCCACAAAACAGACATATGAGATACTTGCAGCGAATCCATATGGACTGGTGTGTCAGTGAATAGTAGACATGAAAGAATAATGGTGCATATGAGGCATCAGGGTGGAAGTAATCATTAGAGAAGTTTGTATTCGGTACCACAAGCTCAGACAGGAGGGCAGAACAGCAAGTTTGCCACAGGCCACAAGTAAATGAGAGGATTGGTCTGAAATGATGATCAGGCGTTTTGAGGACACTGCTGAGACAACTCAGTGAGAGGTAGTATGTGAACAAGAATGGGGAATAAACAGGACAATAAAGCTAAGGTTCTCAAAACTTAGCAGCACTTGGTTCACCATCCAACTCAACTAAACATTGATCATCTCTTCCCAACAGAGCCCCTCTGATATCCCCGCGGAAACGCAAGCACGATGAGGATGACAGGCAGACTATTCCCAATGTTTTACAGGGAGAAGTTGCACGATTAAATCCTAAATTCCTGGTGAATTTGGACCCTTCCCACTGCAGTAATAATGGAACAGTTCATCTTATATGCAAATTAGGTGAGTAGAGACAGATGCTGCCTCTGTTCTGATCAGTGTGCAGTTTTATTCGAATATAATCGATTTCATGTTGTTTGAAATTATTAAACTGCTTTGCCTTTTGGGAGATTAGATTTAATGCATGTTCTTGTGGATGGGAGGGTCGGATGTGATGTGTAGAGTATTGGTCTCTTTATTTAAGGAAAGATGTAAGTGCATTAAAAACAGATCAGAGAAAGTTTACTGGACTAAAACCAGAAATGGGCAGGTGGTTTTATGAGGAAAGAGTGGAGGGGAGAGATACAAGATTGGCTTATTACTCTAGAGTTTAGAAGAATAAGAGGCGACTTGATCAAATCCTTTAAGATCCTGAGGGGTATTGACAGGGTAGATGTGGAGAGGTTATTTCCTCTTGTGGGAGAATCTAGAACTAAGGGTCACTGTTTAAAAATAAGGGGTTGCTCAGTTAAGACAGAGATCAGAAGAATTTCTTTCTCTGTGAGTCGAGTATTCCTGGAACTTTGTTCCTCAAAGGGGAGCGGAAACATATTTTTAAATATTTTTAAGGCAGAGCAAGGTAGATTTTTAATTAATTAAAGCCTGAAAAGTTATAGGGGGCAGGCAGGAATGTGGGGTTGAGTTACAATCAGATCAGCCATAATCTTACTGAATGGTGGAACAGGCTCAAGGGACCTGCTCCTAACTCATATGTTGGTCTGACAATGTCGCAACTTGAATCCTTCAATTCAGAATAGCTTACTGCAGATTCCTTGAACTAATATTGATCTACTCTTTTCTGTCAGATGATAAAAGTCTCCCCAGCGTCCCCCCACTGCAGCTGAGTGTTCCAGCTGATTACCCAGACCAGAGTCCTCAATGGACAGATGACTCCCAGCAGTATGGTAAGAGAGGGAGGGGAAGGTTGATCTCTTTCTGCATGTGTTGTATTACGGTATGTAACTGTCTAGAGAAACAGATGACATCTCCCTGCAGGCAGCACTCCTGGTGTGTTTACTCCAGAAAGTCAGTTGGTGAAGGCTAGAACTTTACTCACTCTTTTCAGCATGTATTTACAGATTTACACATTACAAGCAAGCATCTCCTAAACCCCAATGCCATAGTTTCAGTCTGTCTGACTGCTCCTCTTTTTGAATCACTACGTGTTTACAATTGAACACAATGAGTATATGTTTAGCATGTAATAGTGATGTCCAATAGAACAGGAGAGAACCAAGATGAACTTATACAATACAGTGGAGATCTAAAAATAGGAATAAGAATTAGAATAGCAACTGACATAAAGTCCATTATGAATATATAAAGAGGAAAAGAATCGTCAAATGAAGCTTGGAGCTGCTTAGGAACCAAAACGAGTTAAGGTAGAGGGAAACATAGAAACAAAATATGAGCAGGAATGGGTCTTTGAGCTCTTCGAGCCTGCTCCACCATTCATTATGATCATGGCTGATCATCCAACTCAATAGCCTATTCCCCCCGACTCCCTTGGCCAGTTTCCTGTAATCCCTTTAGCCTCAAGAACTATATCCTTCTTGAAAACATTTCTGTGGTAGTGAATTCTACAGGCTTAGCACTTTCTGGATGAAGGAATTTAATTTCATCTCATCTCAGTCCTATAATGTTTACCCCATGTCCTTAAACTTTGATCACTGGTTCTGGACTCCCCCAACATCAGCAACATCTTTCCTTCATCCACCCTGTGTAGACCTGTTAGAGTTTTATAGGTTTTTACAAGATCCCCCCTCATTCTTCTGAAGTTTAGTGAATATAATCCTAATCAACTCAATATCTCCTCATATGTCAGTCCCACCATTCCAGGAATCAGTCTCGTAAACCATCACTGTACCATTCAGTCCATAGCAAGAACATCCTTCCTCAGACAAGGAGACCAAAACTGTATGCAATATTCCAAGTATGGTCTCACAAGGCCCTGTCTAATTGCAGCAAGACATCCCTGCTCCTGTACTCATGTAGGCATAATGGTGGTGTATTCCTGGCTTGGATCACTGTCTGCGTGGAGTTTGCACATTCTCCCCATGTCTGCATGGGGTTACCTTCATGTGAACAAAAGAACACAGAAAATTACAAGGCCCTTCAAGCCTGAACTGATCATGCTGCCTGACTTAACTAAAACCCTCTACCCTTCCGGGGACCATATCCCTCTGTTCCCATCCTATTCCAGCCCCCCCTCCCCCTCCACAGTCCAAAGATGTGCTAGTTAGGTAAATAAATTCTCCCTCAGTGTACCTGAACAGGTGCCGGATTGTGGTGACTAGGGGATTTACAGTGACTTCATTGCAGTGTAAATATAAGTCTACTTGTGACTAATAAATAAACTTTACTTTAAAACTTTACTTTAGCAGTTGTTACATCAAGTTTACTTATTAGTCACAAGCACGGTTTATGAAGTTACTGTTATGAAGTTCACTGCAATGAAGTTACTGTGAAATTCCGCTAGTCGCCACAATCTGGCCCTTGTTCGAATCAGTGCACCTAACCAATGATCCTAAGTAGCTGATATCATTATCTCGGTCTAGCTTGTCTCTCTTACGTGTTCCAACATTCACTCGAGAAGGTGCTGCTGCACTGTAGCAGTAAAAAGATGAGACCGGCAGTAATGGACAGGATAAAAGTGGATCAGGAGGAGGAACGTAAAACCTTGGTAGAGCAGGGCTTAGTTTATTGAAGGGGAAGTAAGAGTGAAAGTTGCAAAGGCTGTGGCCATAATCTCACAATGATTAAAGATAAAATCACTAATTATAAGATAGCATATAATGAGATATGCCAACTATGGAGACTTTATGGATAAAATTAAAAATTAGAAAAAGAGTGGGTGGGGTGTTATGTTCTGATCAATATTTATTCCTCAGTGAACATCACTAAAAGCAGATTGGTCCATCAACTGATATGTAGATGGACACTCCTTGCCTACACTACAGGAGTGCCCCCATTTTATTAATACAATTAATTCACTATTTCATTAGCCCAGTGGAAATTGATGTAATTAAGTTATTGTTAAGTTATTAACATAGTTTAAATTTCAGTAGACTGGAGTAATCGGAAGCAAGCTATCTGATCATAACCCTATACAATGATATCCAGGACTCTACCTATTTACAGCATGAGATTCATGGCCATCCTGTACTTAGCTGCAGTGACATTATCTCATTAAGGATCAAATGGGTTTTTTACAGAAAATGCAACCTCTAATTGCTGGAGTCAGCAGATGGTTGATGTTTTAGTGGATGATAATGCTGAGCGTTTTACAGTGTGTGTTGTGACACCAGACTAACACTGGGCCCATTTCCTTTCCATTCACTTGCAGAAGCCAACCCCTTCCTGCAGATGGTTCACCGTGCGATGACGTCTAGACTTCTGCAACTACCAGACAAGCACTCAGTCACTGCGCTCCTGAACACATGGGCACAGAGCGTGAAGCAGGCCTGTCTGTCTGCAGCATAATCCTTTCAGGAAGGAGTGTATCCATTCCAACCTGGAATCAATACGTTACCAAGGAGCCTTCTAATGGATTCACTGAGAAGCTAAATGTGTGGAAAAATCAAGAAGGACTTGCACCAGTTAGCTCTCTTCCTGATCACTTTAAACAATATGGGACCTTTCCCTTGCATTTTTTGGATATAAAGATATGTATCAAGAATTCAGTACTTTATTTACAGTCCTTGTTTCTATTTCAGATACTGTGTTTGCTCATAGCCCAATGAGGATGACTCTTACTATCCTGTATGTTACCTGGGCATGTGTGTTTTTAATAATGTATCAGTGAAATTGGCACTGGAGTAAATTTTTTTCCAAAGATCGGTTAATCGCCCCTTTATTTACACAAAGCTTGATGCTATAGAAGTGTATGTAGCAGGGGCCAGCCTGGTTTGACTGCTCACCTCCCTCTCCCTGAGTGAGGGCTTGTAGCTTCAAGCTGTACCCATAACAGAGGCTGGCACTCGCATCAGAAGTACGCTATTGGATGAGATGTTAAACTGCTACTGACACGATATTTGAAGAAGAATTCTGGTCTCCCCTGGCCATGCCCTGAACAAACTTCACTAAAAACAATTGACTCAATCACTTGTCACCTTATTGTTTTTGTGGGAACCTGCAAATTCAAAGTGCCAGTAGTGTTATAGTCACTGCGTCCGATAGTAATTTATCTGAAGTGTTTGAGGTACTCTGAGATTTGTGTTTTAATGTCCTATAGAGGAAAAAGAATCTCTCCTTGTGTCAGTTCACTTGATGGATCTGAACACTGACAGCAGAGTTGTAAACCCATTGTGGCAAACTGGTTAGCACTGTGGCCCCTCACAGCACCAGAGACCCAAATTTCATTCTGTGACTGTGCAGAGTCTGCACATTCTCCCAGTATCTGCAAGGGTTGCTTCTGGGTGCTGTGGTTTCCTCCCACAGTCCGAAAGACGTGCAGTGGTCATGCTAAATTCTCCCTCAGTGTATCCAAACAGCCGCTGGAGTGTGGTGACTAGGGGATTTTCACAGTAACTTCATTGCAGTGTTAATGCAAGCCTACTTGATTTGATTTGATTTATTATTGTCACGTATTAGAATACAGTGAAAAGTATTGTTTCTTGGGCACAATGCAGACAAAGCGTATCATTCATAGAGAAGGAAACAGAGTGCAGAATTAATGTTACATTGCTAGGATGTAAAAAAATCAACTTAATGCAGGGTAGATCCATTCAAAAGTCTAATTGCAGCAGGAAGAAGCTGTTTTTGTGTCGGTTGTATGTGACCTCAGACTTTTGTATCTTTTTCCTGACGGAAGAAGGTGGGAGAGAGAATGTCCGGGTCCTTAATTATGTTGGTTGCTTTGCCGAGGCAACGGGAAGTATAGAAAGAGTCAATGGACGGGAGGCTGGTTTGCGTGATGGATTGGGTGACATTCATGATCTTTTGTAGTTTCTTGTGATCTTAGGCAGAGCACGAGGCCATACCAAGCTGTGATACAACTGGAAAGAATGCTTTCTATGGTGCATCTGTAAAAGTTGGTGAGAGCTGTAGCTGACATGCCGAATTTCATAGAATCATAGAAAGACTACAGCACAAACAGGCCCTTCGCCCCCAAGTTGCGCAGATCACATCGCTACCTACTAGGCTTACCTATAACCCTCAATCCTATTAAGTCCCATGTACTCATCCAGAAGTCTCTTAAATGACCCTAACAAATTTGCCTCCACCACCGCCGACGGCAGCCGATTCCACTCACCCAGCACCCTCTGAGTGAAAAACTTACCCTATTTCCTTAGTCTTGGCGGGCTTTCTTAACTATAGTGTCGGCATGGGGGGGACCAGGACAGATTGTTGGTGATCTGGACACCTATAAGTTTGAAGGTCTCGACCCTCCTATGTCATCACCGTTAATGTAGACGGGCAAGTTCTCCATACGCTTCCTGAAGCCGATGACCATCTTTGTTTTGTTGACATTGAGGGAGAAATAATTGTTGCTGCACCAGTTCATCAGATTCTCTATCTCATTCCTGTACTCTGTCTCATCATTGTTTGAGATCCAACCCACTACAATGGTGTCGTCAGCAAACTTGCAAATTGAGTTGAGGGGAATTTGGCCACGCAGTCATAGGTGTCATAAGGAGTATAGTAGGGGGCTGAGAACACAGCCTTGTGGGGCACTGGTGTTGAGGGTGATTGTGGAGGAGGTGTTGTTGCCTGTCCTTACTGATTGTGGTCTGTGGGTTAGGAAGTTCAGGATCCAGTTGCAGAGGGAGGAGCTGAGCCCCAGGCCACGGAGTTTGGAGATTAATTTCGTAGGAATAATGATGTCAATAAATAGGAGTCTGACATAGGTGTCTTTGTTAGCTAGGTGTTCTACAGTTGAGTGCAGGGCCAGGGAGTTGGCATCTGCTGTGGACCTGTTGCGGTGGTAGATGAACTGTAGTGGATTCAGGCGGTCCGGGAGGCTGGAATTGATTCGTGCCGTGACTAACCTTTCAAAGTTCTTCATAATGATGGATGTCAGAGACACCGGACGAAAGTCATTAAGGCACGCTTCCTGGTTTTTCTAAAGTACTTCGATGATGATCGACTTCTTGAAGCTGACAGGGACCTCAGATTGTTGTAAAGAGAGGTTGAAGATGTCTGTGAATACCCCCACCAGCTGATCCACGCAGGATCTGAGTGCTCCTCCGGGTACCCCATCTGGGCCAGTCGCTTTCCTTGGTTTGAAGTTCAAGAAAAGCTGCCCTGACATCTGCCACGGTGACCTCAGATACAGGTTCATCCAAGGCTTTCAGGGTGGAGGAGAACTTGTGACTAATAAATAAATAAACTTCAATATCCGAGCAGCCAGTATTTTCACTCCTGCCCGTTGGTTGAAAACAGCAGGGTTTAACTGAGGCACTCCAGATTGGTATAGACGGAACAGTCATTGTGTCAGGCCAAGTGAAGAATGGGCACTTGAGAGAAGGCCTTGGAACTTCTCATACTCCTCATGGGAAGAACTTGCACTTACAAAGCACTTCTCACGCAAGAATATCTCAATGGGGAGTGATGTGGATAATTTAATCCAAAACACTGTCACATCCAAGAGGAAAGGACAGGCTCAGGAAAAGGACAATTGCAGGGATTCCTGGGGAGGTTGTGAAGTAGACTCCGCAGATATTGGTCCCGTCCAACAATGTCCTTACAACAGGGAGGATAATCACAATGCAGACCAAGGTCTAGAAGGTTGCCCAAGAGATGGGGTAGAGCAGAATAGAAATGTTGCAGGATTCTATAATTAAGGGGGAAAGAAAGCCTCCTCTGTACTTAAGAACGAGAGTGCTAAGGGTGTCTCTCTTACCTGGATATTTTAAAGCAGCTGGAAAGTAATTTGAAAATGGAGGGAATAAGTCTAGTTGTCGTGGTTTGTTCTCAAGCCTGCAAAGTGGAGGAAACTTTGGATCCAGCTGTAGCAACATCAGGAGTTCAGAACTAAAAAAGCAGCACCTTGAGCAAAATAGTCTCTGGATTATTGTCTGAGGCATGTGGAAATTGGAAAAGATCAAATGAGCTAACACGTGTTTCAAAGGCACGGGTGTGAGAAAGAGGGGTCCTTTTCATGGAAAACAGGAACAGTGCTGGGCCAGGAAGGAGCTGCATTGAACAGACTGGCGCCACCTGAACCAGATTGGGACCCATGTCCTAGTAGAATGGGTAATAGAGTTGGTGAAGGCTTTAAATTAGTAAACTGGAGGAAGGGATGATAAAGAAATGAAACAAACTGACATGTAATGAATATAAATGAAACTGGGGAGCATAGGACATGTCACATGACCATATGAAAGCGTGGCACGGTGGTTAGCAATGCTGCTTCTCAGCTCCAGGAACACAAGTTCAATTCCAGCCTCAGGTAACTGTGTGGTGTTTACACATTCTCACTCTGTCTGCATGGGTTTCTTCCAGGTGCTCCTGTTTCCTTCGTTCCACAGTCCAAAGATGTGCATATCAGATGGATTGGATTTGCTAAATTGCCCCTTAATGTCAGGGATTAGCAGGGTAAATACGTAGGGTTATGGGGATAGGGCCTGGGTGGGATTGTTGTTAGTGCAGGCTTGATGGGCCAAATGGCCTCCTGCACTGTAGGAGTTCTATAAAAAGACATTTCCTTAAAAGTGTCTCCTGAGCTAAGAATTTGTGTGACTGTAGCCCCCATTTAGTTTATGAATGGTTCAATTTAAAAATAACCGCTTTTGGCATAAACAAGGTAAAAGGTTAGCTTATTACACAAAATATTTAAAGTTATTAACTAAAATACAGATACAACGATTAAAAGTTGATCAAAAAATAAAAAAGATACTTGGGTATTAATTTGAAGTCTCATGTTTGCAAAATATTGTTAGAGGTCCATTATTTGAATTGAAGCAAAGGCATTTGAACTTGAGATTTGTTTAGCAGCTGAGAGGACTTCTGCAGTTGAAGAGTTGGAGTTGGTGGTTTGTAGATGGACTCAGCAAACAGAATAGGTCTTAGGAGTGAATGAGGGCTTACATTTGCACTACAGGTGGTGGCTCTTGATAGCTTGATTTATTACAACTGTTTGTTGAAACCTCTCTTCTCTCCCTGTTGAGAAGGAGTTTCTCTCAAGATATTCAAGATGGTTCTACACACATAATGCTGTTTGCAGCCAGACTTTGTATAGTTCCAAAATTTAGCTGGGGCGGCACTGCTGCTTCAGTGCCACTGATCCAGATTCAATTACCAGCATTGGTAGTTTGTCCCTTCTCCCCGTGTCTGCTTGGGTTTCCTCCAGGGTACTCTGGTTCCTTTCCACACTCTGGGTTAGGTGAATTGGCTATGCTAAATTGCCCCTTAGTATCCCAAAATATATGTCCCACTATTGAAAATGGGAATTAGAGAGCAAATGGAATTATAGAGCAGTGAGCCTAAAGTCAGTACTGGGGATGTTGCTAGACCCCATTATCGAGGAGTTCACAGCACAGCATTTGGAAGGCAGTACTATAATCAAAGTCAGCATAGATTTACAAAAGGGAATCACGCTTGACAAATCTACTGGAATTCTTTGAGGACGTAAATAGGAGAGTTGAGTAGGGAGAACTGGTGGATGAGATTTACTTAGACTTCCAGAAGACTTTTGACAAGGTCTCTCAAAACAGACTACTATGTAAAGTTAAAATGCATGGGGGTTGCAGGTAGTGTCTTGAGATGGATAGAAAGTTGGTTTACAGTCAGGAAGTGTTGGAATAAATGGGTCTTTTTCTCATTGGCAGGCAGTGACTAGTGACACCAAAGGAAACTGTGCTAAGACCCCAAGTTTAAACCTATATAAATGATTTGGATGAGGGAACTAAATTTGCAGATGATACAAAGTTGAGTGGAAGCATGAGCTGTGAGGAGGATGCAGAGATGCTTCAGTGTGATTTGGATAGGGTGAATGGGTGGGTGTATGTATGGCAGATGCAGTGTAATGTGGATAAATGTCAGGTTCAGAAGGCGGATTATTATTTGAATGGGTGTAAATATAGACAATAAAGAAAACAAATGGTATGTTGCCCTTTATAGCGAGAGGATTTAAGTATGGGAATAGGGGGATGTTTTACTGCAATTATATAGATCATTGGTGAGGCTGCACTTGGAGTAGTCTGTGCAGTTGTCCTTATCTGAGGAAGGATGTCCTTGCTATAGAAGGAGTGTAGCAAAGGTTTACAGGCTTATTTCTGGTATGGCAGGTCTGAGACCCCTAAGACAGTTAGGATTATATTCATTGAAGGTTCGAAGAGTGAGAAAAAATTCTAACAGGGTTAGACTAATCAGAAAAATGTTTCCAATGGTGAGGGGAGTGCAGCACTAATTGTTTGAGGATAAGGGGTAAACCTTTTAGGAATGAGGCAAGGAGAAATTTCTTCACCCAAACAGTGATGAATCCGTGGAACTCACAAGCACAGAATGTAATTAAGGCCAAAAGGTTGTCTGACTTCAAGAAGGAATTAGAAACAGCTCTTGGGGCTAAAAGGACATGGGGGAAGGTGGGATCAGGATAGATGATCAGTCATGATGATTAATGGCAGAGCAGGCTCAAAAGGCCAAATCCCTACTCCTGCTTTTACTTTATGTATGTTTCACAAATCCGTGTTGATAGCTCAAACTTCTTCAAATTCTTGATTTTTTTTTTCCCTGACTGTTGTAATGTAGAGATGGGGATTTAATTTAAAACAGCCCCGATTTCTCCCCATGCCACACATCTGTAAGCAAAAAGATGTTTTTGATTTTAATTTCTAATATTTTCCCTACTCTTCAGATTTGGAGTGATCCAATCTTCCATTAATAGTGCCAAGCAAACACAAGGGTTAGTTTATTTTGCACACAAAGGAAAGAGTAAAGATTACTGACAGAACAAGAATTATTGTTTCGCGTGAGTCCAGAATCAAAAGTTGGACAGTGCATTCCTTCACTGAAGTTAGCAGGCTGAAGCTGATGTGGAGTAATCCACTTTTCCTGTGGAAATGAATTAGTCTTGTATTGGCCACTGGTGCTGGCATGAGGAACAGTGTAGATGAGGGCCAGGCAGTGTAAACCCGGACAGAGCTCTGGTTCTGCCATTGGTTGATGGAAGATGACAGACTGCCTCCTTTCGCTTCACAGAGCAATATTAAAGGTTCTAGTTTGTGGCGGGGGGGGGCGGTGTCATGCGACATAACCCCCTCACTTTTTTGCCCAAGAACATAATAGGAGCAGGAGTCGGCCATCTAACCCTTCAAGCCTGCCCCGCCATTCAATAAGATCATGGCTGATCTTAAGTGGATAAGTTCCACTTTCCTGCTTTCTCTCTATAACCCTTAATTCCCCTGTCTATCAGAAACCTATCTACCCATGACTTAAATATATTTAGCAAGGTAGCCTCCACCACTTCAACAGGCAGAGAATTCCAGAGATTCACCATCCTTTGAGTGAAGAAGTTCCTCCTCAACTCTGATCTAAACTTATCATGAGGCTGTGCCCTCTAGTCCTGTTGTCCTTTCTAAGCGGAAAGAATCTCTCCACCTCTACCCTATCCATCCCCTTCATTATCTTATACATCTCTATAAGATTCCCCCCTCATCCTTCTAAACTCTAACGAGTACAGACCTAGTCTATTTAGTCTCTCTTCATAATCCAACCCCCTCATCTCCGGTATCAGCCTAGTGAACCTCCTCTGCACTCCCTCCAAGGCCAATATATCCTTGCGCAAGTGCGGCGACCAAAACTGCACACAGTACTCCAACTGCGGCCTCACCAGTGCCCTGTATAGTTGCAGCAAGACCTCCCTGCTTTTATATTCAATCCCCCTCGCTATGAAGACCAATATTCCATTTGCCTTCTTGATCACCTGCTGCACCTACAGACTGGGTTTTTGCGACTTCTGCACAAGGACCCCCAGGTCCCTCTGCACCGTAGCATGCTACGTAGCATCGTAGCATCCCTCTGCACTGTAGCATTTTCCCCCCCTCACTTTTTTCCCCCCTTTGGTTTCGACAAAGGATGTAGATTTTTGGTAAGATACTTCTGATGACTAATATTTCATTCATTAATAAGTTTATTAGAGGTTTCAAGGTCCTTTGACTTCACAGATAGAGTGTCTCCATTGACCTGGGCTTTGCCTCAAGTATAAAGAAGTCTTTATACATTTTCTCAATTTGATTTTTGCAGCTACAGGAGACATTTTAACATCGCTTTTGCTTGCTGTAGTTTTCTGAAGGCTCAACATTCCTTTTGTGAGTTGTAACCAGTAATGGCTTCCGTCGGTGTAAAGACTTTGTTCAAAAAATATATATATAAATAAATAAAGTAGCCAGGGTGATTATATATATATATATATATATATACGTAGAAAAAAATATCCTTCATGTCTTCTTGATATGACACTTATTTTTAAAACCTTAACCCGCTCTGATCTTAAACTGACTGGTCTGTGGTTAGTAGGAATGTCTTCACAGCCTTGCTGGAAAAACGGTGTCGTATTTGCCATTCTCCAATTCTCTGGTATCTCACTTGTATCCTGGAAAGAAAAATGGGAATTATCCAATCCATCACGCAAACCAAACTCCCATCCATTGACTCCGTCTGCATTTCCCACTGTCTTGGCAAAGCGACCAGCCTAATTAAGAACCCCACGCACCCCAGACATTCTCTCTTTCATCGGGAGAAAGATTCAAAAGTCTGAGTGCACGTACCAATCAACTTAAGTACAGCTTCTTCCCTGCTGCTGTCAGATTTTTGGATGGACTTGCCTTGCACTGAGTTAATCTTCCTCTACACCCTAGCTATGACTATAATACTACACTTTGCACTCTTGTTTCTTTCTCTATGATTGGTATGTTGTATCTGTGTAGCATGCAAAAAACAATACTTTTCACTATAAATAAATGTGACAATAATAAATTAAATCAAATCAAAAGGAGCCCTTCTATCATCTGTTCCCAACCAGCAATGCAAGCCATCTGGACAAGGTGACTTAACCATTCTAGACATTCACTTCCACTGACATTTTACCAGATTTATCTCCATAATAAACACTGATACAAAATACCCATGCAGAGTTCTAGCCTTGCCCTGCACCTTAAAACATACATCATTCTCTTTGTCCCTAGTAGGCCCCCACCCACCATCTTACTAACATGCCAGTAGGACATTTTTGGGTTTCCTTTTATGTTCTATACTCTCTCTTTGCCAATTTAATTTTCCTCTCTAACTTGGCCTTGTTCTTAGAATTCAGCTGACATGAATCATACACCCAATTTTTTTGTTTCATCATATTCAAAGAACAAAAAAAATGAGCTCACAAGAACAGGCTCTTCGGCCCTCCAAGTCTGCACCGACCATACTGTTCATCTGAACTAAACCTTGCTGGGGACTATTTCCCATCCTATTCATGTATTTGTCAAGACAACCCCTTAAAAGTCACTATTGTATCTACTTCCACTACCTCCCCCAGCAACGAGTTCCAGACACCCACCACCGGCTGTGATTCCTTTACCTTTCACCTCTGTTGGAAAATAATCAGTCTGTATCTGAAACATCTGCTTCTTAAAGATCATCCGGTTTTTCCTGTCAATCTTTGGTTTCATTTGTAAATGGTTGCAGTTGTAAATGCGCCTAGTTTGGGGGCGTTTAAGAGATCCGTGGATAGGTTTATGGACGAAAAGGGATTGGTATTGGCTAGTGGGTCATTGTTTTTGTAACTGGTCGGCGCAACATCGTGGGCCGAAGGGCCTGTTCTGCGCTGTAATGTTCTATGTTCATTTTACTCAGGCTCGATCTCCTTCATTCCATAGAGGTTAGCCATCTTCCAGTTTTATTCCTTGTTTTCCATTGCTAATCCAAGCATCAGATCCAAATGCCTTCTTCCTAATTGGGCCGGAGATCATACCAAATCAGCAAATTCAGAAATTCCTCCCCATTATAATTGATATTTTGGTAATTAAAATCTCCCAATTATTTCACATCTGTGATTCCCCTGTAGATTTGCTCCTCTAGCTCTCTAATCAGAATAGAATACCATGTATAGAGTACCATGTATTGCTCCTCTAGCTCTCTAATCAGAATAGAATACCACCAGTAGCCTGAGCATTCAATACTTGTTTCTCAACACTGATCAAACAACTTGTCTTTGCTTTCCCAAAGCCATTCTCTCTTTCCAACACTACAATATCTTCCCTGATCAATACATTTGCTCAAACTCCTTTTTTTGCCTTCTCTGTTTTTCTGAATACCAAGTTCAGTTCACATCATTTTTCAGTCTTTTTTTGTTACTGCCATAACATCAAATTCCCATATGGATATTTATGCTTATATCCTACCAACCTTATTCAACATGCTTGCTGAATTTACATAAATACCTTAAACCTGCCTTTGTATTTGTCATTTTCACTCCTATCTAAACGTAACTATCCTTTTCCACTATACAACACTCTTACTTCTTGCGCATGATTCCTCTTTTCTACTTTCAAGTGCCTGTGTCCATCATCCTGCCAATTTAGTTCAAACACACTAGTGAACCTCCATGTGAGAGCATTGGTCCCAGTCCTATTGTGGTGCAACCCATTGCTACGAAATAGGTGCTTCCTGTTTCAGAAATGGGGTCCTAATGCCCCAAGGTCCTCCTTCCTGCACTTTGCCTCAAGTCACACACTGATTCTCCCCATCTTCTAGCAGGCAGCACTGGGATTAATCCAGAGATTCCAACCTTTGAGATCCTACTCTAACTTCCTTCCTAACTCCGTTTCTTTGCTATAGTTGCCAGCATATGAGCTATAGTCTCCTTCAAAATGCAGCCAGTCCAATACAAAGTCTTACTCACCTATAATAACAATCCTTGCTGACTTCCAGTGCCAACCCACCATACAAAGCTTTGACTTCAAAATCATTGCCTTCCCCTTTAAATCTTTTTTAGATTCTCAACCTGCCCTAACTTTAGAACCTGAATCATAAAGGCTGGTTTTAGGCTGTCAAGGTCAGGTTGGATGTATTCCTGGAGAACTTCAAATGCCTACTTTTTCCTTCTATTGACAGCCTGACAAACATCAATCTCTCTTTTTCCCACCAGTAGTGTGTGGGACAGTCTGTACGCAGCTGAATGGAGAACCAGTGACACTAAAGCTGATGAATAGAGCAATGGCTCAGATATCTGCTGCTGAGTCTATCCTTGGTATGAACATACCCCACTTCCTCTGAGTGACCCCCAGACCCCTCAACCCAGTGTCCTCCCTCCCACCTGTGTCCCCTTCACACCCCAGTGTCCCCCCTCCTAATGACCCCACCTCAGACCCCAGTGTCCTCCCTCCCACCTGTCCCCTCCCACACCCTAGTGTCCCCCCTCCCACTGACCCTCCAACCTAATGACCCCACCCCACACCCCAGTGTCCTCCCTCCCACCTGTCCCCTCCCACACCTCAGTGTCCCCCCTCCCACTGACCCCCCTCAGACCCCAGTGTTCTCCCTCCCACCTGTGTCCCCCACTCACACCCCAGTATCCCCCCCAACCTAATGACCCCCCCCACACCCGTGTCCTCCCTCCCACTGACCCTCCAACCTAATGACCCCCCCCCCACACCCCAGTGTCCTCCCTCCCACCTGTCCCCTCCCACACCCCAGTATCCCCTCTCCCACTGACCCTCCAACCTAATGACCCCCCCCAGATCCCAGTGTCCTCCCTCCCACCTGTCCCCTCCCACACCTCAGTGTCCCCCCTCCCACTGACCCCCCTCAGACCCCAGTGTCCCCCCCTCCCACCCCAGTGTCCCCCCCTCCCACCCCAGTGTCCCCCCTATGACCTCCGACCCTCCCTCTCTCTCGCGCCGCGGTCTGTGACCGGGGGCCGGGCCGCCATGTCCGATTGTTCCCCCCCCCCGGGCGGGCACGCGATCCCGGACCCTCCCCCCCGCCGCGCGGCAGGTTTGTTGCTCCGGAAGTGGGAGGTTCTTGTTGCCCGGGGTAACGCGGTCGGTTACTAGGGAACAGCCGTCGCCTTGGAAACAGGTCGACCAGCGCCGCCCGGCCGCCTGCCTTCCAGCGCCCGCTCGGTGAGTATCTCAGCCCGGGCCCGGGATCCCAAACAGGACCCCCCCCCCTAAACCCAACACATTCCCACAGACCCCCCCCCCACTAAACCCAACACATCCCCACAGACCCCCCAACACATCCCCACAGACCCCCCCCCTAAACCCAACACATCCCCACAGACCCCCCCCACTAAACCCAACACATCCCCACAGACCCCCCCAAACCCACAACCCCCCCCCTAAACCCAACACATCCCCACAGACCCCCCCCTAAACCCAACACATCCCCACAGACCCCCCCCCACTAAACCCAACACATCCCCACAGACCCCCCCAAACCCACAACCCCCCACTAAACCCAACACATCCCCACAGACCCCTAAACGCAACACATCCCCACAGACCCCCCCTAAACGCAACACATCCCCACAGACCCCCCCTCACTAAACCCAACACATCCCCACAGACTCCCCCCAACACATCCCCACAGACCCCCCTAAACCCAACACATCCCCACAGACCCCCCCCCACTAAACCCAACACATCCCCACAGACCCCCCCCAACACATCCCCACAGACCCCCCCCAACACATCCCCACAGACCCCCCCTAAACGCAACACATCCCCACAGACCCCCCCTCACTAAACCCAACCCATCCCCACAGACCCCCCACTAAACCCAACACATCCCCACAGACCCCCCCTAAACGCAACACATCCCCACAGACCCCCCCTCACTAAACCCAACACATCCCCACAGACCCCCCCCACTAAACCCAACCCATCCCCACAGACCCCCCACTAAACCCAACACATCCCCACAGACCCCCCCTAAACCCAACACATCCCCACAGACCCCCCCCACTAAACCCAACACATCCCCACAGACCCCCCCAAAACCCATCCCCACAGACCCCCCCTAAACCCAACACATCCCCACAGACCCCCCCCCAAACACATCCCCACAGACCCCCCCCTAAACCCAACACATCCCCACAGACACCCCTCCTAAACCCAACACATCCCCACAGACACCCCCCCAAACCCAACACATCCCCACAGACACCCCTCCTAAACCCAACACATCCCCACAGACACCCCCCCTAAACCCAACACATCTCCACAGACCCCCCCCAACACATCCCCACAGACCCCCCCCAACACATCCCCACAGACCCCCCCAAACCCACAACCCCCCCCTAAACCCAACACATCCCCACAGACCCCCCCACTAAACCCAACACATCCCCACAGACCCCCCACTAAACCCAACACATCCCCACAGACCCCCCCAACACATCCCACAGACCCCCCCCCCACTAAACCCAACACATCCCCACAGACCCCCCCCCCACTAAACCCAACACATCCCCACAGACCCCCCCAAACACATCCCCACAGACCCCCCCCACTAAACCCAACCCATCCCCACAGACCCCCCCCACTAAACCCAACACATCCCCACAGACCCCCCCCACTAAACCCAACCCATCCCCACAACCCCCCCCCCTAAACCCAACACATCCCCACAGACCCCCCTCACTAAACCCAACCCATCCCCACAGACCCCCCCCACTAAACCCAACCCATCCCCACAGACCCCCCCCACTAAACCCAACACATCCCCACAGACCCCCCCCACTAAACCCAACCCATCCCCACAGACCCCCCCCACTAAACCCAACACATCCCCACAGACCCCCCCACTAAACCCAACACATCCCCACAGACCCCCCCCCCACTAAACCCAACACATCCTCACAGACCCCCCCCACTAAACCCAACACATCCCCACAGACCCCCCCCAACACATCCCACAGGACCCCCCCCCACTAAACCCAACCCATCCCCACAGACCCCCCCCTAAACCCAACACATCCCCACAGACCCCCCCCACTAAACCCAACACATCCCCACAGACCCCCCCCCACTAAACCCAACCCATCCCCACAAACCCCCCCAACACATCGCACAGGACCCCCCCCACTAAACCCAACCCATCCCCACAGACCCCCCCAACACATCCTCACAGACCCCCCCCACTAAACCCATCACATCCCCACAGACCCCCCCCCACTAAACCCAACCCATCCCCACAGACCCCCCCAACACATCCCACAGGACCCCCCCCCACTAAACCCAACCCATCCCCACAGACCCCCCCAACACATCCCCACAGACCCCCCCCCACTAAACCCAACACATCCCCACAGACCCCCCCCTAAACCCAACACATCCTCATAGACCCCCCCCAAACCCAACACATCCCCACAGACTCCCCCCAAACACATCCCACAGACCCCCCCCTAAACCCAACACATCCCCACAGACCCCCCCCTAAACCCAACACATCCCCACAGACCCCCCCCACTAAACCCAACACATCCCCACAGACCCCCCCAACACATCCCCACAGACCCCCCCCACTAAACCCAACACATCCCCACAGACCCCCCCCACTAAACCCAACACATCCCCACAGACCCCCCCCACTAAACCCAACACATCCCCACAGACCCCCCCAACACATCCCCACAGACCCCCCCACTAAACCCAACCCATCCCCACAGACCCCCCCACTAAACCCAACACATCCCCACAGACCCCCCCACTAAACCCAACCCATCCCCACAGACCCCCCCCCACTAAACCCAACACATCCCCACAGACCCCCCCAACCCATCCCCACAGACCCCCCCACTAAACCCAACACATCTCCACAGACCCCCCAACCCATCCCCACAGACCCCCCCCACTAAACCCAACACATCCCCACAGACCCCCCCCCACTAAACCCAACCCATCCCCACAGCCCCCCCACTAAACCCAACACATCCCCACAGACCCCCCCCAACCCATCCCCACAGACCCCCCCCCACTAAACCCAACCCATCCCCACAGACCCCCCCCACTAAACCCAACACATCCCCACAGCCCCCCCACTAAACCCAACACATCCCCACAGACCCCCCCCAACCCATCCCCATAGACCCCCCCACTAAACCCAACCCATCCCCACAGACCCCCCCCACTAAACCCAACACATCCCCACAGCCCCCCCCAACACATCCCCACAGACCCCCCCCCACTAAACCCAACACATCCCCACAGACCCCCCCAACACATCCCCACAGACCCCCCCCCACTAAACCCAACACATCCCACAGACCCCCCCCTCACTAAACCCAACACATCCCCACAGACCCCCCCACTAAACCCAACACATCCCCACAGACCCCCCCAACACATCCCACAGACCCCCCTCACTAAACCCAACACATCCCCACAGACCCCCCCAACACATCCCACAGACCCCCCCCTCACTAAACCCAATACATCCCCACAGACCCCCCCAACACATCCCACAGACCCCCCCCTCACTAAACCCAACACATCCCCACAGACCCCCCCCCACTAAACCCAACACATCCCACAGACCCCCCCCAAACCCATCCCCACAGACCCCCCCCAAACACATCCCCACAGACCCCCCCCAACACATCCCCACAGACCCCCCCCAAACCCATCCCCACAGACCCCCCCCCCCACTAAACACAACACATCCCACAGACCCCCCCCAAACACATCCCCACAGACCCCCCAAACACATCCCCACAGACCCCCCCAACTAAACACAACACATCCCACAGACCCCCCCCAAACCCATCCCCACAGACCCCCCCAAACACATCCCCACAGACCCCCCCAAACACATCCCACAGACCCCCCCCCTCACTAAACCCAACACATCCCCACAGACCCCCCCAACACATCCCACAGACCCCCCCCTCACTAAACCCAACACATCCCCACAGACCCCCCTCACTAAACCCAACACATCCCCACAGACCCCCCCAACACATCCCACAGACCCCCCCTCACTAAACCCAACTCATCCCCACAGACCCCCCCTCACTAAACCCAACACATCCCACAGACCCCCCCCTCACTAAACCCAACACATCCCCACAGACCCCCCCCCACTAAACCCAACACATCCCACAGACCCCCCCCTCACTAAACCCAACACATCCCCACAGACCCCCCCCTCACTAAACCCAACACAACCCCACAGAACCCCCTCACTAAACCCAACACATCCCCACAGACCCCCCCACTAAACCCAACACATCCCCACAGCCCCCCCCAACCCATCCCCACAGACCCCCCTCCCAACCCCACAGCACCCCCCACAAACCCATCCCCACAGACCCCCCCCAAACCCATCCCAACAGCTTCCCCCACCAAACCCATCCCAACAGCTCCCCCCCCCAAACCCATCCCAACAGCTCCCCCTCCCCAAACCCATCCCCACAGACCCCACTCCCAAACCCATCCCCACAGACCCCCCCAAACCCATCCCCACAGCCCCCCCCCCACAAACCCATCCCCACAGACCCCCCTCCCAACCCCACAGCTCCCCCCCTCCAAAACCATCCCAACCCCACAGCCCTGGGGCCCAGAGCCCCCCAAACCCACTCCCCTCCCTAGACCAGGGATCCCCTCAGCTCCAGAGCCCAACCCCAGCCCCCCCCCCCCAACACAACCCCTCAGAACCACCCCCCACAAACCCAATCCCTCAGTCCCGGGGCCCAAACCCAACCCCAAAGCTCCCCCCCCCAACCCAACCTCACAGCTCTCCCCCCCAAAACTCAACCCCACAGCTCCCCTCCTAACCCAACCCCACAGCTGCCCCCCCAAACCCAACCCCACAGCTGCCCCCCCAAACCCAACCCCACAGCTGCCCCCCCAAATTCAACCCCACAGCTCCCCCCCAAACTCAACCCCACAGCTCCCCCCCAAACTCAACCCCACAGCTCCCCCCCCAAACTCAACCCCACAGCTCCCCCCCAAACCCAACCCCACAGCTGCCCCCCCAAACCCAACCCCACAGCTGCCCCCCCAAACTCAACCCCACAGCTCCCCCCCAAACTCAACCCCACAGCTCCCCCCCAAACTCAACCCCACAGCTCCCCCCCCAAACTCAACCCCACAGCTCCCCCCCAAACTCAACCCCACAGCTCCCCCCAAACTCAACCCCACAGCACCCCCTCAAACTCAACCCCACAGCTCCCCCCCCAAACTCAACCCCACAGACCCCCCCAACCCAACCCCACAGCTCCCTCCCCAAACTCAACCCCACAGACTCCCCCCCCCCAAACTCAACCCCCCCAAACTCAACCCCACAGACTCCCCCCCCCCACAGACCCCCCCCAAACCCAACCTCCCAGCTCCCCCCCCAAACTCAACCCCACAGACCTCCCCCCAAACTCAATCCCACAGAACCCCCCCAATCTCAACCCCACAGACCCCCCCAAACCCAACCCCACAGAACTCCCCCAATCTCAACCCCACAGACCCCCCCAAACCCAACCCCCCAGCTCCCCCCCCCCAACTCAACCCCACAGACCCCCCTCCCAAAACCCAACCCAACCCCTCAGACCCGGGATCCCCTCAGCCCCGGGGCTCAAACACAACCCCATCTCCACAGCTCCCACAACCCAACCTCACAGCTCCCCCTCCCAAACTCAACCTCACAGACCCGGGATCCTCACAGCACCAGGCCCAAACCCAACCCCATGGCCCCACCCTCCCCCAAACCCAACCCCAACCCCACACACCTGGGATCCCAAACGACTCCCCCCCCCCTCAAACTCAGAGCCAATACCCAGGACCCTCCCAATGCTGGAACTCCCGGGTCGGGCCCTCCTCAACCAGGACCCTTGTGGATCCAGAACTGGCTTGCCTGCAGAAGGCAGAGAGTGGTCATGGATGGGTCTTTTTCTGCATGGAGGTTGGTCACCAGTGGAGTGCCCAGGGATCTGTAGCAGGACCCTTGCTGTTTGTCATTTTCATAAATGACCTGGATGAGGAAGTGGAGGGATGGGTTAGTAAGTTCACCGACGATACAAAGGTTGGTGGTGTTGTGGATTGGAGGGATGTCAGAAGTTGCAGCGAGTCATAGATAGGATGCAAGACTGGGCAGAGAAGTGGCAGATGGACTTCAATGCAGATAAATGTGTAGTGGTCCATTTTGGCAGGACCAACGGGATGCAGGAGTACAATATCAAGGGTAGGAGTCTTAGCAGTGTTGAGGAGCAGAAGGATCTTGGGGTCCGGGTCCATAGGACTCTCAAATCGGCCTCGCAGGTGGAGGATGTGGTCAAGAAGGTGTACTGGCCTTCATTAATCAAGGGATTGAGTTTAGGAGTCGGGAGGTAATGCTGCAACTTTATAGGACCCTTGTCAGACCCCACTTGGAGTACTGTGCGCAGTTCTGGTCGCCTCACTACAGGAAGGATGTGGAAGCTATTGAGAGGGTGCAGAGGAGATTTACAAGGATGTTGCCTGGATTGGGAAGCATGCTTTATGAAGATAGGTTGAGGGAGCTATCTTCTCCCTGGAGAGACGAAGGTTGAGAGGCGACCTGATAGAGGTTTATAAAATGTTGAGAGGAATAGATAGGGTGGATTCTCAGAGGCTATTTCCCAGAGCTGAAATGGTCGCTACGAGAGGACACAGGTTTAAGGTGCAGGGAAGCAGGTACAGAGGAGATGTTAGGGGAAGGTTTTTCACTCAGAGGATGATGAGTGAGTGGAATCGGCTGCCATCGGTGGTGGTGGAGGCGAACTCACTGGGGTCTTTTAACTGGATTAGTATGTGGGATATGAAGGCATTGGAAGTTACAGATAGTTCTATGGCTTGGTAGGTATGGATGTGATTGGCGCAACGTGTGGGCTGAAGGGCCTGTTTGTGCTGTAGTGTTCTAAGTTCAATGACCCTCAGACTGGCACCCCCACCCCCTCCCCAATCTGCCAGCCCAAACCTCCTCCCACTGGTCCTGGGGAAGGGGAGCAGGGGGTTTGGGGAATGGGGAGGGGGGGTAGTGGTTTGCTGATTCCATTGGAACCTGTGATGGTCAACATCACTCCCTACACAGTGAGCACGTGACAGCACCATTCACCAACTACCAAAGGAAGCCACAACACATCTCCCCCCTCCCAACCATCACACTGACCCACATCCCCCCAAACCATCACACTGACCCACATCACCCCCCCCAAACCACCACACTGACCCACGTCAACATGCGCCCCCCACAACCATCACACTGACCCACATTCCCCCCACCCCAACCATCACACTGACCCACATTCCCCCCACCCCAACCATCACACTGACCCACATCCCCCAAACCATCACACTGACCCACATCACCCCCCCCAAACCATCACACTGACCCACGTCAACATGCGCCCCCCACAACCATCACACTGACCCACATTCCCCCACCCCAACCATCACACTGACCCACATCCCCCCAAACCATCACACTGACCCACATCACCCCCCCCAAACCATCACACTGACCCACGTCAACATGCGCCCCCCACAACCATCACACTGACCCACATTCCCCCCACCCCAACCATCACACTGACCCACATCCCCCCAAACCATCACACTGACCCACATCACCCCCCCCAAACCATCACACTGACCCACGTCAACATGCGCCCCCCACAACCATCACACTGACCCACATTCCCCCCACCCCAACCATCACACTGACCCACATTCCCCCCACCCAACCATCACACTGACCCACATTCCCCCCACCCCAACCATCACACTGACCCACATTCCCCCCCACCCCAACCATCACACTGACCCACATTCCCCCCACCCCAACCATCACACTGACCCACATTCCCCCCACCCCAACCATCACACTGACCCACATTCCCCCCACCCCAACCATCACACTGACCCACATTCCCCCCACCCCAACCATCACACTGACCCACATCCCCCCAAACCACCACACTGACCCACATCAACCTGCGCCCCCCACAACCACCACACTGACCCACATTCCCCCCACCCCAACCATCACACTGACCCACATCCCCCCAAACCACCACACTGACCCACATCACCCCCCCAAACCACCACACTGACCCACGTCAACATGCGCCCCCACAACCATCACACTGACCCACATTCCCCCCACCCCAACCATCACACTGACCCACATTCCCCCCCCCAACCATCACACTGACCCATATCACCCCCCACCCAACCATCACACTGACCCACATTCCCCCCACCCCAACCATCACACTGACCCACATTCCCCCACCCAACCATCACACTGACCCACATCCCCCCAAACCACCACACTGACCCACATCAACCTGCGCCCCCACAACCACCACACTGACCCACATTCCCCCCACCCCAACCATCACACTGACCCACATCAACCTGCGCCCCCCACAACCATCACACTGACCCACATCCCCCCAAACCACCACACTGACCCACATCAACCTGCGCCCCCCACAACCATCACACTGACCCATATCCCCCCCAACCTAACCATCACACTGACCCACATTCCCCCCACCCCAACCATCACACTGACCCACATCCCCCCAAACCACCACACTGACCCACATCAACCTGCGCCCCAAACCACCACACTGACCCACATCCCCCCAAACCACCACACTGACCCACATCAACCTGCGCCCCCACAACCATCACACTGACCCCACATTCCCCCCACCCCAACCATCACACTGACCCACATCCCCCCAAACCACCACACTGACCCACATCAACCTGCGCCCCCCACAACCATCACACTGACCCACATCCCCCCCAACCTAACCATCACACTGACACACATCACCCCACAGCGCCAACCATCACACTGACCCACATCCCCATCCCCACAACCATCACACTGACCCACATCACCCCCCCGTGCCAACAATCACACTGACCCACATTCCCCCCCCACCCCAACCATCACACTGACCCGCATCACCCCACCGGGCCATCACACTGACTCACATCAGCCCCCCGCGCCAACCATCACACTGACCCACATCACCCCACCGGGCCATCACACTGACTCACATCAGCCCCCCGCGCCAACCATCATACTGACCCACATCCTCCCCCACCCCAACCATCACACTGACCCACATCCCCCCAAACCATCACACTGACCCACATCACCCCCCCAAACCACCACACTGACCCACGTCAACATGCGCCCCCCACAACCATCACACTGACCCACATTCCCCCCACCCCAACCATCACACTGACCCACATTCCCCCCACGCCAACCATCACACTGACCCACATTCCCCCCACCCCAACCATCACACTGACCCACATTCCCCCCACCCCAACCATCACACTGACCCACATCCCCCAAACCACCACACTGACCCACATCAACCTGCGCCCCCCACAACCACCACACTGACCCACATTCCCCCCAACCACCACACTGACCCACATCCCCATCCCCACAACCATCACACTGACCCACATCCCCACCCCCACAACCATCACACTGACCCACATCCCCATCCCCACAACCATCACACTGACACACATCCCCCCCAACCTAACCATCACACTGACACACATCACCTCACAGCGCCAACCATCACACTGACCCACATCCTCATCCCCACAACCATCACACTGACCCACATCACCCCCCCGTGCCAACCATCACACTGACCCACATTCCCCCCTCCACCCCAACCATCACACTGACCCGCATCACCCCACCGGGCCATCACACTGACTCACATCAGCCCCCCGCGCCAACCATCACACTGACCCACATCCTCCCCCACCCCAACCATCACACTGACCCACATGCCCATCCCCACAACCATCACACTGACCCACATCCCCATCCCCACAACCATCACACTGACCCACATCCCCATCCCCACAACCATCACACTGACCCACATCCCCATCCCCACAACCATCACACTGACCCACATCTCCATCCCCACAACCATCACATTGACCCACATCCTCCCCCAAACCATCACACTGACCCACAACCCCATCCCCACAACCATCACACTGACCCACATCCCCATCCCCACAACCATCACACTGACCCACATCCCCATCCCCACAACCATCACACTGACCCACATCCCATCCCCACAACCATCACACTGACCCACATCCCCATCCCCACAACCATCACACTGACCCACATCCCCCACACACAACCATCACACTGACCCACATCCCCATCCCCACAACCATCACACTGACCCACATCCCCATCCCCACAACCATCACATTGACCACATCCCCATCCCCACAACCATCACACTGACCCACATCCCCATCCCCACAACCATCACATTGACCCACATCCCCACCCTCACGACCATCACACTGACCCACATCCCATCCCCACAACCATCACATTGACCCACATCCCTCCCCCAAACCATCACACTGACCCACATCCCCATCCCCACAACCATCACATTGACCCACATCCCTCCCCCAAACCATCACACTGACCCACATCCCATCCCCACAACCATCACACTGACCCACATCCCCACCCTCACGACCATCACACTGACCCACATCCCCACCCCCATCACACTGACCCACATCCCCATCCCCACAACCATCACAGTGACCCACATCCCCCCCACCCCAACCATCACACTGACCCACATCCCCCCCACCCCAACCATCACACTGACCCACATCCCCATCCCCACAACCATCACACTGACCCACATCCCCATCCCACAACCATCACACTGATCCACTTCCCCACCCCCACAACCATCACACTGACCCACATCCCCATCCCCACAACCATCACACTGACCCACATCCCTCCCCCAAACTATCACACTGACCCACATCCCCACCCCCACAACCATCACAGTGACCCACATCCCCCCCCACCCCAACCATCACACTGACCCACATCCCCCCCACCCCAACCATCACACTGACCCACATCCCCATCCCCACAACCATCACACTGACCCACATCCCCACCCCACAACCATCACACTGATCCACTTCCCCACCCCCACAACCATCACACTGACCACATCCCATCCCCACAACCATCACACTGACCCACATCCCCATCCCCACAACCATCACACTGACCCATATCTCATCCCCACAACCATCACACTGACCCATATCTCATCCCCACAACCATCACACTGACCCACATCCCCCCCACCCCAACCATCACACTGACCCACATCACCCCCACCCCAACCATCACACTGACCCACATCCCCCCCACCCCAACCATCACACTGACCCACATCCCCACCCCCACAACCATCACACTGACCCACATCCCCACCCCACAACCATCACACTGACCCACATCCCCATCCCCACAACCATCACACTGACCCACATCCCCATCCCCACAACCATCACACTGACCCACATCCCCATCCCCACAACCATCACACTGACCCACATCCCCATCCCCACAACCATCACACTGACCCACATCCCCATCCCCACAACCATCACACTGACCCACATCCCCACCCCACAACCATCACACTGACCCACATCCCCACCCCCACAACCATCACACTGACCCACATCCCCACCCCACAACCATCACACTGACCCACATCCCCATCCCCACAACCATCACACTGACCCACATCCCCATCCCCACAACCATCACACTGACCCACATCCCCATCCCCACAACCATCACACTGACCCACATCCCCACCCCCACAACCATCACACTGACCCACATCCCCATCCCCACAACCATCACACTGACCCACATCCCCATCCCCACAACCATCACACTGACCCACATCCCCATCCCCACAACCATCACACTGACCCACATCCCCACCCCCACAACCATCACACTGACCCACATCCCCACCCCCACAACCATCACACTGACCCACATCCCCCCCCACCCCAACCATCACACTGACCCACATCCCCAACCCCACAACCATCACACTGACCCACATCCCCAACCCCACAACCATCACACTGACCCACATCCCCATCCCCACAACCATCACACTGACCCACTTCCCCATCCCCACAACCATCACACTGACCCACATCCCCCTCCCCACAACCATCACACTGACCCACATCCCCATCCCCACAACCATCACACTGACCCACATCCCCACCCCCACAACCATCACACTGACCCACATCCCTACCCCCACAACCATCACACTGACCCACATCCCCATCCCCACAACCATCACACTGACCCACATCCCCATCCCCACAACCATCACACTGACCCACATCCCGCCCCACAACCACCACACTGACCCACATGCCCCCACCCCCACCCCAACTATGACACTGACCCACATCCCTACACCCCCCTCCCCAACCACCACACTGACCCACATCGTCAGTATTCCTTCTGATCTCAGTGGAGCTGTGAACCCCACAATTTATCAACCACAAAGACCCTACTGCCAATCCCTTAATTTACACTTACCAGCAGTCAACCGCATTTATATAGAGTATGGACATACCCTTTCAGCATATAATTCATAGAACTATAGAAAATGATAGAGTAAATAAAAGAGCCATTCGACCCAAAGATGTCCAGCTGTCCTTTCTAATCCCATCTTCCTGCTCATGGCCCTGCGACCTATCTGCTTCTTTCTACTATCCCCTCTGTGTGATATATAATATCCTCTACATACTGGCCTTTCATAAACTTCAATGGATTATAACTATTTGATTTCCATATGGGGTGGGGGGCTGTAATATATTTAAAGCGTCTACCACTGTTTTTTTAAACTGGTCCTATGCCTCCCCTCTAGCAATCCACATTCCTTCAGCCCTAACATCTGGAGTACCTCCTTCCCATATCATCTCCCCCTTTTTATGGATTTTAAAATCCATCTTTTGCTCCTTGATTTTCCCCTCCTAATATCTCCTCCCTGCAGCGTGTGGACAAGTTTTGTCAGTGGATCTCGTGTTGCATGCAATAAGGTGCTGTCTCCATTGCTTCTCTGGCAGTTCAATAACCTTTCAGCCCCTGGGTTAGAAGCTCAGCAAACGCTTTGGCATAGTGTTTGCCTCCCTGTGAGTTCGGATAGGAGTTTTAGAAAGAGCATCAGCAGCAAATGGCCCATTCATTTATTATTCATTAACCTCTACTTCTCCTGCAGTGATCTGATTGGACCCACCCCAAGTGTTGCGACTCGACAAATCGAAGCAGAAAATGCAGCAAAGCGATGACACCGGGAGCAGGAACGTTGAGAACAGTCCTGAGTGTTTCTGCCAACAGCAGAGAGACCAGATGCAGTTGTGGAATTAGACAGGAGGAGGACATTGCACTGAAGTCAGGTCTGAGTCATCCACATTGGGAATTCAGGAAACTTTGCAAAGCTGCACCTTCTCTGAGGAAGACAGTGGACATTCACTAGGAGGGGAAAATAAGACAGAGTGTATCACGTACAGGAATCTGTATAGATTGAACTAAACACCCAGCCTTTAAACTGAACAGAGCAGTTTGGATAAAATCCAAGCTGAAACTAACTGTGTGTTCTATTATTGTTTAATGACCTGAGGGATTTATTTTTATTTGAAACTTGGTAAAGCCTGCACCACTGCCACACAGCTCTGACTCTATGGAAGCACTTTCCCCTGGGGACATGTCCAGTGCCAGTCTACCTCCTCTACGAAACCTGCCCCAGTGGTCCCGCGTCGGGACCCTCGAGAGAAGCCGCTACCCTCGCTCCTTCTTCCAGGACAATAATGTCAAGCACCTCCCTCTGTCTCCTAGCGCCAAGACATCCAAAAGTGAAGCCCCCCACCAGCTCAGTCCCCTGTACGAGCAGCGAGAACTGGACCCTAACTTGAGGGTGATCACCTTGGAAAAGAATCTTCAGTTCCTCCAGGAGCAGCACTCGGAAACTCTGGGCAAACTTCATGAGGAAATTGAACTGCTTAAGCGAGCGAACCAAGGTCTGTCTGTGTGGTGTGGGAGGGAGGGAGCAAGATAAACTGAAGTTGAAGTTTCGGAATAGGGTTCCTGTTTACATTGGCATTTTTACAAGAAATGCAAGATTATCAGAGACATGGAGGAGGACATGTCTACAAGATTATGAGAGGCACGGACAGAGTGGATAGTCAGAAGCTTTTTCCCAGGGTGGAAGAGTCAATTAGTAGGGGGCATAGGTTTAAGGTGTGAGGGGCAAGGTTTAAAAGAGATGTACAAGGCAGATTTTATTTTACACAAAGTGGTGGGTGCCTGGAACTCGTTGCCGGGGGCGGTAGTGGAAGCGGATACGGTAGTGACTTTTAAGGGGTGTCTTGACAAGTACATGAACGAGATGGAAATAGAGGGATATGGTCCCCGGAAGGGTAGGGGGCAACATGGTCAGTTCAGGCTTGGAGGGCCGAAGGACCTGTTCCTCTTTGCTCTTTAAACCACCCCAATAGGACCCAGCGCATATTACAGCCAGTGACATACTTTCCTATTTTGAAGTGTAGTTGGAAAGTCAGCAGCCAATGTGCAACACAGCAAGATCCCACAAATAGCAGTGTTTCCATTTTAGACTGATGTAGGTTGAAGGGCAAAGCTAGAATGCCAGAGATAATGCCTTTGCTCTTCCAAGTAGATGAGGCCTTGGATTCCTCAGTTTAATGTCTCATTCGCTGACAGTGCAGCACTCAGTAATGCACAGAAGTGTCAGCCTGGATTATGTACTCAAGATTTTGAAGAATAGAATTTAAACTAACACTTTCCAATTCAGGTAAAGTTCTGCCAACAAAACCACAGTTGCTATTATTTGGATGTAGTTCAGATTCAGCTTTTTAACTGACTCTTAGATGGAAATCCTTAAACATAGAAACTAGAAGCAGGAGTCAACCATTCGTTTTGATCATGGAATTCAATATCCTGTTCCTCCCTTCCCTCTCATATCTTTGGTCCCTTTAGTCCTTAGAGCTAATTCTAATTTCTTCTTGAAATCAGACAATGTTTTGCCCTCAACTACATTCTGTGGTATTGAATTCCACACATTCACCATCCTCTGGGTGAAGAAATTTCTTCTTACCTCAGTTCAAAAATGTTTACCCCTTATCCTCAAACTATCATGACAGCTCAGAGGCTATCTCTGTTGCTATGCGGACACATGGATTTGGGCCTGTGTCCATGGGAGTTTGCGCGTATTTGGGCCTGTGTCCATGGGAGTTTGCGCGTTCTCCCCATGGTTGCGTGGGTTTCCTCCGGGTACTCCGCTTTCCTCCCACATCCCAAAAATGTGCTTTTAGGCTGATTGATTGGATAACAAAATGTCCCTATATTGGACCTCCCTGATCCTCACACATTAGGCATAGACTAAAATCATGAATAGGTCACTGACCATGGGACGGCGGCGCGGGCTCGTTGGGCCGAAGGGCCTGTTTCCCGTGCTGTGTTGTTCTTTGTTCTTATAATCCCCAGTTCTGGACTCCCACATCATTGGGATCATTGTTTCTGATCTGGAACTTTGCAAGTTTCTATGGGATCCCCTCTCACTCTTCTAAACTCCAGTGAATATAATGCTACCTCAACAGACAAGTATAAAGGCATCACTTTATTTAAACCAGCGGCTAGCAGGAATTCAAAGGGTTATGCAACTCTGACATAGAGCAGCAGAACCTCTCTGATGAATCTAACATCTACAATCAAAAACAATCAATAATTCCTGTGAGACCTTGTTAAAAGCTTTCTGAAAGTCTACGTAAACCACATCCACTGGTTCTCCTTGGTCAACTCTATTAGTTACTTCCTTAAAGAATTTCAATAGATTCATCAAGCATGACTTTTCCCCTCTAGAGTACTGTCCATTTACGTTGCCCCCAAGTAATCATTCTTACATGTGAAATAAGACAGTAAATACTGGCCAGTTTAACATTGGATGAGTGATAAAGGTTGCATTTATTGCCCTTGAGCAGATAGTAGGGAAATACTGCTGTCTGTATTTCAAACATGAGAATACTGTCTAAGCTGGTTACTTACTAGGATCTGGATCTAAACAGTATAATCATTTAAAGAAAGCAAGTCATGGAGGAATTAAGCAACAGGCCTCCAAGGTTAAATTGAAACACTAAAAAGAATTGTTACTGTACCTTTCATTCTGATAGGAATGAGTATATTTTAAAAACTTGAGAGGCAGTTTTTGTCTGAGTTTGGCTGCACAGATCAATGGTATATCCCTACCAGTACAGCCTCCTGGTCCAAGTATAGGTGTCATTGCTGGTCGGTCACATGCCACAATCCACTAGACACACACATACACTCATTATTTATTCTGTAGCTGGGTTTCTCTTTATAGAACTATGTGGTTTTATCCAAATAAATCTCTGGAATTCCCTCTTTTCTTCTGTAAACATACATAACCTGAATTATCTAATTAAACACAACAGACTGGATGTCTGCAGCCTCCAGGCAACTTCTTTTACACTCATATAGAAAATCCACCAGTTTTCCTTTTGGAACATGGCACTATGCCCTGCAATTTTAAGTTAAGTTTACATAAGAACTAGGAGCAGGAGTAGGCCAGCTGGCCCTTCGAGCCTGCCCCGCCATTCAATAAGATCATGGCTGATCTTTTTGTGGACTCAGCTCCACTTACCTGCCGGCTCACCATAACCCTTAATTCCATTACTGTTCAAAAATTTATCTATCCTTGCCTTAAAAACATTCAATGAGCTAGGCTCAACTGCTTCACAGGGCAGGCAATTCCACAGATTCGCAACTCTTTGTGTGAACAAGTTCCTCCTCAACTCAGTCCTAAATCTGCTCCCCCTTATTTTGAGGCCATGCCCCCTAGTTCTAGTTTCACCCGCCAGTGGAAACAACTTCCCTGCTTCTATCTTATCTATTCCTTTCATAATCTTAAGTGTTTCTATAAGATCTCCCCTCATTCTTCTGAATTCCAATGAGTATAGCTCCAGTCTACTCAGTTTCTCCTCATAAGCCAACCCTCTCAGCTCCAGAATCAACCTAGTGAATCTCCTCGGCACCTCCTCCAGTGCCAGTATATCCTTTCTCAAGTAAGGAGACCAAAACTGTACACAGTACTCCAGGCGTGGCCTCACCAACACTTTATACAGCTGCAACTTAATCTTGCTGTTTTTAAACTCCATCCCTCGAGCAATGAAGGACAAAATTCCATTTGCCTTCTTAATTACCTGCTGCACCCACAAACCAACTCCTTGTGATTCCTGCACAAGGACACTCAGGTCCCACTGCACAGCAGCATGCAGTAATTTTTTACAATTTAAACAATAGTCCATTTTGCTGTTATTCCTACCAAAATGGATGATTTCACATTTACCAACTTTGTACTCCATCTGCTAGATCTATACCCCTTTGCAGACTTTCAGCGTCCTCTGTACACTTTGCTCTACCACTCATCTTAGAGTCATCTGCGAATTTTGACACACTACCCTTGGTCCCCAACTCCAAATCATCTACGTAAATTGTAAACAACTGCGGTCCCAACACTGATCCTGAGGCACACTACTAGTCACTGATCGCCAATCAGAAAAACATCCATTTACCTCCACTCTTTGCTTTCTGTTAGTTAACCAATCCTCTATCTACATTATCCGTAACACCGTACACCTTTATCTTATGCAGCGGCACCTTGTCAAATTTATTAGTCACAAGTAGTCATGGCTCAAGTTAACACCTGCAAAGTTACTATGAAAATCCCCTCGTGCCACACTCTGGCACCTGTTTGGGTACAATATGGGAGGATTTTGCATGGCCAATGCACCTAACCAGCACCTAACCGAAGGTGGGAGAAAACCAGAGCAGTTGGAGGAAACCCACGCAGACATGGGGAGAATGCCACACAGTGACCTAAGCTGGGAATCGAACCCAGGCCCTGGCGCTGTGAAGCAGCAGTGCTAACTACTATGCCACCTCAGGTCCCTGGCACTGTGAGGCAGCAGTGCTAATTACTGTGCCACCCCAGGTCCCTGGCACTGTGAAGCAGCAGTGCTAACCACTGTGCCACTGTATTCCCCCCCAGTGTCAAGTCCTTCTTGCTTCTAAAAGCCTCCCTACTGGTTCAAAGGTTCAAGTGTGGTTTTTAAACACACAATCATACTAAACCAAATCAAGAGTAGGCCACCCAATATTCACCTTATTCAACATTTTTACCCCTCAACATAAACAACAATAGTTATAACAATGGTGAAGATACTCCATAAATTTGATGTTATTCTCCAATATCTGCAATCTATTTTCTTCAGTGATTGGGAGCCAGCTTTAATTCTCTTGAACTGCATGTGTCCATTTGAGGAGAGGGTTAGAACATAGAACATAGAACATTACAGCGCAGAACAGGCCCTTCGGCCCACGATGTTGCGCCGACCAGTTACAAAACAATGACCCACTAGCCTAAACCAATCCCTTTTCATCCATAAACCTATCCACAGATCTTTTAAACGCCCCCAAACTAGGTGCATTTACAACTGCAGCTGGCAGGGCATTCCAGTCCCTCACCACCCTCTGGGTAAAGAACCTACCCCTGACATCTGTCCTATAACTACCCCCCCTTAATTTAAAATCGTGCCCCCTCGTGTTAGCTTTCTCTATCCTAGGAAAAAGGCTATCACTATCTACCCTGTCTAAACCTCTAATCATCTTATATGTTTCAATGAGATCCCCTCTTAGCCGCCTTCTTTCCAGCCAAAACAACCCCAAATCTCTCAATCTCTCCTCATAGGATCTCCCCTCCATACCAGGCAACATCCTGGTAAACCTCCTCTGCACCCTCTCCAAAGCCTCTACATCCTTCCTGTAATGTGGGGACCAGAACTGCACACAAAACTCCAAGTGCGGCCGCACCAGAGATGTGTACAGTTGCATCATGACGCTGCGACTCCTAAATTCAATCCCCCTACCAATAAACGCCAAAACTCCGTATGCCTTCTTAACAACTTTATCTACTTGATTCCCAACTTTCAGGGATCTATGTACACATACACCTAGATCCCTCTGCTCCTCCACACTATTCAAAGTCCTCCCGTTAGCCCTATACTCAACACATCTGTTATTCCTACCGAAATGAATTACCTCACACTTCTCCACATTAAACTCCATTCGCCACCTCTCAGCCCAGCTCTGCAACCTTTCTAAGTCATCCTGCAAACTATGACACCCTTCCTCACAATCTACCACACCTCCGACTTTGGTGTCATCAGCAAACTTACTAATCCACCCAACTATACCCTCATCCAGATCATTAATAAAAATTACAAACAGCAGTGGCCCCAAAACAGATCCCTGAGGCACACCACTTGTAACCGAACTCCATGACGAATATTTCCCATCAACCACCACTCTCTGTCTCCTATCTGCTAGCCAATTCCTGATCCAATTACCTAGATCACCCCCAATCCCATACATCTGCATTTTCTGCAGAAGCCTACCATGGTGAACCTTATCAAACGCCTTGCTAAAATCCATATACACCACATCAACTGCCTTACCCCTATCCACCTCTTTGGTCACTTTCTCAAAGAACTCGATAAGGTTAGTAAGGCATGACCTACCCACTACAAAACCATGCTGACTGTCTCTAATCAACTCATTACTTTCCAAATAACTATAAATCCTGTCTCTAATAATCCTTTCCAAAACCTTACCCACCACAGAAGTAAGACTCACCGGTCTATAATTCCCAGGGAAGTCCCTTCTCCCCTTCTTAAACAATGGGACAACATTTGCTGTCCTCCAATCTTCTGGTACTATACCAGAGACTAACGACGACCTGAAGATCAGAGCCAGAGGCTCCGCAATCACCCCTCTTGCCTCCCAAAGAATCCTAGGGTAAATCCCATCTGGACCAGGGGACTTATCTATTTTCAATCCCTCTAAAATATCCAGCACATCCCCCGTATCAACTGCAATACTATCTATTTCACACCCCTGCACCCCAGTGTCCTCCTCAGCTACATTCCTGTCCCCTTGCGTGAACACCGAAGAGAAATATTGGTTCAACGCCTCTCCAATCTCCTCCGTTTCCAAACACAACTTCCCTCTACTGTCTGTAACTGGCCCTAATCTTGTCCTAACCAACCTTCCGTTCTTGACATACCTGTAAAACGCCTTAGGGTTCTCCTTAATCCTATCAGCCAAAATCTGTTAGGTAGCAAAGCTGTTAGGTAGGGAATTCCGAGAATTTAATCTAGTCATCTGAAGGAACGGTGATATTTGTCAATTTGGGATAGTATGTTACTTGGTGAAGAACCCATGATGATATTCACATGGACCTACTCTTTTTAAAAGTTCATTGACGGCATGTGGGCATCGCTGGCTAGACCAGCATTTATTGCTCCATCCCTAATTGCCTTTGAGAAAGTAGTGGTGACCTGCCTTCTTGAACCACTGTAGCCTGTGTGGTGCAGGTATACCCACAGTGCTGTTAGGAAGGAAGTTTCAGGAATTTGATCCAGTGACAGTGAAGGAATGGCAATATATTTCCAAGTCAGGATGGTGAGTAGCTTGGAACTTCCAGATGGTCGTGTTCCCAGGTTTCTGGTGCTCTCACCCTTCTAGATAGTAGTGGTGATGGGTTTGAAAGGTGCTGCCTGGGGAACCTTGGTGAGGGCATCTTGCAAATGGTACATATGACTGTAATGATGTCGATGGTGGAGAGGTTGAATGTTTGTGTGAGGGTAGTAATCAAGCTGCTGCTTTGGCCTGGATGATATTGAGCTTTTTTGAGTGTTGTTAGAGCTGCATTCATCCAGACAAGTGGAAAGTATTTAATTACTCTTCTGACCTGTGCCTTATACACCATAGATGGGCACTGGGGAGTCAGGTGGTGAGTTACTTGCCACAGTACACATCGCCCCTGGTCTGCTCTTATAGCCACAGTATTTATATGGCTCGTCCAGTTCAGTTTATATGTGGCTCTGGAGTTACACATAGGCCAGATCAGGTAAGGATGGCAGTTTTCCTTCCCTAAAGGACATTAGTGAACCAAATGGGTTTTTCCAACAATCAACAATGGTTTCACGGTCATCAGTAGATTCCAGGTTTTTTTTAAAAATTGAATTCAAATTCCACCTAGTAGGATTCGAACACAGGTCCCCAAAACATTAGCTGAATTTATGGATTGGTAGTCTTGTGATAATACCACAAGGATGTCGCCACCCCTGAGGAACACCTGTAGTGATGTCCTGGAACTGAGATTATTGATCTCACAATCATCTTCCTTTGTAGCAGGTATGACTCCATCTAGCAGAGTGTTTTCCCCGATTCCCATTGACTCCAGTTACTAGGTCTCCTTGATACCACACTCGGTCCGATGCTGTCTTGATGTCAAGGGCAGCCACTCACCTTGACCTCTGGCATTCAGTTCTTTTTTCTATGTTTGAACCAAAGCTGTAATGAGGTCAGGAGCTGAGTGACCCTGATGGAACCTACACTGATTGTCAGTGAGCAGTGCTCAGACTGCAAGAAACTACAAAGGGTCATGAACGAAGCCCAGTCCATCACTCAAACCAGTCTCCTATCCACTGACTCTGTCTACACTTCAGGCTACCTCAGGAAAGCATAATTAAGGACCCCATGCACCCTGGACATTCTCTCTTCCACCTCCTCCCATTGGGATAAAGGTATAAAAGTCTGAGGTCACATACCAACCGAGTCATAAGAACATAAGAAATAGGAGCAGGAGTAAGCCATCTAGCCCTTCGAGCCTGCCCCGCCATTCAATAAGATCATGGCTGATCTGTCGCTGCTCAGTTCCACTTTCCCGCTTTCTCCCCATAACCCTTAATCCCCTCTCTTATCAAAAACCCATCAACCCGCCTCTTAAAAATATTTAGTGAGGCAGCCTCCACCACTTCAACGGGCAGAGAATTCCAGAGATTCACCACCCTTTGAGTGAAGAAGTTCCTCCTCAACTCCGTTCTAAACCGCCCCCCTTTTATCTTGAGGCTGTGCCCCCTAGTCCTACTGTCTTTTTTGAGCGGGAAGAGTCTCTCCACCTCTATCCTATCCATCCCATTCATCATCTTATACATCTCAATGAGATCTCCCCTCGTTCTTCTAAACTCTAATGAGTACAAGCCCAGTTTATTCAGCCTCTCCTCATAGCTCAACCCCCTCAACTCCGGTATCAGCCTAGTAAACCTCCTCTGCACTCCCTCCAAGGCAAAAATATCAAGAACAGCTTCTTCCCTGCTGCCATCAGACTTCTGAATAGAATCACCTCACATGAAGTAGATCTTTCTCTACACCCTAGCTATGACTGTAACACTACATTCTGCTCTTATTTTTCTAGTTGGTAGAGCTTAGGTTAGGAATGTACTGTCAAAAGAAACTTGGTGAGTTGATGCAGTATGTTTATCAATAGTACGCACTGCTGCCATTGAGCAGGTGGGGGAGAAGGTGAATATTTAAGGTGTTGAATGGGGTGCCAATCAAACAGGCTGCTTCGTGTCATAGTGGTTTACAGCATGGAAACAGGCACTTTGGCCCAACTTGTCCATACCGCCTTTATTTTTTTTTAGAACCCCACTTGGAGTACTGTGTGCAGTTCTGGTCGCCTCACTATAGGAAGGATGTGGAAGCTATTGAAAAGGTGCAGAGGAGATTTACAAGGATGTTGCCTGGATTGGGAGGCATGCCTTATGAAGATAGGTTGAGGGAGTTGGGACTCTTCTCCCTGGAGAGATGAGGGTTGAGAGGCGACCTGATAGAGGTTTATAAGATGTTGAGAGGAATAGATAGGGTGGATTCTCAGAGGCTATTTCCCAGAGCTGAAATGGTCACTATGAGAGGACACAGATTTAAGTTGCTGGGGAGCAAGTACAGAGGAGATGTTAGGGGAAAGTTTTTCACTGAGGGTGGTGAGTGATTGGAATCGGCTGCTGTCGTTGGTGGTGGAGGCAGCGAACTTGCTGGGGTCTTTTAAAAGACTTCTGGATGAGTATATGGGATCTAATGGGATCGGTGCAACTAGAGGGCCGAAGGGCCTGTTTGTGCTGTAGTGTTCTATGTTCTAATCACAATTGCCCACATTTAGCCCATATCCCTCTATACCCATCATACCCATGTAACTAGTCTTGGATTTTTGCCAGCTGCCTGATGTTTTGGAAGTTGTATTCATCCAGGCAATTTGAGAGTATTCTAATACACTCCCAACTTCTTAGAATCATGAAGTGGTTAAGCATGGAAGACTATTCAGCCCATCATCTGTTCCGACTCTGTGACAGACCAATGCACCTAGTGACAGTCCCCCGCTGATTTCCTAACCCTGTACATTTTTCCCCTCTTGAAAGCCTTGATTGAGGCTGCCTCTCTACCACACACAAAGAAATAGGCAAGGCCATATAGCCCTTCAAGACTACTTCACCATTCAGTATGATCAGGATTGACTTTCTGCTTCAACTCCACTTTCCCCTCACTGCCTATATCCCTCAGCTTCCTGAGAAACTAAAAACCTGTCTTTCTGAGCCTTAAATGCATTCAATGGAGCACCCACAAGCCACTGGGCTAGTGGATTCCAAAGATTTTCAGCACACTGAAGAAATTTCTCAACTAGGCCCTAAATGATTGACCCCTTCTCATGAGAGGGTGCACCCATGTTCTAGATTCCCCAATCAGCAGAAACACATCTCAGTATCTACCCATCAGTCTCCTTCAATTAGGTCACTAGTCATTTCTTCTAAACTTCAGGCCCAGTTTACTCAGCATAGGATAACTCTGAAATCACAGGAACAGCCAAACCTTTGCCCTTTTATTTCCAGTGGAAGTATGTGTCCTCGCTACCAGAGACCAAAGCTGCACAGAGTATTCCAGGTGTGATCTCAACAAAACTTTATATGATTATAGAAAGACTTGTGTTCTTGTACACCACTGACCTTGCACTAAAAACCAACATGCCATTTGTTTTTCCAATTGCATGCTAACTTGTGTTCCTTCTATGAGCACACCCAAGTGTCTCTAAAAAAAATCAACATTTTGTTTTTTAAAAAACACAAAACTTGTAAGAATGCTTTGCTAATTTCACTACCAAAATGAGTAACCTTACACATCCCTAATTTATACTTCATCTGCTACCTTGTTGACTACTCACAAGTTAAATTCCAGGTATTATTTGAACTTAAATTCAGTTTTGTTCATTTGAGCACCAACAGGAGTTGGTGAAGTAACTCAGGAAATTTTCATAAGCTGTAAATTAATATTTATCAAAACAGGGCAGTGACTCTCCAAAAATACTGCAGTTCTTGCTTCCTGATTCAGTCTTGGGTGCAGGTACTCAGTCTCTGTTCTCTTTGTTACTTCTAATCACCCACAGACAGCAGGTTCTACAAACGTCAGTTTCAAATTTGATGTGTGCTTTGGTCAGTGAAAGCTACTGCTTATTAACTCTTTCCAAATCACAGCATGATCAATGATATTACTGCATTCTGATCGGCCCAAATGAAGCATGGCTATTTCCTAATTGGCTCCCAAGGAGCATGTGATCAATCTGTGATTGGCTCCCAAGAGTGATGGCTCATCAACTGATGTCACTTCCCAGTATCCTCTGACTTTTCTTACAAAGTCAATTATTCGTAGGATTAACATCCTCAGTAAAGTTTGTTTCTGTTATTCCTTGCTAAGATAAAAGGATGTATTTTATGTATCTTCTTTGCCTATTTTTTTAGGATTGGGGGAAATTGTGCTGTCACTCCCATGAATGATACCTTGACCTTATTGTTTCAGCCTTAATTAATTGGTGTTAAATCAGACCCCTAGCAGTGACTCTTTTTAGAGACCATTTGCTGGCTCATGTTTTTCTCTCTGTCACTTTTGGTATTTGGAAAGTTACTTTACTTTTAAAAAAAGGGGTAGAGATAAATTGCTCATAACCTTAAAACTGAATAAAGAAGATTGCAAAGTAAAAATACAAAATATTCCTAATTAGGCAGTTCTTATATTTTATACAGTGTATAAAATATAAGTGCATGGCCATAATCAGTGTTTAAAGTCTCCTTAGGATGATTTAGTTGTCCCCTTTATTTGAGATGAGACAACGTGACATCTGGGAACACCAATTCATCAGTCCAAGCGTCTTAATTGATTGATTGGTAACTTCATTAAAACAGGTACTTATCAGTGCTTTTGTGGAGAATTGCTTTGCCAAAATGTGTTTTTGTTATATCTGTCAGTGCTTTTCATAGGTCAGTTAAAATACAGAATAGCTTTACAAAACTTAAAGTTACAGAAATTACACAAAGTCTGATTGAAATCAATGCTTGGAAGTGATTGGTGTGTTAAATATAAGAAAAAAATCATTCAAATCACACATTCCTGAGTGATGATTGTTAAAAGCACTACAGAGTTAAAAAACTAATTACAGACCAAGTCATGTTATGAGCTGGTGTTCCAGAATTCAGCATAAAATTACAGTATGTTAATATACTTTGATAATTTGACAAATAACCATAAACTACAAACTAATTATCAAACTTAAATGTTTCTACACCTGACTCTCTCTCTCTCTTTAGAGTCTCTTTGTGTTTCCTCACAACTTGCATTCCCATCCAGCTTTGCATCGTCAGTAATCTAGGATACATCACTCTGTTTGTCTAAGTCATTAAAATGAATTGTAAATAACTGAGGCCCCAACACTGACCCTTGTGGCACTTCACTGGTCTTGGCCTACCGACTGAAAAATTCCCCGTTTACTCTTGGCATCCTGTTCCTTAACCAATCCCAGCTCTGAGTTCTTATTAACTGTAATATGGATATGGGGATAGGGTCTGGGTGGGATTGTGTTCGGTGCAGACTCGATGGGCCGAAGGGCCTGTTTCTGCACTGTAGGGTTCTATGGTCTATGGTAATCAGCTGGTCACAGAAGGCCTCAAGTGCAGTGTACTCTCTGTCCAAGGAAACAAAAAGACAAGCCTTCAGGCTTTGTGCCTTAATGTGCGGAGCATTCACAAATTGAATGAATTAATCATGCAAATATATATAAACAGGTTTGATGTAGATGGGATTATGGAGACATGGCTACAGGATGACTAGGGATGGTATTTGAACATCCAGGGGTATTCTGTATTTACGAAGGGTATGGATAATGCTGAGAAATACCAAGGGGTGAAAAACATTAGTGAGGGTTGGATATAGATCCCCAAACTGTCATGGTGATGTTGGGAATGGCATTAAACAAGAAATTGGAGAAGCTTGTGATAAAGAAGTATTTGTAATTATCTGCATATAGATTGGTAGTCACAATACTGTAGAGAAGGAATTCCTGGAGTGTATATGGAGATCTGGATTTCTGGATAATATGTTGAGGAACCAGCCAGAGAACAGGCCATCCTAGACTGGGCATTGTGTAATGAGAAAGGAATAACTGGCAGTCTTATTGTACAAGATCCCTTGGAAATGAGTGACCATAATATAATAGAATTCTTTATCAAAGATGGAGAGTGACATGTTGATTCTGAGTCAAAGGTCCTGAATCTTAATAAAGGAAACTGTGATGGTATGAGGTGTGAGTTGGCTATGATGGATTGGGGAATGTTACTTAAAGGGATGAGAGTGGATAGGCAATGGCAGATATTCAAGGAACACATGAGTGAATTGCAACAATGTTTTATTTTGATCTGATGCAAAAGTAAAATTGGAAAGACGGCTAAACCATGGGTTACAAGGGAAATTAGAGATAGTATTAGATTCAAGAAAGAGACATACACGTTGGCCAGAAAAAAACAGCAGACCCCAGGATTGGGAGCAGTTTAGAATTCAGCAAAGGTGGATCAAGGATTTGATTAATAAGGAGAAAATAGAGTACAGAGTAAGCTAGTGGAGCACATTAAAAACTGACTGTAGACGTTTCTACAGGTGTGTAAAGAGAATAAGATTGGTGACAACAAATGTAGACCTTTCAGTCAGAAACAGAGGAATATAATTTAAAATAGGGGAAATGCATTGGTTCTGCCTTCACAAAGGATGACACAAATAATGCATCAGAAATGATGGGGAACATAGGGTTTGGCGACGGGGAGGAACTGAAGGCCACCAATATTAATAGAGGAATGATGTTGGGGAAACTAATAGGATTGAAGGCCAATAAATCCCCAGGGCCTAATAATCTAATTCAGAGTACTTAAGGAAGTGGCCCAAGAAATAGTTGATGTATTGGTGGTCATCTTCCAAGATTCATAAGAACATAAGAAATAGGAGCAGGAGTAGGCCAACTCCTCTGGCTCTGATCTTCAGGTCGTCGTTGGCCTCTGGTATAGTACCGGAAGATTGGAGGTTAGCGAATGTTGTCCCATTGTTTAAGAAGGGGAACAGAGACTTCCCCGGGAATTATAGACCGGTGAGTCTCACTTCTGTTGTGGGCAAGGTTTTAGAAAAAATTATTAGGGATAGGATTTATAGTTATTTGGAGAGTAATGAATTGATTGGAGACAGTCAGCATGGTTTTGTAGCGGGTAGGTCGTGCCTTACTAACCTTATTGAGTTTTTTGAGAAAGTGACCAAAGAGGTGGATGGGGGTAAGGCAGTTGACCTGGTATATATGGATTTTAGTAAGGCGTTTGATAAGGTTCACCACGGTAGGCTTCTGCAGAAAATGCAGACGTATGGGATTGAGGGTAATCTAGGAAATTGGATCAGGAATTGGCTAGCAGATAGGAGACAAAGGGTGGTGGTTGATGGTAAATATTCGTCATGAAGTTCGGTTACTAGTGGTGTGCCTCAGGGATCTGTTTTGGGGCCACTGCTGTTTGTAATTTTTATTAATGATCTGGATGAAGGTATAGTTGGGTGGATTAGTAAATTTGCTGATGACACCAAAGTCGGAGGTGTGGTAGATTGTGAGGAAGGGTGTCATAGTTTGCAGGAAGACTTGGACAGGTTGCAGCGCTGGGCCGAGAGGTGGCGGATGGAGTTTAATGTGGAGAAGTGTGAGGTAATTCACTTTGGTAGGAATAACAGATGTGTTGAGTATAGGGCTAACGGGAGGACTTTGAATAGTGTGGATGAACAGAGGGATCTAGGTGTATGTGTACATAGATCCCTGAAAGTTGGGAATCAAGTAGATAGGGTTGTTAAGAAGGCATACGGTGTCTTGGCGTTTATTGGTAGGGGGATTGAATTTAGGAGTCGCAGCGTCATGATGCAACTGTACACAACTCTGGTGCGGCCGCACTTGGAGTACTGTGTGCAGTTCTGGTCCCCACATTACAGGAAGGATGTGGAGGCTTTGGAGAGGGTGCAGAGGAGGTTTACCAGGATGTTGCCTGGTATGGAGGGGAGGTCCTATGAGGAGAGACTGAGGGATTTGAGGTTGTTTTCGCTGGAAAGAAGGCAGCTAAGAGGGGATCTTATTGAAACATATAAGATGATTAGAAGTTTAGATAGGGTGGACAGCGATAGCTTTTTTCCTCTGATGGAGAAAGCTAGCACGAGGGGGCTTTAAATTAAGGGGGGGTAGTTATAGGACGGATGTCAGGGGTAGGTTCTTTACCCAGAGGGTGGTGAGGGATTGGAATGCCCTGCCTGCTGAGGTTGTAAATGCGCCTAGTTTGGGGGCGTTTAAGAGAACTGTGGATAGGTTTATGGACGAAAAGGGATTGGTTTAGGTTAGTGGGTCATTGTCTTTTAACTGGTCGGCACAACATCGTGGGCCGAAGGGCCTGTTCTGCGCTGTAATGTTCTATGTTCTATAACTAGCCCTTCGAGCCTGCCCAGCCATTCAATAAGATCATGGCTGATCTGTCGTGGCTCAGTTCCACATTCCCGCCCTCTCCCCATAACCCTTAATCCCCTCTCTCATCAAAAACCCATCAACCCGCGTCTTAAAAATATTTAGCGAGGCAGCCTCCACCACTTCAATGGGCAGAGAATTCCAGAGATTCACCACCCTTTGAGTGAAGAAGTTCCTCCTCAACTCTGTTCTAAACCACCCCCCCTTTATCTTGAGGCTATGCCCCCTAGTCCTACTATCCTTTCTGAGCGGGAAGAGTCTCTCCACCTCTATCCTATCCATCCCATTCATCATCTTATACGTCTCAATGAGATCTCCCCTCATTCTTCTAAACTCTAACGAGTACAAGCCTAATCTATTCAGCCTCTCCTCATAGCTCAACTCCGGCATCAGCCTAGTAAACCTCCTCTGCACTCCCTCCAAGGCCAAAATATCCTTGCGTAAGTACGACGCCCAAAACTGCACACAGTACTCCAGCTGCGGCCTCACCAATGCCCTATATAGCCGTAGCAAGACCTCCCTGCTTTTATATTCAATCCCCCTCGCGATGAAGGCCAGCATCCCATTCACCTTCCTGACCACCTGCTGCACCTGCAAGCTGGGTTTTTGCGACTCATGCACAAGGACCTCGAGGTCCCTCTGCACCGTCGCCTGCTGCAGTTTTTCTCCACGTAAGTAATAATCCTTCCTACCATTATTCCTACCAAAGTGGACCACCTCACACTTGCCAACATTAAATTCCATTTGCCATTTCCTGGCCCATTCGCCCAGCCTATCTAGATCCTTCTGTAGACTCTCCCCACCCTCCGCACAACTTGCCTTTCCACCAATTTTGGTGTCAGCAGCAAATTTCGACACCCTACACTCGGTTCCCTTCTCCAGATCATCTATATAAATGGTAAATAGCTGAGGCCCCAGCACCGACCCCTGGGGCACTCCACTAGTCACCATCCGCCAATCCGAATAGCACCCATTGACCCCCACTCTCTGCCTCCTATTTGACAACCAATCCTCTATCCACGCTAACACCCTACCCCCAACTCCATGCCCCCTGACCTTCTGTAATAACCTCTTGTGAGGTACCTTGTCAAACGCCTTCTGAAAATCCAGAAAGACCACATCCACCGGCTCTCCTCTATCCACCGCCTCCACATCCTCATAGAACTCCAGTAAATTTGTCAGACACAACTTCCCTTTAAGGAAACCGTGCTGCGTCTGCTCTATCAAGCAGTTCCCCTCAAGATGCCTCGCTATTTCCGCCTCGATGACGGATTCTAACATTTTACCTACAACAGACGTTAAACTAACAGGCCTATAATTCCCTGCTTTTTGCCTGGCACCCTTCTTAAACAACGGTGTAACATTAGCCATTTTCCAATCTTCCGGCACTTCCCTGGAATCCAGCGACGTCTGGAAAATAACCACCAAGGCATCCACTATCACCTCCGCCATTTCTTTCAGGACCTTCGGATGCATTCCATCCGGTCCTGGGGACTTGTCCACAATCAGCCCCTCCAGTCTGTCGAGCACCACCTCTCTAGTAACAGTAATGTCATTGAGACCCTCCAGTCCTACCACTTTTCCATCTCTAACATCTGGCAAATTATTCACGCCTCCTCCGTGAAGACCGAAACAAAAAAGTTATTCAAGACCTCCGCCATATCCCCATCCCCTACCATTAAGTCCCCCTTCTCATCCTCTAAGGGACCAACGTTCACCCTAGCCAGCCTCTTCCTTTTTATATATTTATAAAAACTCTTGCTATCCTTTTTTATATTAAGCGCTAGCCCAGCTTCATAGTTTCTCCTACCCTCCTTTATCAACTTCTTTGTCAATCTTTGTTGACATTTAAACCTCTCCCAATCCTCTTCTCGCCCACTTCTCTTAGCTACTCTAAATGCCTCCGCTTTTAATTTAACACTTTCCTTCACCTCCTTCGTTATCCACGGCTTATTATCTCTCCTCCTACAGTCCTTTTTAACCATTGGAATAAATTTCCGCTGAGCACCAAGAAAGATCTCCTTAAAGATCCTCCACTGCTCCTCAGCAGACCTACCTTCCAACGCGCTCCCCCAGTCCGCATTCGCCAATTCTTCTCTCATCCTACCGTACTCCTCTCTGTTCAAACAAAGGACACGTGTCCGGGAACCCACTTTCTCCTCCTCCATCTGCACCAGAAACTCCACCATACAATGATCACTCTCCCCAAGAGGATCCATAAACTCTGGAACAGTTCCTACAGATTAGAGGGCAGCTAATGTAACCCTACTAGTTAAAAAGGGAGGTAGAAAGAAAATGGGGCATTATAAACCAGTAAGCCTGATCTTGGTAGCGGGGAAAATTCTAGAGTCCACCATCAAAGATTTTATAGCAGAGCATTTAGAACAATAGAACCCTACAGTGCAGAAACAGGCCCTTCGGCCCATCGAGTCTGCACCGAACACAATCCCACCCAGACCCTATCCCCATATCCCTGCTAATCCCTCTAACCTACACATCCCAGGATACTAAGGGGCAATTTTAGCATAGCCAATGAACCTAACCCGCACATCTTTGGACTGTGGGAGGAAACCGGAGCACCCGGAGAAAACCCACGCAGACACGAGGAGAATGTGCAAACTCCACACAGGCAGACCCGAGCCGGGAATCAAACCCAGGACCCTGGAGCTGTGAAGCAGCAGTGCTAACCACTGTGCTACCGTGCCGCCCATTGCATTTGGAATGCAATGGTAGAATCAGACAGACTCAGCATGAATTTATGAAGGGGGAATCAAACTTGACTACTGGAATTCTTCAAGGATGTAACTAATGGAGTTAGTGAGGGGGACCAGTGGATATAGTTTATTTGGACTCTCAGAAGGCTTTCAACAAAATCCCACATAATAAAATTAAAGCATATGCGATTGAGGGTAGTGCATTGAGATGGATAGAAAACTAGTTGGCAATGTAGTGGGGATTCTTTAATGGTGACCTGATTCTCTTAAAAACTTAAGAATTAAACTCGCAAAGAAAAAAATCTCAGCTCAAACATAACCAAACTTTAATTAAAAACATGAAAAATCATATAAGACAAACAAAACATCTACGGTCATGGAAGGCCTTCAGATGATTGAATAGCTCTGGGTCAGTGCTATAAGACCTCTTGGGCACTGAGCCAAAATTCATTATAATTATACCTATTGCTATCTAGCATACACCTTCCACTTAGCTTAAATTCAATTTCATTTCATATTAATATGTCAGCCCAAAACATGACAAAGTACCTGCTTGATATAATTATATTCCATTTGTCCTTTCAAAAACCGGATCTCTTCCCTCTGGCAACATTTATTCCCATGTTGCTACGTAATTAAGGATGCCTCTACCCAAATACCATTCCCATAGGCATACTGCCAAAACTATCTGATAGTGTCCTTTCTGAGCCCAAGAAATGACACTTTCTATGTCTTGGACAATAGACACCTTATGATTTTTAAATACTTAATGTTTCAATAACTGTCCTGGGACTCAAAACTATATTGTATCTTCTGCTGACTAATGGATTTAGCTATTAAACTCTTGAACTTTTACCACCATCTCTGCAGTGCTCACATTTTGACTGAGATGAACAAATATGTTAGAAATATACTTGATATATTAAAATACATTATTTAATATGAAAATGTAAATACTTTTAATAATTATCGCATCCACATATCAGCAAACTGTTAACATTATCTTGCTCGGTGAAAATCATCTTAACTCTTTCCTTCCCAGTTATTATTAAAAACGAAACATCTGCCTATGGTTCTGCTGGCTAACTCAGAACTCCCTTCCACAACAGATAGGAAACAATGAGTCTTTTTCCATTGGGCAGGCAGTAACCAGTGGGATACCGCAGGAATCGGTGCTAGGACCTCAGCTATTCAGAATATGTATCAATATTTTAGATGAGGGAATTAAATGTATTATCTCCAAATTAGCAAATGCCACAAAACTGGGTGGGAGAGTGAGCCTTGAGGCGGATGCAGAGATACTTCAGTGTGATTCAGACAAGCTGAGTGAGTGAGCAGATGCAGTATTACGTGGGTAAATGTGAGATTATCACTTTGGTAGCAGGAAGACAGATTATTATCTGAATGGCTATAATTTAGGAGCAAGGAATGTGCAATGAGACTGGGTATCTTTGTGCACCAGTCACTGAAGGTAAGCATGCATGTGCAGCAGGCAGTAAAGAAGACAACTAGTTGTTGACCTTCATAGTAAGAGGATACAAGTACAGGAGCAGGAACTTCTTGCTGCAATTATGCGGAGCTTCGGTGAGTTGTGTGCAGTTTTGGCCTCCTTATCTGAGGAAGATTGTTCTTGCTGTAAAGGGAGTGCAGTGAAGTTTGATGGGACTGATATATGAGGAGGATTGAGTTGGTTAGGGATACATTCACTGGAGTTCAGAAGAATGCTATAGGATTCTAGCCGCTCTCATAGCCACAGTATTTATATGGCCAGTTCAGTTTATGGTCAACAGTAATCACCAGGATGCTGATAGCGAGGGATTCAGTGATTGGTAACGTCATGGAATGTTAAGGGGATGTGATAAGATTCTGTCTAGTTGGAGATGGTTGTTGCCTGGCACTTGTGTGGCACAAATGATATTTGCCACTTATCAGTCCAAGTCTGAAGGTCTTGTGGCACTTGGACTTGAATGGCTTCAGAATCCGAGAGTTAGCAAATGATACTGAATATCCCCTCTCTGGCTTTCTGATGGAAGGAAAATTGTTGATGAAGAAGCTGAAGATAATTGGGCCTAGGATACTACCCTGAGGAATTCCTGCAGTGATGTCCTGGCGCTGAAATGATTGGTCTTTCTTTGTGCCAGGTATGACTCCAACCAACTGAGAGTTTCCCCTCTGATTTCCATTGACTGCCGTTTTACTAGGGCTCCTTGATGCCACTGGACGAAATGCTGCCTCTTGGTATCAAGGGCAGTCACACTCACTTCACCATCTGAAATAACAACACAAACTGCATGAAATGTTCAGCAGTTCAGGCAGCATCTGTGGAGAGGGAAACGGAGTTAATGTTTCAGGTCAGTAATCTCATCAGAACTGGGAAAAAAAAGATGTAATAGGTATTAAACAAGTAAAGGAGAGAGTGTAGAAAGAAACAGGAAGTAAGTTCTATGATATGTTGGAGAGCTGGAGAGATTAAATGATAAGAGTTGAAGGTGCAAAATCAAAAGAAAAAGCAATGAAACAAAAGCTGTGAGCAGAAAATATGTGAAAGGCAGAAACATGAACAGTTGTCATCCATGGGGAAAACCAAAATGGAAGTGTGGAAGGGTATAAAATCGAAAGATGAGGTGGTGTTCCTCAAGCTTACGTTGAGCTTTATTGGAATGCAGCAGGAAGCGAAGGTCAAAGAGGTTCGCACTGGAGAACAGTGGAGATGTTAAATGATAGGTGACTGGAAGTTCAGCTTGATATTGAGTGGAGGTTTTCATCAAATCAGCCACCTAATTTACATTTGCTCTCCCCAATTCTGGATGATCAGTTGTCCTGAGGACTGGAATGCTCCAGCCTATTTCAGCTGTCTGATTACCAAGTGGAGAATTGGATAGGTTCCAGTCCTGCCATTGTTTGATGTGTCATCTTTGAGCCAAATCAAATGTCCACTCCCAAGATGACAGTCACTCGTTGGTCAATGAACAATGAGCCCTCACATGGCAGATACCAATCCTGAGCAGTATTGTGTGCAGCACATTACAGCATAAGATGTGTGAGAGCATTGCCACCACCCTCCTGAGAACAGTAGGTTTACAAACCATTCTCCACTGAATGGTGGCTTCACCCTGAGGTAGTGGAAAGATCTGTATCATGCATGCAATTACACAGTACTCAAATAGATCCACTAAGTATATAGTATTATGGGAGACTGCACATTTTACCAGACAGACTGAACTATTACTCAGGACCCTCACCATGTAAAAGCTGCCCATTGTTCTAGCACTTCAAGTAGAAACTGTCTGCACCCAACAGTTTGCAGGCTCTGTACTCTGAAGGTATGAGCAATCACTCCCGTTTGTAGCCTCCAGCTGGTGCTTCCTGGCAGTTGTCAGACAGAGCCTCAAAGGTTTTGTCGTCAATGTAATGTTGAAGAACCAGCTTCAGCGTAGAGGAAGAACTTGGGGACAAGTGCTGAATGTAGAGTGATCTAGCTGGGCAAATTGAGGGATCCTTACCATTGCAGTGTGTATGGGATTAGTTAGTAGGGACTAACTAGGGACTGTAGTAGGGACCTCCTCAAAGGTGCAGCCACCTCGGTGTCCAAATGTCCAAGCCTAATGTATAAACTTTTCAATCCAGAAGCTTGTTTGAGGAACTTTAATTATTCACTGCCTACAATGAGCAAGTGAGCAGAATCTATTTGGTGGTTGACCTAACTAGAGCCATATTTCTCTCATAGTTGTCCAACAAGAGGCCTGTTTTCTGGAGCTTTCCACGGTTCATTTTCTCTTTGTCAGCAGGAGTTTATCATGGATGCTTGCTGGTATTCAAAAGAACCTACAGTTAAATGTGTTTGTCCTGCAAAGTACACGTTGTCAATAATACAAAGCCAAAAACAAATAAATTGTGGTCAGTTTTTTTTAAAATAAGCTAAACCCATATTGAACCAAGGTAAAGGAAGGCTTCAGAGCGCTGATACTCTCGCATGCCAATTCCACTCATTGGATCAGTACCTGAGAAAATACTTTTCTCCAATTCCTCCTGCACACTGAGTTAGTGTCACAGCTCTCAGCTTAAGGTCCCTTACCAAAGCGGACATTTTTCACACTTTCTGTTTGTTCCATTGTGGCATCATCACAGCTGCAGCTGAACTGACCTCGCCCTATCCATGTACAGTTTTCAGGAGAAGGGTTGGGTAGTGATTGGGAGTGAGAATAAAGGCTGATTTTCTTTCTTTCCTAGCCCAGGGCCTCTGTTAGCCTAGCTAAGGTTAGATTAATCAGCCTGCCTGACTGTATCTCAGTCTGAAACCTTGTCGCTGTCAACACAAGCCCATAAGAACATAAGAACATAAGAACATAAGAAATAGGAGCAGGAGTAGGCCATCTGGCCCTTCGAGCCTGCCCCGCCATTCAATAAGATCATGGCTGATCTGTCGTGACTCAGCTCCACCTTCCCGCCCTCTCCCCATAACCCTTAATCCCTTCTCTTATCAAAAACCCATCAACCCATTTCTTAAAAATATTTAGCGAGGCAGCCTCCACCACTTCAACGGGCAGAGAATTCCAGAGATTCACCACCCTTTGAGTGAAGAAGTTCCTCCTCAACTCTGTTCTAAACCGCCCCCCCTTTATCTTGAGGCTGTGCCCCCTAGTCCTACTGTCTTTTTTGAGCGGGAAGAGTCTCTCCACCTCTATCCTATCCATCCCATTCATCATCTTATACGTCTCAATGAGATCTCCCCTCATTCTTCTAAACTCTAACGAGTACAAGCCTAGTTTGTTCAGCCTCTCCTCATAGCTCAATCCATTAAGTCATTAAGAGAACAGAGCATGCACCTTAAATAGTTTTTTCCCATTCCTGACTCTTTATGCCCCACAGCAGCTAATCCCACTGACCAACTTCTTTCTTAATTAAAGATACATTAATTCATGTAGACACATAGACCTATTATTTATCTACTAATTTAAACACCCTCCAAGCATTCCAATTCAATGTGACAAATAAGGATAGAAGTCGACTCAAATTCTCTTAACAATCTTCCTTTATTTAACACTTTAGGTACAACTCAAACTCAAAACAGTTGCAACCCTAACTCTTTTACTGAACTTTAATTCTTAACTGAAAACAAACACTACTCTGATTAGAATGTGTGAAGTCCGCTCCCGATATTGAATCTGTCCTCATGATCTCTCTGAAGATGTTCTTCAGGGCATATTTCTTCTTGCGATGGTCAATCACTAGAGTTGTTGCTAGAGAGAAAGGGCTGCACGTGTTGGAACCAGAAATCAGTCCACCAACCTGGTTCCTTAATTCGTAACATCCTGATCAATAGTTTGAGCAGCTTGTTTCACTTGAATGAAAATTTGATAGGCAGTCGCTAAATGTGTTTTAATATATTCCGAATTTTCAGGTGGTAGGTTGATAGTATTATATTGTTCAAAATATTCACCTAAGAAATGTCTTGTCTTGTAGTTTATCTGTTACATTTAATAGTGATTGCTGCCTTTGATGTATTCGATATAAGAACATAAGAAATAGGAGCAGGAGTAGGCCATCTAGCCCTTCGAGCCTGCCCAGCCATTCAATAAGATCATGGCTGATCTGTCGTGACTCAGTTCCACCTTCCTGCCCTCTTCCCATTACCCTTAATCCCTTCTCTTATCAAAAACCCATCAACCCGCGTCTTAAAAATATTTAGCGAGGCAGCCTCCACCACTTCAACAGGCAGAGAATTCCAGAGATTCACCACCCTTTGAGTGAAGAAGTTCCTCCTCAACTCTGTTCTAAACCGCCCCCCCATTATTTTGAGGCTGTGCCCCCTAGTCCTACTGTCTTTTTTGAGCGGGAAGAGTCTCTCCACCTCTATCCTATCCATCCCATTCATCATCTTATACGTCTCAATGAGATCTCCCCTCATTCTTCTAAACTCCAACGAGTACAAGCCTAGTTTATTCAGCCTCTCCTCATAGCTCAACCCCCTAAACTCCGGTATCAGCCTAGTAAACCTCCTCTGCACTTCCTCCAAGGCTAAAATATCTTTGCGCAGGTGCGGCGCCCAAAACTGCACACAGTACTCCAGCTGCGGCCTCACCAGATATAGCCTACTCTCGCTGCTATATGTAGAGTAACAGAAGAAATAGTGTGGGTAATATTATAAATCAAAATTGACAATGGTCTAATGAGGAAGTAATGCAGTGTTCACTCTTTTCTCTGTAAGTGATGTCTGTATTTAGACGCCTAACTTCCATAGTACAATTTATCAACTTTAAACCTACAAGACCTATGTTGTTTATTTGAATATATGGGATATGGATAAACAATTATCCTTTCTGATTGTTAGCACCTTCTTAAACTAGTACCCACAAAATTTCTCCCTTTCTCTACAACATATAGAACATAGAACATTACAGCGCAGAACAGGCCCTTCTGCCCACGATGTTGCGCCGACCAGTTACAAAAACAATGACCCTCTAACCTAAACCAATCCCTTTTTGTCCATAAACCTATCCATGGATCTCTTAAATGCCCCCAAACTAGGCGCATTTACAACTGCAGCAGGCAGGGCATTCCAATCCCTCACCACCCTCTGGGTAAAGAACCTACCCCTGATATAGTAGAACATCATCATATCCTATTCACATACCATCCATAATGATACCAATGTTCTGAATCTTTGATACCTTCCATGCCACTGCACCCATTGGAATCCCTACCACGAATCCCAAAGCTTTATGTAACATTCCACCACAATCGAGGGATTGAGTTTAGGAGTCGGGAGGTAATGCTGCAACTTTACAGGACCCTTGTCAGGCCTCATTTGGAGTACTGTGCGCAGTTCTGGTCGCCTCACTATAGGAAAGACGTAGAAGCTATTGAAAGGGTGCAGAGGAGATTTACAAGGATGTTGCCTGGACTGGGAGGCATGCCTTATGAAGATAGGTTGAGGGAGCTGGGACTCTTTTCCCTAGAGAGGCGAAGGTTGAGAAGCGACCTGATAGAAGTTTATAAAATGTTGAGAGGAATAGATAGGGTGGACTCTCAGAGGCTATTTCCCCGGGTTGAAATGGTCGCTACGAGAGGACACAGATTTAAGGTGCGGGGAGGGAAGTACAGAGGTGATGTTAGGGGTAAGTTTTTAACTCAGAGGGTGGTGAGTGAATGGAATCGGCTGCCGTCATCGGTGGTGGAGACGAACTCGCTGGGGTCTTTTAAAAGACTTCTGGATGAGTATATGGGGTTTAATGGGATTGGGGGTTATAGATAGGTCTATAGATTGGTGGGGTTGATGTGATCGGCGCAACTCGAGGGCCAAAGGGCCTGTTTGTGCTGTAGTGTTCTATGTTCTATGTTCTAATTATTCTCAAACCAAACCTTGGCTAATTGTCAAAACTAACATCAAGACACATGAGGATGTCTTTGTTCATGACTTAAGTAATCTAACTGTATATTATGAATCCAAGAAGGAACTTTCCCCTGATTAGCCTGTTCTACATTCTCTCTAAGATGCTGTAAAGTCCAGTTACCGTGAACATGACATAAAGTTCCTTTCTGTTGTTTCCCATCATCAGTTGCCTTGTATTTAATAATTTGATTGTTTTAGTATGCCCTTCTAATATACTCAACATATAGTCATTAGCATGTTGTAGAAACAAAGATCCTGATGCTGCATCCTGATTATTGTTATTTACTACAGCCATTACTTGCTTCATCTGCCGGGTTAACATTCGAAGTTTAATGTCCAAATTTGCCAAATCAAGAGTGTTAACCATGGACACTCCTGCACTATAAGCAGTTCCAAGTCATTAATTAACTCCCTCCTCTGGCAACCTTTTAAATCCAGTAAGAATTCTCACAACACCAGGTTAAAGTCCAACAGCTTTATTTGATATCACTAGCTTTCAGAGCACTGTCCCTTCATCAGGTGAGTAGGAATTGTGTTCACAAACAGGGCATGTATAGACACAAACTCAATTTACAAGATAAAATGCGAGTCTTTACAGGTAATCAAGTCTTAAAGATACAGACAGTGTGAATGGAGAGAGGGTTAAGCACAGGTTAGAGATGTGTATTGTTTCCAGCCAGGACAGTTAGTGAGATTTTGCAAGCCCTGGCAAGTTGTGGGGGGTTACAGATAGTGTGACATGAATCAAAGATCATAGCTGAGGCCATCCTCATGTGTGCGAAACTTGGCTATCAGTCTCTGCTCAGTGATTTTGCGTTGTCGTGTGTCGTGAAGGCTGCCTTGGAGAATGCTTACCCGAAGATCAGAGGCCAAATGCCCATGACTGCTGAAGTATTCCCTGACAAGAAGAGAATACTCCTGCCTGGTGATTGTCGAGCGGTGTTCATTCATCCGTTGTAGTGTCTGCATGGTCTCCCCAATGTACCAAGCCTCGGGACATCCTTTCCTGAAGCGTATCAGGTAGACAATGTTGGCCGAGCCACAAGAGTATGTACCACGTACCTGGTAAATGGTGTTCTTACGTGAGATGATGGCATCCGTATCAATGATCCGGCACATTTTGCAGAGATTGCTGTGGCAGGGTTGTGTGGGGTTGTGGTCACCATTCTCCTGAAGGCTGGGTAGTTTGCTGCATATAATGGTCTGTTTGAGGTTGTGCAGTTGTTTGAAGGCAAGAAATGGGGGTGTGGGGATGGCCTTGGCGAGATGTTCATTTTCCTTGATGACGTGTTGAAGACTGTGGAGAAGATGTTGTAGCTTCTCCGCTCCGGGGAAGTACTGGACGACGAAGGGTACTCTGTCCACTGGGTCCCGTGTTTGTCTTCTGAGGAGAACGGTGCGGTTTTTTGTCGTGGCGCATAATCTCCAGTGTATACAGATTCTCAATTGCCAGATTAGGTAAATAATGAATCAAACAGAAAATGGTGAAACCTCCACCAGTTAAAACACGAGAGGTGAAATACATTCCAATCTAATGGTATCACCACCCCTTCAAACTAGACAAAGGGAAGCAAGCACGTGATTTCCTGCCAAACGTTTCTTTCACAATTTGACTTTATTCAAAATTCAATTTGGTTATTTCCAATCCCAATTTATGTACTTTGATTTTAAAATTTCAATTTACTTTCCAAAATTGTGTTCAAAGTAACTTCCCATCAATATATATTCTGTATCTCTTGAGAACAATTGGGGCCATTGATTACACTATCAGTAAAACAAAGGAGCTCGTCATTGACTTTCGGAAGCTAGTTTAGAACAGAGTTGTGGACGAGCCTGCTTCAAATCAGCGCCAGGTTTAAAAGGAGGCCTGGTGTAGACAGCGGGCAGCGTCTGAGCGGGCAGCGGAGTGAGAGGGAAGCAGAGTGAGCTAATAGGGCTTAATATCAAAAAGGGCTGGAGGGAAAAAAGGACAGGTGAGTTCGTTTGAAAAAAAACAAGGACAGCAAGAAACAAGGAAAAAATTTTTTTCCCATAAAAAATTACAGTGAATAATGGACGGGCATGTGATGTGTGGTTTCTGTATGATGTGGGAACTGGTGGACCCCAGGGTCCTTCCCAGTGACCATGTCTGCAGTAAGTGCAGGTTGCTGGAGGAGCTTCAGCTCAAGGTGGATGAGCTGGCCTCTGAGATACAGACACTGAGGCTCATCAGGGGGAGAGAGGGTGCCCCTAGACTGGCTAAATCTAAGGGTCAGGGACAAAAGGGGGCTGCTGGGAGGAGGAAGGGGGGTGAGGAGCGGAGGCCTCAGCCTCTTAACCTGCATAACAGGTTTGAGGTTCTTGCTTCCAGTCTGGAAGAGGACGAGGCAAGAGAGGTTGGTGAGCAAACTGCACATGGTACAGTGATGCAGCAGGACATAGGCAAAGAGAAGGGGAAAAGGAACGTAGTAGTGATTGGCGATAGTGGGGTGAAGGGTATTGACACTGTCCTTTGTCACAATGACAAAGTGCACAGAAGGGTGTGTTGTCTGCCTGGTGCTCGGGTACAGGATGTCGCAGCTGGGCTGCAGAGGAATCTGGAGTGGGAGGGTAAGAACCCGGTCGTTATAGTACATGTGGGTGCCGGCGACGTAGGCAAAATGCGGACTGAGAATCTGGGAAGGGAGTATGAGAAGCTGGGAATGGAATTAAAAAGTAGAACCGACAAGGTGGTTATCTCTGGGCTACTGCCTGAACCGAGGGCAGACGGGCGTAGGGTTGATAGGATAAAGGAAGTAAATGGGTGGCTCAGGGATTGGTGTGGGAGGAATGGGTTCGAATTTATGGGGCATTGGCACCAGTATTGGGGTAGGTGGGACCTGTTCGGGCAGGATGGGGTTGGTCTGAATCATGCTGGGACCAGAGTGCTGGCAAATCGAGTAAAGAGGACTGTAGACAGGGCTTTAAACTAATTAGGGGGGGGAGGGTGCGAGGGTAGGTGACGCTATGAGGTCTAAAGTTAAGGATAGGGTACAGGTAAGGGAAGAGGCCAAGGATGTCCCAATTGGTGGCGTTACGGCAAGTAGGGTCCAGGTGAAGGCTGGGATGAAAGCGCTTTATCTGAATGCACGAAGCATTCGGAATAAAGTGGATGAGCTGATTGCGCAGATCGACACAAATGGATACGATCTGGTGGTCATTACAGAGACGTGGCTGCAAGGTGACAGGGACTGGGAGATGAATGTACAGGGTTATCAAGTGTTTAGGAAGGATAGGCAGGAGGAAAGAGGGGGTGGCGTAGCTCTGCTGATTAAGGATAGTATCAAGGTGGTAGCAAGGGATGATATCGGAGCCAAGGAACAGAAAGTGGAATCGTTGTGGGTGGAGATTAGGAACAGAAAAGGGAGGAAGACGCTAGTGGGTGTCGTCTATAGGCCCCCGAATAATGATCTGGAGGTGGGGCGGGCTGTTAATGCGCAAATAAGTGCAGCGTGCAGGAATGGGACGGCAGTAGTTATGGGAGATTTCAATCTGCATATTGATTGGTCGACCCATGTTGGACGAGGTGGGCTCGAGGAGGAGTTCTTGGAATGCTGCCGGGATAATTTCCTTGAACAGTGTGTGTTGGAGCCGACGAGGGAGCGAGCTATCTTGGATCTGGTGCTATTTAATGAGGCGGGTAGAATTAGGGACCTTGCGGTGAAGGATCCTCTTGGAGAGAGTGATCATTGTATGGTGGAGTTTCTGGTGCAGATGGAGGAGGAGAAAGTGGGTTCCCAGACACGCGTCCTTTGTTTGAATAGAGGGGAGTATGGTAGGATGAGAGAAGAATTGGCGAATGTGGACTGGGGGAACGCGTTGGAAGGTAGGTCTGCTGAGGAGCAGTGGAGGATCTTTAAGGAGATCTTTCTTGGTGCTCAGCAGAAATTTATTCCGATGGTTAAAAAGGACAGTAGGAGGAGAGGTAATAAGCCGTGGATAACGAAGGAGGTGAAGGAAAGTGTTAAATTAAAAGCGGAGGAGTTTAGAGTAGCTAAGAGCAGTGGGCGAGAAGAGGATTGGGAAAGGTTTAAATGTCAACAAAGATTGACAAAGAAATTGATAAAGGAGGGTAGGAGAAGCTATGAGGCTGGGCTAGCACTTAATATAAAAAAGGATAGCAAGAGTTTTTATAAATATATAAAAAGGAAGAGGCTGGCTAGGGTAAACATTGGTCCTTTAGAGGATGAGAAAGGGGAGCTAGTGGTAGGGGATAGGGATATGGCTAAGGTCTTGAATAACTTCTTTGTTTCTGTCTTCACGGAGGAGGACGTGAATAATTTGCCGGGTGTTAGCGATGGAAAGGTGGTAGGAATGGAGGGTCTTAATGACATTACTGTTACTAGAGAGGTGGTGCTCGACAGACTGGAGGGGCTGATTGTGGACAAGTCCCCAGGACCGGATGGAATGCATCCGAGGGTTCTGAAAGAAATGGCGGAGGTGATAGTGGATGCCTTGGTGGTTATTTTCCAGACGTCGCTGGATTCCGGGGAAGTGCCGGAAGATTAGAAAACGGCTAATGTTACGCCGCAGTTTAAGAAGGGTGCCAGGCAAAAGGCGGGGAATTATAGGCCGGTTAGTTTAACGTCTGTGGTAGGTAAAATGTTAGAAACCATCATTAAGGAGGAAATAGCGAGGCATCTTGAGGGGAATTGCTTGATAGGGCAGACGCAACACGGTCTCATTAAAGGGAAGTTGTGTCTGACAAATTTACTGGAGTTCTATGAGGATGTGTCTAGGGCAGTGGATAGAGGAGAGCCGGTGGATGTGGTCTTTCTGGATTTTCAGAAGGCGTTTGACAAGGTACCTCACAAGTGGTTATTGCAGAAGGTCAGGGGACATGGAGTTGGGGGTAGGGTGTTAGCATGGATAGAGGATTGGTTGTCAAATAGGAGGCAGAGAGTGGGGGTCAATGGATGCTATTCGGATTGGCGGTTGGTGACTAGTGGGTCGGTGCTGGGGCCTCAGCTATTTACCATTTATATAGATGATCTGGAGGAGGGAACCGAGTGCAGGGTGTCGAAATTTGCTGATGACACCAAGATTGGGGGAAAGGCAAATTGTGCGGAGGGTGTGGAGAGTCTGCAGAAGGATCTAGATAGGCTGGGCGAATGGGCCAGGAAATGGCAAATGGAATTTAATGTTGGCAAGTGTGAGGTGGTCCACTTTGGTAGGAGGAATGGTAGGAAGGACTATTACTTACGGGGCGAAAAACTGCAGCAGGCGACGGTGCAGAGGGACCTCGGGGTCCTTGTGCATGAGTCGCAAAAACCCAGCTTGCAGGTGCAGCAGGTGGTCAGGAAGGCGAATGGGATGCTGGCCTTCATAGCGAGGGGGATTGAATATAAAAGTAGTGAGGTCTTGCTGCAGCTGTATAGGGCATTGGTGAGGCCGCAGCTGGAGTACTGTGTGCAGTTTTGGGCGCCGCACCTGCGCAAGGATATTTTGGCCCTGGAGGGAGTGCAGAGGAGGTTTACTCGGCTGATACCGGAGTTGAGGGGATTGAGCTATGAGGAGAGGCTGAATAAACTAGGCTTGTACTTGTTAGAGTTTAGAAGAATGAGGGGAGATCTCATTGAGACGTATAAGATGATGAATGGGATGGATAGGATAGAGGTGGAGAGACTCTTCCCGCTCAAAAAAGACAGTAGGACTAGGGGGCACAGCCTCAAGATAAAGGGGGGGCGGTTTAGAACAGAGTTGAGGAGGAACTTCTTCACTCAAAGGGTGGTGAATCTCTAGAATTCTCTGCCCGTTGAAGTGGTGGAGGCTGCCTCGCTAAATATTTTTAAGAAATGGGTTGATGGGTTTTTGATAAGAGAAGGGATTAAGGGTTATGGGGAGAGGGCGGGAAGGTGGAGCTGAGCCACGACAGATCAGCCATGATCTTATTGAATGGCGGGGCAGGCTCGAAGGGCCAGATGGCCTACTCCTGCTCCTATTTCTTATGTTCTTATGTTCTTAAGCATAGTAGAGGACACACACCTGTCTACATCAACAATGGAAATGCTTGAGAGCTTCAAGTTTCTAGGTGTCTGGATCACCAACAACCTGCCCTGGTCCCCCCCATGCTGACACTATAGTTAAGAGTGCCCATCAACACTTCTTTTTTAAGAGGCTAAGGAAATTTGGCATGTCTGCTATGATCCTCATCAACTTTTACAGGTGCACCAACTTTCTGATAGTATCAGAGCTTGTTATGGCTCTTGCTCTGTCCAAGACTGCAAGAAACTACAAAGGATCATGAACAAAGTCCAGCCTCTATTTATACTTCCCGCTGCCTCGGAAAAGCAGCCAGCATAATCAAGGACCCCATGCATCCTCAATATATTCTCTTCCATCGGGAGAAAGATACAGAAGTCTGAGATCACTTCTAAGAACAGCTTCTTCCCTGTTGCTGTCAGACTTTTGAGTGGACCTACCTCACATTAAGTTGATCTTTCTCTTCACCCTAGATATGACTGTAATACTAAATTCTGCACTCTCTCATTTACTCCCTATGAACAGCATGCTTTCTCTGTATAGAGCACTAGAAACAATACTTTTTACTGTAAATTTGTATATGTGACAATAATAAATCAAAAATACTCGTTAAAGGATTTCAAAAATTTGTTTCAGTTTACACTTTTAATCCAACTCACAACTCCCATCCGATTTTCAACTCTGTATCAAACCAATATTGTCCTGTCGCAATTTGTGGAAAACATTAAAGCAAGCAACATAACAAAGAACATCCATACATTAAACACACATTCAGTCATGGAAACTTCCAAGCAATCAACTTCACAGCATTTTACTTTCATTCAGTCTTAATGCCTTAAGCTGGAATGAAAGTAAAACATTCAAAGAAAATTATAAAAAATAGATTAAGACAGCAATCTTCATTCTTCTTTCTTCAAAACTGTAATCAAACTCAAAGAAAAGATAAATTCTCAAGAAATTTTAAACTTTAGTTTAACATTCCTTTACACTTTAATTTCAAAGCATTGTATTTATTACCCATAATCACTACTCTCACCAGAGCAAAGCAATGGCTTTAACAATCCTTCTTCTCAATCTAGTTCAGCAACCACGTACATTTAACAAGCAACCAGACCACACAAACACACTATAACACAAAAACAACTGAAATTATCAGCTCAGCATCAGCTTCTCTCAAATCAGCCTGGTGTTTTAAATGTGCTCTCAGAACGAAACAATTCAAAAATCTTCCCTAGGCTGTTAGTTAGCTTTTTCCAAACATTTGTTTTCTGATTTGTAATTGAGCTGGGCTTCCCACCATGCTTACTGCACAGAAATGAATCCGTAAGAAGGTTTTGTATCTTGTCAATTAATTTATAAATTTTTCCTGGTAAAGTGCCAGGTTTGAGTTTCTGCTCCTTGCCCCTTATGGTCTGTTTCAATGGGATTCGTGGGCATAACATTTTCTAATAATACAAGACAATCTGTCAGTGGGGAGGAGTGGTTAAGTCTGTATTTGGGACTACATACGGAGTTGGGGTCCTTTAAGGTATTCATTCCTTCCCAACCAGCAGTATCTCCTGGTAATTCCATGCCTTCCTTGCGACTAACAGGATTCATCAAAACAGGAGCAAATTCTAAGGGTATTAAGGGATTAGGGAGGTGAGGTTCTCCATTAACACCATTCTCTTCTAGATATAACCTACAAACCACTCCAAAATCACCATCTTCCTCAGATTCATTTGTCCCAAATACAGACCTCAGCATTGACAGCTGAGATTTTATTGCTTGGAGTGATCAGAGCTTTGCTTCTCTTCACTAATTTGATATGCTTTCTCATGTTGAATTTTAAACTGACCCATATATAATATATCTATCAGATTCCTTTGCTTCTGCTCTATCACTTTTCCATGTAACTGCTCATTTTCTTAACTTCTCAACTACTCTCATGTTTTTAACTCATCTTTTAACTTCATTTTTTCTGATTTCTCACTCTGCAACTCTTCTAATAAACCAGCAATCGCAATAGCTTTACTCAATTTCAAAACACGTTTTCCTTGATCTCTGTTTCTCTCATTACAACATCTCTGACCTGTGGATCCCAGACCAGTAACAATTCGCTGCAGAGTGCTGCCCAGTTGGGCCATTTCTTATTCAGATACTTTCTTGATATCTGTTCCCAATTTTGGGGTTCTCCCGTTTCTTTAGGCTTAGTCCCAGAAGCTGAAGAAGTGACTGATGGGGTACTGTTACTGCTGATTTCCCAGTCAGTCTCTCTGAGTCAGTTTGCATCGGGAGCTACTGCAAGAGTTGGGAATTAGACCTGTTTCATGGCTGACAATAGAGTTCACCCTTCTCCCTGACTAAATCTGCAGTTGTTTCGTCACACTAAATTAAATGCCTGGATTATTTTTAATCACCTGGCAAATAAAAGGTTTGATTTCAGAGTAGCAGCAGCTCCTTATCGAAAGCCTTCTTGGACACCAATATTATTCAGTTACTAAATCAAACACCCTCCAAGCATTCCTGTGTAATGTGTCAAATAAAAATAGGAGACAACTCAAATTCTCTTAACAATCTTTATTTAACGCTTTAGGTACCAACTCAACACTTTAACTCGTTAATTACACTTTAACTGAACTTTAACTCTTAACTGAACATTAGCTCTTTAACTGAAAACAAATATTACCCGGTTAGAATGAAGTAGTCAAGTCTGTTCCTGATGTAGAATCAGTCTCCATGGTCTCTCTGAAGCAGGACGCAATTCTTGTGATGATTAATCTTTAGAGTTGTCACTAAAGATAAAGGCTGCCTATGTGTCTTTTATCGCATGCTTTCAGAAGATTCTCTGGCATCTAGACAATGGTATAACTGGAAACTGATACTTGACCCGATGAAATTACTTGTAAATGATGCTATTATACTTGGTTCAGATAGCCTCTAAAATCCATAAACTTTAGTGCCATCAAGTCTAATCAAAGTAAACAACTTCCCATATTTGGTCAACACAAATCTTCAAGTCACAATTCACCATGGCCATGGCTCACGGCAACTCAACAACCTGCATCTGGTTTTAATTACAAGTGATCAAAAATTACAACATGCTTAACTCCCAGCCAGAATAGACATTTTGAAGCCATTATCAACATTATTCTTGTTAAATCATTGTTATAGTCGTTCTTTCTCCATCTATAGAATCCTGGCAGTTGCACTTGATAATGTTGTTCTCCCAGATACTTCTTCAGTTTTGCGTTATAGAGATGTGAGCTACTTGCTTATCTACCTTCCCTTTGTGTGCTGTTCCAATAGCCAGTGAACACACATTTTCTTAATACAGAAAACAAAAGACTCAAAACCTGTAAGAAAAGCAGAAAGTTCTGGAAATACTTAGTATGTCAGGCAACATCTGTGGAGAGAGACGGAGTTAACAGTTAGAATTCTACCCAATTGCCATGGGAATCGGTGTGGGCGAGGGGCGGACCATAGAAAGGTTCTTTGACCCCGAGTGGGATTTTACGATTTCGGGATGCGTGAGGCTTTAAAGTCCCACTCAATATTTCAGTTTGATGATTTACTTGAGCACAGATCAGGTATCTAGTCTTGCAATATTTTCTTAAGTTTGGTAAGATATGATTACACTTGTATCATTGTCACGAGAGTAATTTAGCTTATTGGTGCCAATGTGCCATCATTTCTTAGTCTTACTGTGTTGTGTGGTGTGATTCAATGATCTTAATCATTCCTGTAAACTATTCCCACATCCAGCAAACACCCCTGTAACTATCAATGCTTTGTCCTAGTCTTGTGCAGTTCAACGTCATTCTTCAGAATCCTGACCTGGGTCGGACAGGGCTGTTTGCTAGGCCCCATACCACTTACAATCTCTCTGACTGTGCTATTCACCTCTGAAGTTAGTATTCATTATTGTCCAGGTGGAAAACTCTTCAGTCGCCTCCGTGCCAAAACTAAACTGACCACCATGGACATGCATAGTCAACAGTTTGTGTCTGCACAAGATTTACAAGCCACTCTTGGTTTCTTCAATCCTGCATGCAAAAACTTGGCCTGTTTTTGAATGTTTCCAAAACAAAACTCACCAACTCAGACCCATCAGCCAAACATTCCATCTCCTGTATGTATTGAAGGAGACATATTTCCTATATCCTCACAGCCACCCTTTTCTGAAAGGCCACCACTGACTAGGTGATCCTGCAGTAGCTCAGTCTTCTACAAGCTACAGCAGTGAGTGTCTGATAACAAAAACCTTTGCAATTAACAAAGATGTTGTTGCCACACTCCTTTACTGCAGTCAGATCTGGACTGTGGATCAACAACAAACACGAGCAGTAGAGAAATTTCATCTGTACTGCCTTCACCACATCCTCCGGATTCAGTGGAAGTGTCAGACAGATGGTAGGTAGTGTCCTTTTTGAAGCCAACTCCATAAACATTCAGGCAAAATGCCTATGATGTCAACTTTAATAGGCTGGACACTGGGTGAAGATTGCCGAAAAGCATCTCCTCTACCTGCCAGGTCTTGTTTTCCCAACTCCCAAATGGCCAAAGTTCCAAGGGAGGATAACGAAAACACTTCAAAGACACTCTGTAGCTCTTGAAGTGCAGCAGCATTAACGTTAGTGACTGGAAGGAGCTCGCTGCCAATCATTCAAAATGGCGACAACTTGAGCATTGAGCTGTACCATGCTTTGAGTCACAATATCTCAGCAATGAGACAAAAAAAAGGAAAGAAAAAAGCAAATCCTGCACTCTGGAGCCCAACTTCTTGGAATATTCTGCTCCACCTGCCCAAAGATCTGTGGGTTGAGAATTATCTGTTCAGCCACATGAAGACCCAGGGCAGAAACATGTGACCCAGGGTAGATGGCATCTATGATGATGGTGCAGCTCAAGGCTATCTTTCCAGGTGCAACCCAAGTTCAGAAAGATGGGTTATCGAATTGAACCTTTGAAGGGTTCTCAAATGAAGTGTATGCAACATGGAAATTTCACACACACTTGTAATTTGCTTGGCTCAGTTTGTAGCTTTCTCCCTTTTAAGTAATAAGACTGTGGGTGGGATTCTCTGGCCTCTCCTTGTGGCATATTTCTTGGAGGAGGGAGGTGATCCACTATTGACCAGCGGTGAGACCTTCTGATCCTGTTGCTGTCAGTGGGATTTCTCATTGAATCCACCCCATGCCGCTGGGAAACCTGCAGCGAAAGTGGCAGGGCCGGCTGATCCTGCCAGCAGGAAGGGCAGGATTTGGGTTCATGTCAGAAATTTGAGAACGGAATCTAGACGAAAACTGTCTTGGTGAGATGCTCTGTTTTGGAACAATCTCAAGATTGTGTGGCACTATTTCAAGGAAGAACATGGGGAGTTTTTCTGGTGTCTTGGCCAATATTTATCCCTCAGTCATTTGAGAGACTATCTAATCATTTATTATTTGCTGTTTTTGGGATCTTGCTGTGTGAAAATTGACTGCTGTTTTTCTGCATGATAACATTGACTACTAATCAAAAGTACTTGATTTGTTGTGAAGCATTTTGAGACATCCTTGTACTATGAAAAATGCTATTTCAATGCAATGTCTTTATTGAAATCTGAGTGATATTGCTGTAACCGGGATTCGGGTAGAATGCTCAGTGACTTTCTAGAAAGACTTCACCCTTTTGTAATGAACTGTGTTCCTCTTCTCAAATAGTTTATTTCTCCATCTAACAAGTTGGTTTTTATTTTCAACAGATCTCCACTTTAAGATGATAATGAATCAGATCCCTCAAGGTAAAGTGGTTCATCGATTTTTTTATTTCTTGTTTAGTTAATTGTGTCTTTTCCAGGACTTTTAACAGAATAATCATTTACATACCTAACACATACCTAACAGCAAAGCAAATAGGGTGTTGAACCACATGGTTAAACTAGTAGTTTCAAAAAGTAAAGAAGTCATAATTTAACTCTATGGGCTTCAGTCAGGTCTCATCTAGAAAAGTGTATCCAGTTCAGGTTATTGAGACCTGAGGGAGATATTTCAGCGCTGAGAAGAAGAGAAGAGAAGAGAAGAACCATGGAGCTGATCAACAGCATTGGGATTTACAAGAAAGGACTGGAGAAATTTGGCCTTTTCAGCTTAGGGGAAAATTACTCAGTGGTGAAATCCTGAAGAGAATAAGAGAGGGTAGGACCACTCTGGGATAACAGAGAAAGTAGGATTGTAGAGACTGAAGGTGTTAGGAATATTTAATAACTATTTTACATCCTTGTTAGGAAATGATTGGTGAAGAGAGGGCATTAATTGTACAGTAAGCAATGGGTGTGGATGTAAGAGTAGATCATGAGATCTTAAGAAATAGGAGCAGGCACAGGCCATTCAGTCCCTCAAGCCTACTGCACCAGTCAATAAGAGTATGGCTGCCATGATTGTGGCTGTAACTCCACTTTCCTGCCTGTCTGCCAGAACTCTCGACTCCCTCGTTAAGCAAAAATCTGTGTAAATTAACCTTGAATATATTCAATGATCCAGCATCAATTACTCTCTGTAGAATAGAATTTCAAAGACTGATGACCTTCAGAGAAGTACTTCCTGCTCATCTCGTTTTTTAATGGAAGGTCCCTTATTTTCATAGAATCCCTGCAGTGTAGAAGGAGGTCAGGTCACATTACACTTCTCCTTTTCCTGAACTGCCACCATTCTGATAATAATCTTCCTTCCTGTTTTTGCCACCAAAGTAGATAACCTCACACTTACCCACATTATATTGCATTTGCCGTGAATTTGCCCACTCGACCAGCCTGCCCAAGTCACCCTGCAATCTCTTAGCATCCTCCTCACAGCACACACTGCCACCCAGCTTGGTGTCATCTGCAAATTTGGAGATATTGCATTCTATTCCTTTGTCCAAATAATTAATGTATATTGTGAATAGCTAGGGTCCCAGCACTGAACCCTGCGGTACCCTACACATCACTCCCTGCCACTCTGAAAAGGACAGCTCTCTGCTTCCTGTCTGCCAACTAGTTTTCTATCCACATCATTACATTGTACCCAAAACCATGAACTTAATTTTGCACACTAATGTGGGATCTTCAAGATAGCCTCAAGATAAAGGGGGTGCGGTTTAGATCGGAGTTGAGGAGGAACTTCTTCACTCAAAGGGTGGTGAATCTCTGGAATTCTCTGCCCGATGAAGTGGTGGAGGCTGCCTCGCTGAATATATTTAAGTCACGGGTAGATAAGTTTCTGATAGACAGGGGAATTAAAGGTTATGGGGAGAAAGTGGGAAAGTGGAGCTGATCCACTTCAGATTAACCATGATCTTATTGAATGGCGGGGCAGGCTCGAAGGGCTAGATGGCCTACTCCTGCTCCTATTTCTTATGTTCTTATCTTGTCCAAAGCCTTTTGAAAGTTCAGATGCACAACATCCACTGGTTCATCTGTGTCAACTCCACTGGACATATCCTCAAAAAATTGCAGAAGATTTGTCAAGTACGATTGCCCTTTAGTGAACCCATGCTGACTTGGACCAATCCTGGCTTTCTGTTACTTGTTAGCTAACCAAGCTTCTATCCATGCTGATTTATCACTCTTTAACACCATGGGCTCTTGGTCAATAACTGCTTTCATGGCATATTATTACATGCAAATTCAAATACACTGTATCTACTGGTTCCCCTTTATCTACCCTGCTTGTTATATCCACAAAGAATTCCAACACATTCTTGAAACACAATTTTCCTTTCACTAAACCATGTTGACTCTGCCTGAATTTATTATGAGTTTCTAAATGTTCTATTACCACCCTCTGTAATAGATTCTAGTATTTTCCCAATGACCGATGTCAGATTAATTGGCCTATAGTTTCCTGCTTTCTGTTGTCTTTTTTTCCTGAAATGAGGTGTTGCATTTGCAGTTTTCCAGTCCAATGGGACCTTTCCAGAATCTTTGGAATTTTGGAACATTACAGCCAATGCATCCACTACTTTTGGTACCAGCCATTGGGTCTGGGGACTTATCAGCCTTTAGTCTCATTAGCTATCCTGTTGCGTTTTCTTCAGTGATAGAGATTGCTTTGAGTTCCTCCAACCTTTTTTCTCTTGATTTTCTAATATGCTTGAGATTTTTTTTATCTCTATTACTTTGAAGACAGTTACAAAACACTTGCTCAAAGTCTCTGCCATTTCCTTGTTTCCCATTATTAGTTTCCTAGTCTCACCCGGCATGGGAACATTACTTTTGCAACTCTTTTTTTTGTGTACTTGTACAAGCTTTTATTGTCTGTTTTTCTATATTTTTTGCTAGTTTTCTCTCATATTCTGATTTTTCCATACTTTGATTTTAATCAGCCTTTGCTTCTTTCCAAATTTTCCCAATCCTTTGGGTTACCACTAATATTTGCAGCATTGTACAACTTTTCTTTCAATTTGGTGCCATCCTTAAATTAGTTAGTCAGGGGCAGTTCATCCTTCTTATGAAGTATTTCTTTCCCGATAGAATGTACCTTTTCAGTGTTATGAAATATCTGCTTCAATGTTTGCCATTGCTCCTCTTACTGTCTTACTTTTTAACCCATTTTCCCATTCCTCTTTAGCCAACTCAGTCATCATACCCTTGTAAATGCCTTAATTTTTGTTTACGACACTCGTATCAGACCCAAATTCCTCATCCTCAAACTGAATGTGAAATTTTATCATACTATGATAACAGTTACCTAGAGAAAGCTTTACTATTTGATTATAAATTAATCCCGTCTCATTCCACATCTTCAGGTATAAATTAGCCTGTTTTCTGCTTGGTTTCAGAATATATAGTTTTTAATAAACTTTATTGAATACACTCAGTGAACTCATCCACAGGACTACTTTTCCCAATTTGATTTGTCTGCTCGAAGTGAAGATTAAAATCTCTCCCACAATTAGTTCTGTGCTTTTCCTACAAAGCTTCATTATTTCTTGATTTATCCTCTGCGATAGAGTAAATGATAAAGAAATTTGTTCTAAAATGATTAGCAGAGTTCACGGTAGGTAAGACATTAACCCTGATAGTCACACTCTAGGCTGGTGAAATGTGTCAGAGACTACACCTAAATGTATTCAATGCTGTGGCATGGGACAGTAAACCCAATGTAACACCCAGATTCAAATAGTGAGGGGGATAAACAAGGTAACAGGAGAGCAGAGAATGTCGGTTAGACCACATTTGGAATACTGTGTCCAGTTCTGGTCACCACACTACCAGAAGGGTGTGGAGGCTTTGGAGAGAGTGCAAAAAAGGTTTACCAGGATGTTGCCTGGTATGGAGGGTATTAGCTATGAGGTGAGATTGAGTAAATTAGGGTTGTTCTCCCTGGAAAGACGGAGGTTGAGGGGCGACCTGATAGAAGTTTATAAAATTATGAAGGGCATAGATGGGGTGAACAGTTGGAAGCTTTTTCCCAGGTCAGAAATAACAAACACAACAAGTTCAGGGTAAAGGGTTCAAGGTTCAAAACAGATATGCGGGGGACGTATTTTACACAGAGGGTGGTGGGACCCTGGAATGCACTATCAAGCAAGGTGATTGAGGCAGACACGCTAGGATCATTTATGACTTACCTAGATAGCCACATGAACAGACTGGGAATAGAGGGATACAAATGGATGCTCTAGGTAGGAACACATGATCAGTGCAGGCTTGAAGGGCTGGAGGGCCTGTTCCTGTGCTGTTCTTTGTTCAAGGGGTAAAGTGCAGCATATTATACACCCCAGGGAGTAAAGTGCTGGATATGATATTCCCCAAGGGGTAGGTGCTGGATATGATATTCCCCAGGGGGTAGGTGCTGGATACGAGATTCCCCAGGGGGTAGATGCTGGCTATGATATTCCCCAAGGGGTAGGTGCTGGATACGAGATTCCCCAGGGGGGGTAGGTGCTGGATATGATATTCCCCAGGGGGTAGGTGCTGGATATGATATTCCCCAAGGGGTAGGTGCTGGATACGAGATTCCCCAGGGGGGGTAGGTGCTGAATATGAGATTCCCCAGGGGGTAGGTGCTGGATACGAGATTCCCCTGGGGGGTCGGTGCTGGATAAGAGATTCCCCAGGGGGTAGGTGCTGGATGTGAGATTCCCCAGGGGGGGTAGGTGCTGGATACGAGATTCCCCAGGGGGGGTAGGTGCTGGATACGAGATTCCCCAGGGGGGGTAGGTGCTGGATATGAGATTCCCCAGGGGGGTAGGTGCTGGATGTGAGATTCCCCAGGGGGTAGGTGCTGTATACGAGATTCCCCAGGGGGGGTAGGTGCTGGATACGAGATTCCCCAGGGGGGGTAGGTGCTGGATATGAGATTCCCCAGGGGGTAGGTGCTGGATATGAGATTCCCCTCAGGGGGGTCGGTGATGGATGTGAGATTCCCCAGGGGGGGGTAGGTGCTGGATACGAGATTCCCCAGGGGGGTAGGTGCTGGATATGATATTCCCCAGGGGGGGGTAGGTGCTGGATATGATATTCCCCGGGGGGGGTAGGTGCTGGATATGATATTCCCCAAGGGGTAGGTGCTGGATATGAGATTCCCCAGGGGGTAGGTGCTGGATATGAGATTCCCTAGGGGGGTAGGTGCTGGATACGAGATTCCCCAGGGGGGTAGGTGCTGGATACGAGATTCCCCAGGGGGTAGGTGCTGGATACGAGATTCCCCAGGGGGGTAGGTGCTGGATACGAGATTCCCCAGGGGGGGTAGGTGCTGGATATGAGATTCCCTAGGGGGGTAGGTGCTGGATACGAGATTCCCCAGGGGGGTAGGTGCTGGATACGAGATTCCCCAGGGGGGGTAGGTGCTGGATACGAGATTCCCCAGGGGGGTAGGTGCTGGATACGAGATTCCCCAGGGGGGGTAGGTGCTGGATATGAGATTCCCCAGGGGGTAGGTGCTGGATACGAGATTCCCCAGGGGGTAGGTGCTGGATATGAGATTCCCTAGGGGGGTAGGTGCTGGATACGAGATTCCCCGGGGGGGGGGGGGGGGGGGTAGGTGCTGGATATGATATTCCCCGGGGGGGGGGGGGGTAGGTGCTGGGTACGAGATTCCCCAGGGGGGGTAGGTGCTGGATACGAGATTCCCCAGGGGGGGTAGGTGCTGGATACGAGATTCCCCAGGGGGGGGTAGATGCTGGATGTGAGATTCCCCAGGGGGGGTAGGTGCTGAATATGAGATTCCCCAGGGGGTAGGTGCTGGATACGAGATTCCCCAGGGGGGGTAGGTGCTGGATAAGAGATTCCCCAGGGGGGGTAGGTGCTGGATACGAGATTCCCCAGGGGGGTCGGTGATGGATGTGAGATTCCCCAGGGGGGGTAGGTGCTGGATGTGAGATTCCCCAGGGGGTAGGTGCTGAATATGAGATTCCCCAGGGGGTAGGTGCTGGATACGAGATTCCCCAGGGGGGGTAGGTGCTGGATAAGAGATTCCCCAGGGGGGGTAGGTGCTGGATACGAGATTCCCCAGGGGGGTCGGTGTTGGATGTGAGATTCCCCAGGGGGGGTAGATGCTGGATGTGAGATTCCCCAGGGGGGTCGGTGATGGATGTGAGATTCCCCAGGGGGGTCGGTGATGGATGTGAGATTCCCCAGGGGGTAGGTGCTGGATGCGAGATTCCCCAGGGGGGGTAGGTGCTGGATATGAGATTCCCCTGGGGGGTAGGTGCTGGATATGAGATTCCCCAGGGGGTAGGTGCTGGATGTGAGATTCCCCAGGGGGGTCGGTGTTGGATGTGAGATTCCCCAGGTGGGTTAGATGCTGGATGTGAGATTCCCCAGGGGGGGTAGGTGCTGGATACGAGATTCCCCAGGGGGGGTAGGTGCTGGATATGAGATTCCCCAGGGGGTAGGTGCTGGATACGAGATTCCCCAGGGGGGGTAGGTGCTGGATAAGAGATTCCCCAGGGGGGGTAGGTGCTGGATACGAGATTCCCCAGGGGGGGTAGGTGCTGGATGTGAGATTCCCCAGGGGGGTCGGTGATGGATGTGAGATTCCCCAGGGGGGGTCGGTGATGGATACGAGATTCCCCAGGGGGGGTAGGTGCTGGATGTGAGATTCCCCAGGGGGGTCGGTGATGGATGTGAGATTCCCCAGGGGGGGTAGGTGCTGGATAAGAGATTCCCCAGGGGGGGTAGGTGCTGGATATGAGATTCCCCAGGGGGGGTAGGGGCTGGATGTGAGATTCCCCAGGGGGGGTAGGTGCTGGATACGAGATTCCCCAGGGGGGTCGGTGATGGATACGAGATTCCCCAGGGGGGGTAGGTGCTGGATACGAGATTCCCCAGGGGGGGTAGGTGCTGGATATGAGATTCCCCAGGGGGGTCGGTGATGGATGTGAGATTCCCCAGGGGGGTCGGTGATGGATGTGAGATTCCCCAGGTGGGTTAGATGCTGGATGTGAGATTCCCCAGGGGGGGTAGGTGCTGGATAAGAGATTCCCCAGGGGGGGTAGGTGCTGGATGTGAGATTCCCCAGGGGGGTCGGTGATGGATGTGAGATTCCCCAGGGGGGTCGGTGATGGATACGAGATTCCCCAGGGGGGGTAGGTGCTGGATACGAGATTCCCCAGGGGGGGTAGGTGCTGGATTCGAGATTCCCCAGGGGGGGTAGGTGCTGGATGTGAGATTCCCCAGGGGGGGGTAGGTGCTGGATGTGAGATTCCCCAGGGGGGGGGTAGGTGCTGGATACGAGATTCCCCAGGGGGGTTGGTGATGGATGTGAGATTCCCCAGGTGGGTTAGATGCTGGATGTGAGATTCCCCAGGGGGGGTAGGTGCTGGATACGAGATTCCCCAGGTGGGTTAGATGCTGGATATGAGATTCCCCAGGGGGGTCGGTGATGGATGTGAGATTCCCCAGGGGGGTCGGTGATGGATGTGAGATTCCCCAGGGGGGTCGGTGTTGGATGTGAGATTCCCCAGGTGGGTTAGATGCTGGATGTGAGATTCCCCAGGGGGGGTAGGTGCTGGATACGAGATTCCCCAGGGGGTAGGTGCTGGATACGAGATTCCCCAGGTGGGTTAGATGCTGGATACGAGATTCCCCAGGGGGGTTGGTGATGGATGTGAGATTCCCCAGGGGGGTCGGTGATGGATGTGAGATTCCCCAGGGGATAGATACTGAATATGATATTTCCCAGGGGGTCGGCTTATTTATTAGTCAGAAGCTGGCTTTCATTCACACTGCAGTGAAGTTACTGCTTTGATGTAGAATCTATTGCACCTTTTAAAGGAAATGTAGATAGCTTTGCAGAAACATCAGAGCAATTGAATTATTCTTGGATTGCTTTAAGTAAAGATCCATCACAAACCTAACAGACTGGATGAGTTCCTGCTTTGTCTTGTGTTTCAGCAGGGAGTTTATCGTGTGTTAGTCCAACTGGTTCATTCATAGATACTCTCCAGTTGAGTTGCAGAGATCATTCTACAGGTAAATATGCAATAAGATTAGCACATTCATCTTGTTTTACAGGTTATTAATTCTCATCCTTTGATCTGTTTGGCCAGTTTCAATGTGTAGTAAAAGCTGCATCTCTACAGCATATTCCACAGTAGGAGCACAAAGTAGCATTGAAGCCAAAGATCAGCAAAAAATCCTACTAAATGGCTGAGTGGCTCAGCTGGTAGTACGGTCTAGTCCTGCACCTACCTCATGTGCTGTCTTTTTACTCTGATGTGGTTATGAGGTTGTGGGAATCATTCAGTTACCAATTGTAGCTCTTTAATGTGTTCTGTGTTTCAATGTCATCAATATCTTGAGGGTCCATTACAACTGCCTTAATATTTAGCAGTTAAGCAGAAAAGTATAAAAGCAATATATTGTGGAGTTTTACACTTTGGTGAAAGATTCCATTTTCATTCTAGCTTCTTATTTCCTAGTTTATTTGTGTGTGAATTGAATCTCTCACCATCATGTACAATTTCCCTGGATCAGTTCTGATATTGCCCTTCAACACCAAGTTATAGTCACCATCTGACTCCCTAAATTATTGATGGTATTGGTCTGGGAAGCTGTGTTATTGAGATGTTCAGCAGAAATTTGCATAGTTATGAACTAATCCGGTGCGATAATTCAAAAATCTGCAATAACATGGTCATTGTCTAATTACACTGAAGGAAGTAATGCCTGTAAGTGAGTACACTTCAATAATACTTCATTGGCTGTATAGTACTTTGGGACATCCTGAAGGACAAGCCGTTGATGTTGTCTACATGGATTTCAGTAAGGCGTTTGACAAGGTCCCTCACGGTAGGCTGATAGAAAAGGTGAAGGCTCATGGGATACAAGGCCAGGTATGTAGATGGGTGGAGAACTGGCTTGGGAGGAGGAGACAGCGGGTAGTAGTGGAAGGCTCCTTTTCCAATTGGAGGTCTGTCACCAGTGGGGTGCCGCAGGGCTCGGTACTAGGACCTCTACTATTTGTAGTATATATTAATGACTTGGAAGAGGGGGTAGGTGGTGTGATCAGCAAATTTGCTGATGACACTAAGATGGTTGGATTGGTGGGTACTGAGGAGCAGTGCCTGGCAATGCAACAGGACATAGACAGGCTGGTAGATTGGGCAGATAGATGGCAAATGGAATTTAATCCGGAGAAATGCGAGGTGATGCACTTTGGCCGGAATAATGTGGAGGGGAGTTATACGATAAAGGTAGAACTATCCGGAGTATAGATACGCAGAGAGACCTGGGAGTGCAGGTACACAAGTCCCTGAAGGTGTCGGTGCAGGTGCAGAATGTGATGAGGAAAGCGTATGGCATGTTAGCCTTCATAGGAAGGGGTATAGAATATAAGAGTAGGAGTCTGATGTTGCAGTTGTATAGAACGTTGGTTAGGCCTCACCTGGAGCACTGCGTCCAGTTCTGGTCGCCGTACTACCGGAAGGATGTAGAGATCCTGGAGAGAGTGCAGAGGAGATTTACCAGGATGTAGCCTGGTATGAAAGGGCTGTCTTACGAGGAAAGATTAAACGCACTTGGGCTGTTTTCCCTTGAGAGACGTCGGCTGAGGGGGGATCTAATAGAGGTTTATAAGATTATGAAGGGGACAGATAGAGTAGATGGTGATAAGCTTTTTCCGCTATTAGAAATGGATAGAACGAGGGGTCACGGGCTTAGGGTGAGGGGGGCTAGATATAAGACTAATATTAGAGGGCAGTTTTTCACACAAACGGTAGTGGGGATGTGGAATGCACTGCCGAGTAAGGTGGTGGAAGCAGGCACGCTAGGGTTGTTCAAGAGTCACTTGGACAGCCACATGAGCGGTCTACATATAGGGGGATATAGCAGGCCTTACTAAACATTGTAGGCTTGGGATTCAGTTTTAGCCTCAGGGATGTAGAGTCTTTTTAATAATGAATTTTTTATCCACAGGCATTTAAGTCCAGCAAGGGGCATGCGGGCGGCAGGTTGTGGTGGGCTGCTCTTGGATGTTGCTTCAGGAGTTGCCTACTGCTTCATGTCGTTGGTGTGCGTAAACTGGAGCATCTCGAGGGCATCATGACAGCTCAGAGGCTATCTCTGTTGCTGTGCGGACACATGGATTTGGGCCTGTGTCCGTGGGAGTTTGCATGTTCTCCCCATGGTTGCGTGGGTTTCCTCCGGGTACTCCGGTTTCCTCCCACATCCCAAAAATGTGCTTTTAGGCTGATTGATTGGGTAACAAATTGTCCCTATATTGGACCTCCCTGATCCTCACACATTAGGCATAGACTAAAATCATGAATAGGTCACTGACCATGGGACAGCGGCGCGGGCTCGTTGGGCCGAAGGGCCTGTTTCCCATGCTGTGTTATTCTTTGTTCTTTGTCATGAAAGATGCTATATAAATGCAAGTCTTCAACTGAAAACAGTGTAAAGGTAGAGTGAATAATAAGGCTATGAACCTATTCAAGGATTGATAATACTCCTATAATATATTAAAAACTGGCAACAAACTTCAGTGCTGGCCATTCACATAGTATATTGTTTGGCATTGCTGCATGCCAAAGTATCTGTAATCACAGGAAATCAGAAAGGGTTGTGGAAATATAAAAATCCTTTGTTGAAGTTACCTGAAGGTTCAGGTTGTCATTTTTGTTTTAAGCTTTATTAAAACATGCTATCTATTATTAAAACATATTATCTATGAAGTTTTAATTAATTATTTTTTATGGTTCATTGAAATATGGGCAGTATGGTGGCACTGTGGTTAGCACTGTGCCAGGGATCTGAGTTCAATTCCTGGCTGAGGTCACTATATGTGCGTAGTCTGCATGTTCTCCCCAAGTCTATGTAGGTTTCCTCCGGGTGCCCCGGTTTCCTTCCAGAGTCTAAAAGAAGTGCGGGTTAGGTGAATTGACCATGCTAAATTCTCCCTCGGTGTACCCAAACAGGTCCCAGAGTGTGGTGACAAGGGGATTTTTACTGTAACTTCATTGCAGTGTTAGTGTAACGCTACTTGTGACACTAATAAATAGACTTAAGCTGAAGGTCTTGGCTGTACATTCTACTGTGAAAATGGGTATTGCAAGTTTCAAACCCAGTTTTAATCATTCCCTCAGATGGCCCCCATAAGTGGTCTGCCTGGAGGTGTGCCTATACAGTCCAATATCTAATTATATGATTGTGTAACCCAGGGTGTAAGAAAAGTACTTCTTGAAGATTTGAATGAAATAGTCATGCCTTTTTTGCAGTCACTCTAACCTTTTCAAAAATAGAGAAAAAGTGTGGTAAGACTGATCAAATACAAATCATTAAGATGCTTTATTTTGCAGGGAGTGATAATGCGGATAATCTCCTGTTCAAACTCACTGAATTCCAGACAGTTCATATTTGTGTAATAATACAAAACAACAAACATGCTACAATTCCCCACATTAATGAGTTTTTTAACATGACTTTAAACATAGAACCTTTCACTGCTTTCCTGTCTCTGATCATGCCCCCAACCTCTGCTGGACCAGATTTGCCTTACTGTTATCTAACTGAATAAACTTGTCTGTCTTTTCATCTTGTGGTTCTTTCACAACCTGGAAGCAAGGCCTATTCCAGTTATCTCCTTGCTGAGTGCCCAAACTGCCCACCATTTGGATGTGAGGTGTCTATTCACAGCTGAGTCAGGCTATTAAATTATTTATCATTTGTAATCTTTGGGGGAACAAAATCAAAGCCTAGCTTGTTAGTATTTTAATCGATAGTCACTTTGCATTCAATGTAGTTTTAAAATCAGTTAGGAATATACTCTAATTTTTTAAGGCAACTTGTTCAAAGAACAAAGAGCAAAGAAAATTACAGCACAGGAACAGGCCCTTCCCTGATGGCATTTATCCTAGGCTGCTTAGGGAGATGGGGGATGAAATTGCTGGGCCTCTGACGCAAATCTTTGTCTCTTCTTTGGACACAGGTGAGGTCCCAGAGGACTGGAGGATAGCAAACATGGTACCGTTGTTTAAAAACGGTAGTAGGGATAACCCGGGTAATTATAGGCCGGTGAGTTTGACGTCAGTGATAGGGAAGTTGTTGGAAAGGATTCTTAGGGATAGAATGTATAAGCATTTAGAATGTGGCAATTTGATTAGTGATAGGCAGCATAGCTTTGTAAAGGGGAGGTCGTGCCTTACGAATCTGGTAGAATTTTTTGAGGAGGTGACAAAAACGGTCGACGAAGGACGAGCCGTGGATGTCGTCTACATGGATTTCAGTAAGGCGTTTGACAAAGTCCCTCATGAGAGGTTGGTGGAAAAGGTTAAGGCTCATGGGATACAAAGACAGGTGTCTAGATGGGTTGAGAACTGGCTTGGAAATAGGAGACAGAGAGTAGTAGTGGAGGGGTCCTTTTCTAGCTGGAGGTCTGTCACTAGTGGTGTGCCGGCATACCCACATCATGACTAGTGGTGTGCCGCAGGGCTCAGTACTGGGACCTTTGTTATTTGTAATTTACATAAATGACTTGGAAGAGGGAGTAAGTGGTGTGATCAGCAAGTTTGCAGATGATACGAAGATGGCTGGACTTGCTGATAGTGAGGAGCAGCGTCAGGCAATACAGCGGGATATTGATAGGCTGGTATATTGGGCAGAGAAATGGCAGATGGAATTTAGTCCAGATAAATGCGAGGTGATGCATTTTGGCTGGAATAATGTAGGGGGGAGTTACACAATAAAGGGTAAGCCTATAAAGAGTATAGAAACGCAGTGGGATCTGGGGGTGCAAATGCGCAAGTCCTTGAAGGTGGCAGTACAGGTGGAGAAGGTGACGAAGAAGGCTTGTGGTATGCTTTATAGGGAGGGGTATAGAATATAAAAGCTGGCATCTAATGTTGCAGTTGAATAGAACGTTGGTTTGCCCGCATTTAGAGTACTGCGTCCAGTTCAGGTCGCCTTACTACCGGAAGGACATGGAGACCCTGGAGAGAGTGCAGAGGAGGTTTACCAGGATGTTGCCTGGTATGGAAGGACTGGGTTATGAGGTAAGATTGGGCAAATTGGGACTGTTCTCCTTAGAAAGGCAGAGAATGAGGGGAGATCTAATAGAGGTGTGTAACATTATGAAGAGTATAGATAAAGTGAACAGTGGTAAGCTTTTTCCTAGGTTGGATACAATAATTACGAGGGGCCACGGGCTTAGGGTGAGGGGGGGGGGGGGGGCGAGGTATAACTCGGATGTTAGAGGGAGGTTTTTCACACAGAGGGTGGTGGGGGCCTGGAATGGTCTGCCAAGTAAGGTGGTGGAGGCAGGCACGCTGGAATTGTTTAAGAGTAACTTAGACAGGCACATGAGTGGGTTAGAGATGGGAGGATATAGGAGATTGTTTTAAGTAAGGTTCATTAGCATTGGGAAACATTAGCGCGTCCCTGGTAATGTATAAGGATGTGGAATGATAATACTGTTTTTCTCTTTTAATTCACAGGTTTTAAGTCGGTCCGCCTTGTTGTCCAACGAGGGGCATACACGCGATGGGTCGTACTGGGGCTGCTCTTGGTTGTTCGAGATTGGCCTAGTGCTTCATGTCGTTAGTGTGTGTCTAAACTGGACCAGATACTGGGCAAGACGACAGCTCAGTGACTATCGCTGATTGCTGTGCAGACACATGGATTTGGGTCGGTGTCTGTGGGAGTTTGCACATTCTCCCCGTGCCTGTGTGGGTTTTCTCCGGGTGCTCCGGTTTCCTCCCACGCCCCAAAGATGTGCTATTAGGCTGATTGGAGGTAATAAATCGTCCCTAAATTAGTTTTCCCTCAATGTGGAATGCCATAAGCATAGATAAGGGTCATGGGTGGAGGGGGGACTGGTAATGTTAAAATGGCGGCGCAGGCTCATTGGGCCGAAGGGCCTGTTTCCCGGGCTGTTTTTGTTCTTTTATTCAAACTTACTAATCAATCGAGTTACATTTTCATCCAAATCATTTACATATATTACAAACAACAAAGGTCCCAGCACTGATCCCTGAGGAACATCACTTGTCACAGCCCTCCATTCAGAAATGCACCCTTCCACTGCTACCCTCTGACTTCTTTGACCGAGCCAGTTCTGTATCCACCTTGTCAGCTCACTTCTGATCCCATGTGACTTCACCTTCTGCATCTGTCTGCCATAAGAGACCTTGTCAAAGGCCTTACTGAAGTCCATGTAGACAACATCCACTGCCCTATCCTCAATCATCTTCGTCACTTCCTTGAAAAACTCGATCAAGTTTGTGAGACATGAGCTCCCCTTCACAAAACCTTGTTGCCTCTCACTAATATGTCCACTTATTTCCAAGTGGAATAAATCCTGTCTCGAAGAATCCTCGCCAATAATTTCCCTGTCACTGATGTAAGGCTCACCGGCCTGTATTTACCTGGATTATTCTTGCTACCCTTCTTAAACAACAGAACAACATTGGCTATTCTCCAATCCTCTGAGACCTCCCCTGTAGCCAGTGAGGATACAAAGATTTCTCTCAAGGCCCTAGCAATTTCCTCCCTTGCCTCCCTCAGTATTCTGGGGTATATCCCATCCGACCCTGGGAACTTGTCTACCTTAATATTTCTCAAGAACCTTAATACCTCCTTTTTGATCTCAACATGACTCAAACTATCTACACATCCTTTCCCAGACTCATCATCCACCAAGTTCTTCTCTTGAGTACTAACGCAAAGTATTCATTTAATACTTTGCCTATTTCCTCTGGCTCCACGCCTGAATACTTTGTGGGAAAATGGTTGAACTGGCAAAATGTGACAGGACACTTAGCCGATTCTCTGACCCTGACTGCAGTGTAAACATATCCTTACAGCAAAGCATGTCAAGTCCTTTGAACAGGAAACCAGTGCTTTGTAGCTTGAACTATTAAGCTACTTGTAATTGTCAGTCCTATTTTTGTATGGTGTTTTATTCAGTGTTGTGTGATGATCATTTGCTACAATTAATTTATGATAAACAGATTGGTTTGGACTGTAACTGATGTCAATGTATTCTTTTTGTAGGCAGAAAGCATCCTCAGAAAGGTAACCAGCGTCGAGCTGTCCAGCAGGAAGACCGGGTCAAGGAGCAGAGGACAGCACTGAAAGAACCACAGAAGCATAGCTCTGCTCGAAGGAAGCTCTCCACAGAGACAGCTAACAGGAGGTACAGTGTCGCACATGGCTGGCTCTCCAATCCCACAGTCAACCCCTGTAGTTAGTTACATTTAAGTTCAGAGTGAGCAACATTCAGGGAATATTCCCAGCCTTTTATATATCAAACTTCGTACTGAGAACCAGACATTCGCAAAGCCTCCACGATATAACTACCGAGGTTTGTGCAGCTGCAGCTGTAATCGCAGCTGAGTTAAACCACAGGAAGTAGTTGATGCCAAAACATTGAAAATATTCAAGAGGCAGCTGGATATAGCACTTGGGGTGAATGGGATCAAAGGTTACCTGGAGAAAGCAGGGTTAGGCTATTGAGTTCAAAGGGCTGAATGGCCTCTTCCTGCTTCTTCTTCTATGTTCACTGTGCTTCAATTAAACACACTCTACTACATCAATGTGGAACATTTGCCCCAATTTCCCACACTTGGCATCCTGTAACTGATCGAGTAAGATTGCCAGTGAATGTTAGATTAAGGTTATTTTTGTGCTGTGCAGCCAAGAACAGGATGGAGAAGAACTCTATCACTTCATTAAAAACCTGGCTGTTTGGATGAGATTTGAACTTGTGTCCCAATGCACTTGCCAACTCCTAGAAATTCACATTTCCCAATAGCTGGAGGTAAAATCTGAAACGGTCGTGTTTCTCCAAGGAAAATTGTTCTTTACATCAACAGTGATTTATCTGTTATAGGAGCAGTGGGACTGAAGGCTCCCAGCAACCCGCATTACCTGTGCTGACTCTTCAACCAGAATTAGATCAAGCACAGATGTTCGTTACATCACTCACTCCACTTTTGATCCAGATCGATCCTTCTGGGTCACCTCGGGCTCCGACATTGCAGGAATGTGCAATCATCGTCCGACATTTGCACAACACCAGCAGCCTACAGTCTCAGGAGGTAAGAATGTCACCATTTATGAGCTTTCAATCTTGATATTCTCCTTGGGTTCAGCATTACTGTACAGTCCTGTTTAAGGACCTCGTGTTGTTATGACTCAGTACACCTCTACCTTCTACCTCAGTAACTGCAGCTAACTGGAGTACATCACATTGTACCATTTTCCTCATTTTCAGCTGTTCATTATTACACTGAGGCTCAGGCTGTAAACCAGTGGAACAGATAAATGAACACAGTAATTACAAACTGTGCTGATTCACAGAAGGTATCTGCATCTACAGATAATTCATTAGATGGGGATTGAGTCTGGGACTGTCTAGTAAACTAAAAGCAGGAGTAGGCCATTCGATCCTTCTCCACCATTCATTTTGATCATGACTGATCATCAAATTCAATATCCTGACCCCCTGCCCCTTCCCCCTTGATCCCTTTAGCCCCTATAGAAACATAGTTTAGGCTTGTTTTACCAACTAGGTGAACAGGACTTTGATTATTTGTTGAAAAGAGGGACATGTTGCTGAAGCTTTTCCTCTCCATTAGGACAAATGCAAAAATACCAAATTTCAAACAATCACAATTTAAAAAGTATAAGTTGTATTTGTTTGACATTTGGTACTCTTGTGTTTGCTCTGATGAGTGTGAGATGAAAAACTTCAGCAGCATGTCTCTCCTTTCAGTGATTCTCAAATTCTGTACAACAATGACTATTATATTTGTATAAAGTTACATTTCAGTTTATGCAGCAGGGTAGTCTCACTGAATTAGTTACATTAGCATCATCCAACCTAATCCTCTTCTGGATGCTTCACAAATGATCTATACTGAAAGACAGGAGTATAGCAGGCTCCCAGGGACAGGGAATGAATAAACATGTGTTAGCCTCAGACTCTCTTCCTGTATTGATGACCCCACTGTTTATATAATCATCGTAAAAAGTCTGACAACACCAGGTTTTAGTCCAACCGATTTATTTGATAATATTCTCACAAGCGAGCAAGCTTTCGAGGTTACCCTCTTCGTCAGGTGAATGGAGAGTTCTGACCTCAGACAGACAGAGCATATAAAGCACAGACAGTTGCTGATTAGAATGCGAATCCTTACACCTAACCTGCTGTTCAAGTCTTAAAGTAGCTGATAATGTGAGTGGAAGGAGCACTGATCACAGTTTAAAGAGATGTGTATTGTCTCCAGACAGTACAGTAAGTGAGGTTTTGCAAACCCAGGCAAGTCACGGGGGTTACAGATAGTGTGACATGAACCCAAGATCCCTGTTGAGACCGTGATAGCCAAGTTCCGCACACATGAGGACGGTCTCAACAGGGATCTTGGGTTCATGTCGCACTATCTGTAACCCCCGTGACTTGCCTGGGTTTGCAAAACCTCACTTACTGTACTGTCTGGAGACAATACACATCTCTTTAAACTGTGATCAGTGCTCCTTCCACTCACATTATCAGCCACTTTAAGACTTGAACAGCAGGTTAGGTGTAAGGATTCGCATTCTAATCAGCAACTGTCTGTGCTTTATATGCTCTGTCTGTCTGAGGTCAGAACTCTCCATTTACCTGACGAAGAGGGTAACCTCGAAAGCTTGCTCGCTTGTGAGAATATTATCAAATAAATCGGTTGGACTAAAACCTGGTGTTGTCAGACTTTTTACTGTGTTTACGCCAGTCCAACGCCGGCATACCCACATCATATATAATCATCCACATTCAATGCTCTCTCTTAGCTCCTGCGCTTGAAGACAAGTTTGAAAGATCTGCTGTACTCCAACAAATGGACCCCAGATGCCTACCTCCTTGCCAAGGCTTACCTAGCTGATCTGAGCCAGTGAGTGGAAGCAATGTTTATTACAGACTTGTGGAAAGTACAATTCTGTTTTGTAACTGGAATAGGAATAGAGGGATTCTCCCTTGGGATCAAACAGAGCAAATGAGAATTGATTCCTGGACTATGGGCATTATACGCCACGTCATTTTCAAACCCTCACATTGTCTTTATTACAGGCCTGTTTTTCATATTGTCGTGTAACTTCTTATTCGGAAAGTTATCATAAAGTCTCAAATCATTGCCAATTTGTGATTGGATACAGACTGTAACCAATTCTTAAATAGCTTTTTATAATCAGGTTGGGTCTAAGTTTCAATGAGAGTTCTGTGAAAGTCTCCAGAACACATTTCCCTGCAGCCTAATGAGACCTTTCTCCAGAAATCATCTAGTGGGAGGTCACACAATGGGAATGTGATGTGTTGGGCAAAAAGAAAATAATTGAGATCATTTGTCCCCAATAAGAGCTGTTCAGGGTGGAATATTATCAAAATAATGAAGAAAGTGAAACAGTTCAAGGTGAGGGATTGTCTCAATGTTTAACTTTGTTTTTCCTCCCAGAGAACGGGATGTTGTGCAACTGCCTAAAGTGCCTTTGAAAGAACCAGCTAAAAAACTGTAAGTTTACTGAACCTGCATCTTTCACGTGTTTACTGGCAAACAGTGAAAACACTAAAATAGCACTGGAGGTAGAGAACAGATTTCCTATTTCACATGTAATACTGAGCAAAGTCATTACCAACTCAGACAAGGCAGATTTAACATAAACAGGGAATTGAGTGCAGAGTCTGTAACAGAGGACATATACCTTGACTGCAGCCTGATTAAACACAGACTGGAGGCTGTATTACTGATCAGGAATGCATCAACAAGAAAGGAGTTTGATAATCTGGGGAATGAATAGGTGTCTGCCCTTGTGTATTGGAATGTGAAGCCTTGCCTCCCGTGTACAGTGATCCTGCTCGCGCAACTCATACAGAGCTCCCACCCCTGATGCCCAGCTTGTGTTTGGTGTCTATTCTGTTGCTCCTGAGAGTATTTCAGCACACGATTGCTTTTAGAGCTGCCCACTTGTCATCATTCTGCTGCCGTGGTGCTGTCACATCATTTCCACAAACTGATTTCAAGCTGAGAGTTGGACCGTGAGTGTCCAATGGGCTGTTCCCTGTGTCCCCGTCGAGGGCTGGGCAGCGGCAGGAGCTGGAGGAGGGTACGGGGAAAATAATCAAATTAAAAAGAAAAACTGTCCACATGTTGGTGAAATCCCTTTCCTGGGATGGGGGACTCATGCTGCCATCACAGTCCACATCTCACAGAGCAAACGTTACTAACTGCAGGAATTCTATTTGCCCACGTAAAGAGGTTTAATTGTACGTGTGTATATCTGGTCTTTCTTCCTCTGCTGTTGGTGCTGATATGTACCATGACTGCTGGCTGTTCACCATCCCCCTCAGAGTGCTGTGCAGTGCTCAGTGATATCCTTGATCCTGGACACCAGGCAGGCAACATAACACCTTAGATTACATTTGCAGGAACACCTATTCCCCAGACTACCGAATCCTCTTCAAAGAACAAAACAGCCCGGGAAACAGGCCCTTCGGCCCAATGAGCTCGCGCTGCCATTTTAACACCACCAGTTCCCCCCTCCACCCATGACCCTTATCTATTGTTTTATGGCCATCCAATGTTGCTTTATCAGTCTTCCTCCTGGCATATAGCTGAACCAGCAGTAGTGCAGTGGACTTTGTTCTCGCTGCACTGTCCAGGGTAACAATCACATTGTGCTATTTAGAACTGAATACTGATTGGAGAGTGAGATGCACTAAGGGCATTACCTGTTTTGTCCTCCATGACTACCTGGCACTCACCTATTTTCTCTCCTGCTACACACCTTTCAAAGTTGGGGTGACACGTTCAGGAAAGTGGTATCCAGCTGGCTGTCACTTCAGTAATGCCTGCTGCTGTTGAAGCTTTGAAATCCTGAGGTTATGCTTCTCCAGCTGAAGATGCTTCTTGGAGTTCCCACGTGTTCCAGGATGTGCTCTTACTGAACTGAAAAGCCCTGTCAATCCTCTTCATTACACAGGTTAAACAGAAATTCTTGCCCATTCGTATATAATTCCTTTATTCTGGTTATAATTCCTTTATTGTGGAATCCAATAGGCGTCGACAAAGTTCATAGATAGAAGAGGGAACTCACAATGTTAAAATGGCAGCATGGGCTCGTTGGGCCGAAAGGCCTTTTCCTGTGGTGTGTTGTTCTTTGAAATAATCTAGACTTATGAAAACTTGTACATAAAAACTTAACAATCTCCCTTCCTTGTTCTAAGGATATTTTATCTTTCATTAACTCTGATCCCTGACACACTCTGCAGTCCTGAACTCTTCCTCTCTCACCTCCAGGAGCTCTGAACAATCACTTTCCTTTTGTCACGCTTGTTTTCTTTTTACTTATTCCGCCAGTTTTCAGATCCACCCAGATACTGTTTTACCTGTTGGCCTCTGATTGTGAGCCTGAGAGGAAACATACGTCCATCACCTTGATCTAGGTTTGAGGAGGAAGCGGATGTGAAATATCCGGTTAATCTGCTTTGTTAACTCAGATCATTTAGATAATAAACCATAACCTGAAGTGTAGTGTGTCTGAAATATAGGTGCTAATCGTACCCGGCTCGGGTCACTGCCTGTGTGTGGAGTTTGCACATTCTCCTCGTGTCTGCGTGGGTTTTCTCCGGGTGCTCCGGTTTCCTCCCACAGTCCAAAGATGTGCGGGTTAGGTTCATTGGCTATGCTAAAATTGCCCCTTAGTGTCCTGGGATGTGTAGGTTAGAGGGATTAGCAGGTAAATGTGTAGGGATATGGGGATAGGTTCTGGGTGGGATTGTGTTCAGTGCAGACTCGATGGGCCGAAGGGCCTGTTTCTGCACTGTAGGGTTCTATGTTGGGTTCTATGTTCATGTACCAAGCCGCCTGCCTGCTGAAGTCACACACAAGTCACTACCCTCAGAAAGACAAGGTTGGAAGTTGCCAGTGACCCATTTCTGTGTTGTGAATCCTACCTGAGCACCTGTACTTAGACAACAAAATGTAGTTTGCTGGCAGATCACAGATGCTATGATTAGTCCTGAGTGCAAGTGTTTTTTTTTAACCTATCCTCAGATTTGTGCTCTCATTCCATAGGCCTGAAACGATGCTGCCCACAGCCGACAGAGTCATTCTCCCTGCGCTGAAGCAGACAGTGGGGAATCGAGCCACAGAGCGACAGAGGAGGCTGCAGGCTGTGCAGAAGAACCGCTATCGGAAAGTTCTGCTGTAGCACTCTCACAGAAGCACGATGGTCACTAGATTTATATCTGCACTTAATAATCTGAAGCACATGCACCCTGGACTTTGGTGTGAATGGACTGATTGTGCATTTTTCTACAGGGGAACCTGCTTTACTATGCATTAAAATATTCCTTAAACTATCCCCACTTACCATCTTCTGCATGAATATGAATGGGCGAGAAGGGGTTCTGGTGGTATGCAGTTACTCTCCTGTTAGCAGGTGCAAGATAGTGGCAGCCATTGAGGAGCACTGGGCTATCGGGCAGCTCAGGGCCCTGACCTATCAGGCAGCTCAGAGCCTTGGCCTGTGTGAACACAAATCCATCTGAAACCAGCCTGGATAGAGCTTGAACCTAGTGTTGGCTCTCAGAGGGAGAACTGTTAGAGCATGCTGTATTCCAGTGGTGATATGCGTTCATTCTGGATTACATACTACTCGAGCCAGATTCCCTTTTAAAGGGAAGAACGTTCTTTCTTCATTGCTTGCTCTGTGAAGGATGACTGTCACTCAGTTAACTGCTGCTTCAGCTGCAGTAAGAGGCTGAGGTGGGGCCAGGAACCACAGGCTGTGTTCAGTGGCTGAACGGGTACAAGGCCCTCCATTACACAATGGACTCCATTCAATGGGTGATTTTGGAGACATGGTTTACCAGGATGTTGCCTGGTATGGAGGGGAGGTCCTATGAGGAGAGACTGAGGGATTTGGGGTTGTTTTCGCTGGAAAGAAGGAGGCTAAGAGGGGATCTTATTGAAACATATTGAAAGATGATTAGAGGTTTAGATAGGGTGGATAGTGATAGCCTTTTTCCTCGGATGGAGAAAGCTAGCACGAGGGGGCATGGCTTTAAATTAAGGGGGGGTAGTTATAGGACAGATGTCAGGGGTAGGTTCTTTACCCAGAGGATGGTGAGGGACTGGAGTGCCCTGCCAGCTGCAGTTGTAAATGCACCTAGTTTGGGGGCGTTTAAGAGATCTGTGGATAGGTTTATGGACGAAAAGGGATTGGTTTAGATTAGTGGGTCAGTGTTTTTTTTTTAAAAACTGGTCGGCGCAACATCGTGGGCCGAAGGGCCTGTTCTGCGCTGTAATGTTCTATGTTCTATGGCTGCAGGGATCTACATTAGCAGGTGCTAGAGCTGGACAGGCAGAATGGGGAAAACAGGAGCCTTAGTAATTGTGAATGAAATCAGTTCAATCAGAGAGGATACAAAAGGTAAGCAGACAGTGAAGACTTTATTATAATTGAGAAGTAGAAATGGAGTAAAATTGCAGCACAGCTGTGAAGTGGTAGATTGTATAAATGCAGAGATTAGAGAATTATGTAGTCAGGGGAGGGTAGTTTTAATGGGAAATTTTCTAGCATTTGTGTAACGAAGGAAGGTGTGGCACATTTTTTTGTTCTATTATAGTTAGTGATCAATGACCCAGATTTGGTTAACAGCATAACGATGTGAACACTATCATCGTCTGCTTAAACTGAACAACGATTGAAAGGGAGAAATGTGAAACAGTTGCTCAGATTCTTGCTTTTGGTCACACTGCCTTTAATGGGATGTGACCAACACAATCCACATTGTGTTAATGGGTAAAATAATAGATGATCAGAGGGAAATATACATTGAGCAGTATAACCTGGGACAAATATATTAGACTTGGAAGGAACGCAAGGTAAATTTTCCAGAATTTCTGGACTGCAATATTCAAGGAAAGATTACACAATGTAGAGTTATAGTGCCTGGAATTTCGGAGGTTAAAGGTGAATTGCCTGAAGCTTTAGGGGACGTATTTAGGGGAACTGATAGAAGGTACTTTGATGGGTCTACGAGTTTAGTTTAAGAATTAGAATGAGATTTAGGTGAAATTAAAAGACATACACAAATGCTAGAAGTTTGGAACTCGAGAAGCTATATCAATTACTATTTCAAAATTTGAAATTGATAAAATTTATTAAACAAATGGATTAAGGGACGTGGAATTTGATTATGGATCAGATGTGCTCAGATTGAATAGCTAAACTCTACAGAATCATAGAGAAGGTGAGACTTCAGGCAGTGCCTGGCACATTTCATTATGTATCCATGATGTTGGGAGATGATTACAGCTGGATATAACCTATTATATCAGGATGCAGCGATTACAGATACACGTTCTATAAAGAGTTGATCAAGGGTATGTTGGGGTGATTACAGAGCTCATTTGCAGGACAGAGGCACAGAAGGATCTCAGAAGTGGGAGGAGGGGGAGAGATAAGACTTGCCTCTCTTCAAACCTGCTCCACTATTCTATTCACTTGGTTAATCATCTACCTCAATTACACCTCCCTCAATTCCTCTAGTATCCAAAATCTATAAATTGTTACCTTGAACACACTCAGTGACTGAACGGCCACAGCTCTCTGCTAAAGATTCACAACCCTTTAAAGTGAAGAAACTTCTAAACGGCTGACCCTTTATTCTGTGACTGTGACTCTGTTTTAGTTTCCACAACCAAAGGAAACATTTTCTCAGCATTTACTCCATCAAGCTCCTTAAGAAGCTTATTTGTTTCAGTAAGATCACCTCTCATTCTTTTAAGCATCAGAAAATATGGGCCAAGTCTATAAGGTTCCCTTATATCAGGAACCAGATTCATGAGCCTGGGTAGCATGCACAATTATGTCTTTCCTTGTACAAGATCAAAACTTACACTATACTCCAGCTGTATACTTGTGCATATTTAAGGCTGAGATAGATTTTTGATCAGTAAGGGAATCAAAGATCACAGGGAAAGAGCAGGAAAGTGGGCATGAGGACTGTCAGATGAAACATGCTCCTGCTGAATATAGGAGCAGGCTCGAGGGGCTGAATGGCCTACTCCTGTTCCTAATTCTTATGGTCTTCTAGTGTTGCTTCACCAAGTTATCAACTAATTATAATGAAACTTCACATTTAATGTTTACTACAAAGGTATTGGAGCAATGCTTCCCAAAGGTTTTCCCACCATGACCCCATTTTAATTCAAATCCAGAATAAAAATTAGAACGAGGAACCATAGAAACCCTACAGTGCAGAAAGAGGCCCTTCGGCCCATTGAGTCTGCACCAAACACAATCCCACCCAGGCCCTACCCCCATATCCCTACATATTATACCCACTAATCCCTGATCACTAAGGGGCAATTTCTTAGCATGGCCAATCAACCTAACCCGCACATCTTTGGACTGTGGGAGGAAACCGGAGTATCCAGAGGAAACCCACACAGACACGAGGAGAATGTGCAACGCACAGACAGTGACCCCAGCCGGGAATCGAACCCTGGAGCTGTGAAATAGCAGTGCTAATCACTGTGCTACCGTGCCGCCCAGGAAGGGGTGGAGAGAGTTGTTGATGGGTACAGAATGTGGACATTTCTACATCTTTGCTGAAATCTCAGTTGTACAGTAGACAGAAAGGGCCACAACTTGCAATGTGAAGTTTCTATACACACCCCACAAATACATCCTGACATCAGGCAGCTGACCTTATGCTGTAAGGAAAGCTGTGGTGAAAAGTTAGTGTGGGCAGTGCTAGCATTCAGGATTTTAGTTCCCTCTGCTCACTGATGGGGGACTGACAGTCTCCCCTGAAGATGACAAGAAGGATAATTCTGACCATTTGTGCAGTTTATACTGATTGATGAAGATTGTGGGACATTCTGAGAGATGTCCAAATTCCACTGGTACCCCAGACCATTCGAGATGAGACAGGAGATATTTAAAATGGCAACATAGGAAATTGCGAAAGATTGAAAGTGCTCTGACCCATAATTCAGCAATATATTCCAGAACTCCCAGGTAACTTCAGGGATTGGCCAAATCCCTTTAAATTCACTGGAGCATCCAGTACTGCAATTTAGGCTGTTTTGCACTCAATTTCAATTTTAGAATTGGTTAAAAACCAAGTAGATGATGAATAATTGTCCAATAGGCTGTGATTCCCCTCTCAAAATATCATCTTTCCCATGTTTAATCCATATTGTGAAGTAGCTGCTGTTTTTCAGTGATCAAATAGCTGCTTGAGAGAGTTGGCCTGCTGCAGTGTTTAATTACTTGCAGATGTTCTGAACAGCTGGGACACTGGTGTACAAATCACTGTGTGATATTCAAAAGAGCAACGCTTGTAGAAAAATAATCTGACACCTACCAGTACTCAGGCGGAGAAATGGCAGATGGAATTTAATCCAGACAAATGCGAGGTGATCCATTTTGGAAGAACTAATGTAGGGGGGAGCTATACAATAAATGGTAGGACTATCAAGGGTATAGAAACACAGAGGGTGTGCAAGTACACAAGTCCTTGAAGGTGGCAGCACAGGTGGAGAAGGTGGTGACGAAGGCATATGGTATGCTTGCCTTTACAGGACGGAGCTGATGCTGCAGTTGTACAGAACGTTGGTTAGACCACATTTGGAGTACTGCGTCCAGTTCTGGTCGCCGCACTACTGGAAGGACGTGGAGTCCTTAGAGAGCGCAGCGGAGGTTTACCAGGATGTTGCCTGGTATGGAGGGTCTTAGCTTTGAGGAGAGATTGGGCAAACTGGGGTTCTCCCTGGAAAGCCGGAGAATGGGGGGAGACCTAATAGAGGTGTATAAGATTATGAAGGGTATGGATAGGGTGAACAGTGGGAAGCTTTTTCCCAGGTTGGAGGTGATGATCACGAGGGGTCACGGGTTCAAGGTGAGAGGAGGCGAGGTTTAACTTCGATATCTTTTTTACATAGAGGGTGGTGGGGGCCTGCAATGCATTGCCAACTAGGGTGGTGGAGGCAGACAAGTTAGGGTTGTTTAAGACTTACCTGGATAGTCACATGAGCAAACTGGAAATGGAGGGATACAAAAGAATGTTGTAGTTGAAGGTCCAAGAGCTTCAGGATGTTCCTGGGAATTAATAGATTCCTATCAGTTGTCCAACAAATTTTAAAACTCACCTTGTCACTTACGTTGGAGCTATTGGGGATCTTCCATTACTGTCTGTATAGCCTGTTGTATGTCTATTTATGTTTATTGATGTCTCCTTTTTACATCCACAAGGGATTTGGTCCGCCTTGTTGTCCAACAAGGGGCATACACGGGGTGGGTCGTGCGAGGGCTGCTCTTGGATGTTGCTTCGAGAGTTGCCCAGTGCTTCACATCGTTAGTGTACGTTTAATCTGGACCAATTGATGGACAACACCACAGCTCAGTGACTATCACTGTTTGCTGTGAGGTTACAGGGACCCGGGTTGGATCTCCGGTTTGGTTCAATGTCTGTGGGAATTTGCACATTCTCCCCATGCTCGCGTGGGTTTTCTCCGGGTGCTCCGGTTTCCTCCCACACCCCAAAAACGTGCTTTTTAGGCTGACCGGTGTCAATAAATTGTCCCTGAATTGGATCTCCCTTAATCTGGCGTACATATAATTCCCTAAATTTCCACCCCCTTTATAGCAGAGTCCACTAGAGATAGACAAAAATCGACAATCAGCGAAAGACTTGAATAAGGTGTTAAATTGGGCAGCATTGCTGTGTAGGGCCGAAGGGCCTGTTTCCTGTGCTGTTCCTTGCTCTGTTGGGGGCATTCATCAGGCCTCAGAGCTCACTTCATTAGGACTAAAGCAAGAAAATATTTGTGTACCACATGGAGATGTTCAGTGCTGAAGCTAGGACTATCCCATCTGAGCTTGTTCCATTGCTGCTGCTGTTGCCTCAGAGACCATGAGCCCAATTGCTCGTTCCATGCTACTGGGGATCACAGTTTATAGAAAAGTTAATGTGCAGAAAGAGGCCATTCAGCCCACTGTATTTGCACCAGTCAAGAGAAAAAAAGCAAGCTGTTCATTTTAATCCCACTTTCCAGCACCTAGTTCCCAGGCTACAGCATTTCAGATGCAGATCCAGGTAGTTTCTAAATGAATTGACATTTCAAATGCAACCACCAACTTAGGCAGTGAAATCCAAACACCCACCACCCTCTCGGTGAGGAGGTTTTTTCTCGTGTCCCTTCTGATCCTTCTACCAATCGCCTTAATGTCCTTAATGTCTTCTGGTAATTGACCCGTGTTGTGGGGGGGGGGGGGGGTCTTTACTATGAAAGTCCCTCCTAATTTTGTACATTAATTAGGTCACCCCTCAGCTTCCTCTGTTCTAAGGAAAACAACCCTTGTCTATCCAATCTCTCCTCATAGCTACAATTTTCAAGCCCCAGCCACATTTTTGTAATTATCCTCTGTACTCTCTCCAGTGCAATTATGTTCTTCCTGTAATATGGTGACCAGAACTGTACACAAAATTCCAGCTGTGGCCTAACCAGTGTTTGAACAGTTCCAGCATTACATCCCTGCTTTTATATTCAACACCTCACCCAATAAAGGGAAGCATTCCATATTCTTTCTTTACCACCTTGTCCACCTGAACTTCCACCTTCTAGGACTTGTGGACATGCACTCCAAGGTCTCTCACTTCCTCAATCCCTCTCAATATCTTCCTGTTTAGTGAGTGCAGCCTTGCTTTGTTTACCTTCCTCTCACTTTTCTGGATTCCATTTGTCACTTTTCCACTCACTCAACCAAACTGTTGATGATTCTGGAGTTGACAGCTATCCTCTTCACTATCAGGTACACGGCCAATTTCTGTATCATCTGCAAATTTCCCAATCATGCCTCCACATTTAAGTCTAACTCATTAATATATACAACCAGCAGCAAGGGCCCCGAGGCTGAGCCCTGAGAAACACCACTGCAAACTGTCTGCCATTTCCAAAACCATCCATCGACCATTACCTTTGTTTCCTGTCACTGAGCCAGTTTTGACTCTAACCTGCCCCCTCCCCTGTAACCAGATTTCTGACCAGTCTGCTGTGTGGGACCTTGTCAAATACCTTACTGAAATCCACGTACAAAACATCTACTGCACCACCCTCAGCAATCCTCATTACTTCCTCAAAACCTTTTATCAAATTACTAAGATATGATCTTCCCCTAACAAAACCTGCTGACTCTCCCTGATCAATCTGTGCCTAAGTGACAGTTTATCCTCAGAACTGTTTCCAATAATTTGCCCACCACTGAAGTCAGACTGACCAGCCTATTGTTTTTTGGCCAATCCCTTGCACTGTTTTTTTAAATAATGGTACAAGGTTCAGACTTCCAATCCTCTGGAACCTCGTCTGTGTCTATTGAGGACTGGTAAATGATCCTCAGAGCATTTGCTATTTACTCCCTGGCTTCCTTCATCAACTTCGGATACAATCCATCTTCTGGTGATTTATCCATCTTCAAGGATGTCAGTACTTCCTCTCACTATATTTATTCTAACATTTCACACTCCTTTTTAACTAGAATACCCGCATCACCCTCTCCTTAATGAAGAGGGGGACAAAGTACTCATTGAAAATCCTACCCACATCTTCTGAATCAACCCACAAGTCACCATGTACATCTCTGACAGGCCCTACCTGTTTCCTAGTTATTCTCTTGCTCTTACTGTATTGGTAAAACATCTTCGGATTTTCTGTAATTTTACCTGACGATATTTTTTCCTATCCTCTCTTTGCTTTCCTAATTTCCATTTTTACTGCAATCCTATCTATATTCCTCTGGGCTTTCTACAGTATTAAATCTTTAGTAACCCTCATAAGCTTTCTTTTTCTGCCTTATCTTGGGCCTGTTTGTATCTAGATAATCAGGGGGCCTCTAGATTTGCTAATAACACCTTTTTTCCTTTGTGAGAACATGCCCACATTTCACCTGTAGAGTTTTGTTTTTGAATGCCTCCCTCTGATTTGACACTATTTTTCCTTCTAATAGTTGTATCCATTCTCACCAGTTCACCTCTGAGTTTTGTAAAATTTGTCCCCCCCCCCAGTTTAAAACTTTTACTCCTGTTCTATCTTTATCTTTTTCATTAATGATGCTAAATATTATGGTCAGTATCTCTGAAATAGTCATTCACTTGCCCAGCTTCATTTCCTTAAACTAAATCTAGAATTATCCCCCCCTCACCCCCCGGTGGGTTGTTACATGCTGGCTAAAACAGTTCTCTTGAATTAGTTCAAGAATTTTGAGCCGTTATGCCCTTCAAATTGTTCCTGTCCCAATTGATATTAGGGTAATTGAATTAACCCGGGCAGTTTACACAATACCAGATCCAAAATAGTCTGTTCCCTGATTAGTTCCTTGACATGGTTTAGAAAACTACCTTGTACACATTCCATCCTCCATACGATTACGACCCAATTAATTTCCTTAGACTACATGAGCATCAACGCCCGATGATGACCCTTGTTACATGCAACTCTAACTTCCTGATTTATCCACTGCCTGACAGTACAACTAGAGTTAGAATGCCTATAAACTGCCCCTACCAATGTTCTCTTCCCTTGCTTTAGTTTGACTAAATTGATTCAACTTTATTTTCAAGTAGAATTCCCAGTTATGGATAAAGACTGCCCAGAACAGTCTTTATCCATCCTTCATCAGGGCTATCCCAACCCTCAGTTTACATTCAAGTACCCTGGGATATTTAATATTTAACTCTGCAACCATACCTTCACAATGACTATGGAAATCCAGCAATTTCTGTGCTATTAATTCACCAATTTTATGTCTTGCATATTCAGATGTAGCCCCTTCAGCTTTAACTACATCATTTTTTTTTTCCTAATGTTATTTTTGTCTGTGAACATCTGATGACCTTTAATCTCTCTGTTGCTTTCTGTCCCACGCGGTTTACTTTTACCCAATCGTTACTCTGTTCTAGTCTTCACATTTACCCTCACAAGAATCCTCCCCCGCCATCCCCATAATTCGTTCAAACTCTTGTCTACCTGCCCTGTGAGTGATTTGCCGAGACGCAGTGTCCAGCCTGGGTGGTGTAGTCTGTCCTGGTCCTGGGTGCCAGTAACTCATTAATCAAAACTCCTGTCTCTCACACCACCCTTTCACAATGCACTTAACCTTTCTGTTTAACCCTTTGCCAATTAGCACATGGTCCAGTTAACAATCTAGAGATTACCACATTGGCATTTTGTATTTTGATCCAGGCAGCCCAAACTCATCCAGTAGAACCTCATTCCTAAGTCTGTTTATGATTTTGGTTCTTTTGTAGAAGATGAACACATCAAGTTAAACAGTAAATTAAGGATTTATCAAATTCAGTTTAAAAATACATTGTGTTTTCCATTAATACGGCTGACACTTCATTTTAAATAAGACGCTTCATTTTACACAGGAAATTAACAGTAGTTTTGTACATGTCACCTCCTAATTAACTCTGCTCAATTTCAACAACAGCAGTGCTAAAGATACAAGGAAGCATCTCACGGACAAGGCAAAGACAGTGAGGACAGGGAGTGATCCGAGGCAGCTCTTTCAATCAGGACATCCTGTTTTATGGAACAGTTTCATTCTTCACTGACATTTTAGGAAAGGGAATCATTTATATATCTCGGGAATTTCTGGAACCAGCGTTAAGCTGAAAACGTCCCATGAAATGTCACTAGTGTTTCTGATTAATTAGAGCACTGGGATTAATAAATATTCTTCAAAATCTGAGTGCCCAGAACACTTGCACTGACTGATGTCCGGCCACTTTGTAAACACTCCTCCCCCGCCCCCCCCCCACGCACCTAGTCTTTCTGCAAGGCCCCCCCCCCCTCCCCCAAAGCCAGTCTGTCAGCACAGCTCCCCCCACCCCGCGCACCAAGTCTTTCAGCACAGACCTGGTCCATCAACCACAGAGATAAAAAGCAGGAAACGTCAGGTCTGACATCCTTGGAAAGAGAAACCGAGTTAAACATTTCAGCTCAATAAATCTTTCATTGACCTGATACTTTAAACCATCTTTCTCGACCCAGAGGCTGCCTTAGCTGCTGAGTATTTCCAACATTTTCTGTCTCTGACTTTCAGCATCCGCAGAGTTTTGCACCAACTGCAATTTTCATATAGTACGGCAGAATTAATACCGGGGAGGAGTTTATGGTTTATGTAACTACAACCTTGGCAATACCAGTGGTTCCATTAGTTTGAAGAGGGCAGCGTTGCCTGGACTGGAACCTGATGCACACCGCGAATTACCATTTCATGGTGCCTGATCCCTTGTCAGGCTGTGCACTTCATCTCTGTTCCACGCTGATTGGCGCCAGTGGGAACGAGACAATCCATTTTGTTATGGGATAGTGGCAGCAAGCAACAATGTGGAGTTGGGAAGTGAACTAGACTCGCGACTAGAAGCACACTCCTGGAACGCCGAATAAAATCTGAGTGCACCTTACTTAGGTCATGTGTCAGTTGATGTTTCTTCTGGCAAACCTTCACCGTGGGCGATCGTATCACTGAATATTCACGTTCGGATAATCTAACACATAACCACAAGCATAAAGGAACACTGCCATGTATGAAAATAAATCCTCTGTCAGCTCTGACAGCAATATTAAATAGCTCAAATTATTAAAAAATTTAACCATACCGATATCTGAAGCAAGTGTTTTTACAATTTAAAAAATAATATTTTCTGAAGAAAGTAGAAAAATAGAAAGAGGGGAATCCTTTTCAAGCTTGGTGTGGTTTAGTCTGGTCTGTACAGAGGGCCAGTGTGATCCCATAGAGAAACCAGAAGATCAGGATCAGCAGGAAAGAAGCCACGGGGTGCAGGTTGAGTGTGGCACCGATAACCATAAAGAGGAAGAAAGAGGAGAGCATGCGGTAACTGGCCAGGAAGCGGAGGCTGAGCCGTGGCTGATGCTGCTGGAAACTGCGGCACATCACCGGACCGGACTTTATCCTCCGACCCAACTCTGGGTAGGTCAGGTAATAACGAGCCAGTTTTCCCATCATACCCTCCCGCTGACACACGGCCTCCATTTCGTCAGCAAACTGCAGGACACACAAAAAAAAAAGAGCTGTAAGAACATAAGTACTAGGTGCAGGGTTAGATCCTGTGGCCCTTCAAACCTGTTCTGTCATTCAATCAGGATACGACTCATCTGATCGTAGCCTTAACTCCACTTTACCATCGAGGGATTGAGTTTAGGAGTCGGGAGGTAATGCTGCAACTTTACAGGACCCTCGTCAGGCCTCATTTGGAGTACTGTGCGCAGTTCTGGTCGCCTCACTATAGGAAAGACGTAGAAGCTATTGAAAGGGTGCAGAGGAGATTTACAAGGATGTTGCCTGGACTGGGAGGCATGCCTTATGAAGATAGGTTGAGGGAGCTGGGACTCTTTTCCCTGGAGAGGCGAAGGTTGAGAGGCGACCTGATAGAAGTTTATAAAATGTTGAGAGGAATAGATAGGGTGGACTCTCAGAGGCTATTTCCCCGGGTTGAAATGGTCGCTACGAGAGGACACAGATTTAAGGTGCGGGGAGGGAAGTACAGAGGTGATGTTAGGGGTAAGTTTTTCACTCAGAGGGTGGTGAGTGAATGGAATCGGCTGCCGTCGTCGGTGGTGGAGGCGAACTCGCTGGGGTCTTTTAAAAGACTTCTGGATGAGTATATGGGGTTTAATGGGATTGGGGGTTATAGATAGGACTATAGATTGGTGGGGTTAATGTGATCGGCGCAACTCGAGGGCCGAAGGGCCTGTTTGTGCTGTAATGTTCTATGTTCTATATGCTCCCCATAACCCCTGACCCTCTGCCTAACAGCCTTGTATATATTCACTAACACAGCTTCCACTGCCCTCTGGGCAAGAGGACCCTAAAGACTCTGAAGAAATTTCTCTGCATTTCTATCTCTCGATTTCCCTGTGAAAGGAAACAGCACCCACCTTGTCAAATCCCCTCAATCTGATGTGTCTCAATAAGATCGCCTCTCATTCTCCTAAACTCCAATGAGTACAGGCCAATCTGCTCAACCCACCCACATTCCAGCAATCAATTAGTATTTAGCACCGTTCACACCTTCAGGATGCCTGTTCACAGCCAGTGGCTGAAATGTGGTCGTTGTTGTAATGTAGGAAACGCAGCAGCCAATTAAAACACAGCAAACTCCCTAAAACACCAACGTGATAATATCAGATAATGGCTGAATGATGTTGACTTAGGAATAAATATTTGCTGGATCATCAAGGGGAACTCGCTAATTCTTCAGAGGAGTCGCAGAAGGTCTCAGTTTCCCTAACAGGCAGCACCTTGATAGTGCCGCACTCCCTCAGCACTGCTTTGGAGTGTCAGCCTCGATTCAGTGCCTTTGACATTGGATCGGACTTTGACCCAGAACCTTCTGACTCAGAGGCACAAGTGAGAAAGCAGGCACGTTGCTAAAGAATTAAACATCTAAATAAAGCTAATGACATGCTGGCCTTCATAGCAAGAGGATCTGAGTATAGGAGTAAGGATTTCTTGCTGCAGTTATTCAGGGCCTTGGTGAGGGTGCACCTTGAGTATTGTGTGCAGTTTTGGTCTCCTAGTCTGAGGAAGGACATTCTTGCCATTGAGGGAGTCCAGCGAAGGTTCATCAGACTGATTCCTGGAATGGCAGGACTGAGATATGAAGAGAGACTGGGTTGATGGACTTGTACTGACTGGAATTTAGAAGGAGAGGGATCTCATATAGAACATAGAACATTACAGCGCAGAACAGGCCCTTCGGCCCACGATGTTGTGCCGACCAGTTACAAAACAATGACCCACTAGCCTATACCAATCCCTTTTCATCCATAAACATATCCACGGATCTCTTAAACGCCCCCAAACTAGGCGCATTTACAACCGCAGCTGGCAGGGCATTCCAGTCCCTCACCACCCTCTGGGTAAAGAAACTACCCCTGACATCTGTCCTATAACTACCCCCCCTTAATATAACGCCATGCCCCCCTCGTGCTAGCTTTCTCCATCCGAGGAAAAAGGCTATCACTGTCCACCCTATCTAAACCTCTAATCATCTTATATGTTTCAATAAGATCCCCTCTTAGCCTCCTTCTTTCCAGCGAAAACAACCCCAAATCCCTCAGCCTCTCCTCATAGGACCTCCCCTCCATACCAGGCAACATCCTGGTAAACCTCCTCTGCACCCTCTCCAAAGCCTCCACATCCTTCCTGTAATGTGGGGACCAGAACTGCACACAGTACTCCAAGTGTGGCCGCACCAGAGTTGTGTACAGTTGCAACATAACGCTGCAACTCCTAAATTCAATCCCCCTACCAATAAACGCCAAGACACCGTATGCCTTCTTAACAACCTAGATAGGATGCAGGACTGGGCGGAGAAGTGGCAGATGGACTTCAACGCGGATAAATGCGTAGTCGTCCATTTCGGCAGAACCAACGGGATGAACGGGTACACTATCAAGGGCAGGAGTCTGAGTAGTGTTGAAGAGCAGAAGGATCTAAGGGTCCGGGTCCACAGGACTCTTAAATCGGCCTCGCAGGTGGAGGAGGTGGTCAAGAAGACGTATGGCGTACTGGCCTTCATTAATCGAGGGATTGAGTTTAGGAGTCATAGAACATAGAACATTACAGCACAAACAGGCCCTTCGGCCCTCGAGTTGCGCCGATCGCATCAACCCCACCAATCTATAGACCTATCTATAACCCCCAATCCCATTAAACCCCATATACTCATCCAGAAGTCTTTTAAAAGACCCCAGCGAGTTCGCCTCCACCACCGACGACGGCAGCCGATTCCAATCACTCACTACCCTCTGAGTGAAAAACTTACCCCTAACATCACCTCTGTACTTCCCTCCCCGCACCTTAAATCTGTGTCCTCTCGTAGCGACCATTTCAACCTGGGGAAATAGCCTCTGAGAGTCCACCCTATCTATTCCTCTCAACATTTTATAAACTTCTATCAGGTCGCCTCTCAACCTTCGCCTCTCCAGGGAAAAGAGTCCCAGCTCCCTCAACCTATCTTCATAAGGCATGCCTCCCAGTCCAGGCAACATCCTTGTAAATCTCCTCTGCACCCTTTCAATAGCTTCTACGTCTTTCCTATAGTGAGGCGACCAGAACTGCGCACAGTACTCCAAATGAGGCCTGACGAGGGTCCTGTAAAGTTGCAGCATTACCTCCCGACTCCTAAACTCAATCCCTCGATTAATGAAGGCCAGTACACCATACGCCTTCTTGACCACCTCCTCCACCTGCGAGGCCGATTTAAGAGTCCTGTGAACCCGGACCCCGAGATCCTTCTGCTCTTCAACGCTACTAAGACCCCTGCCCTTAATAGTGTACTCGTTCATCCCGTTGGTTCTGCCGAAAGTCGGGAGGTAATGCTGCAACTTTATAAGACCCTTGTCAGGCCTCATTTAGAGTATTGTGTGCAGTTCTGGTCGCCTCACTATAGGAAAGATGAAGAAGCTATTGAGAGGGTACAGAGGAGATTTACAAGGATATTGCCTGGACTGGGAGGCATGCCTTATGAAGTTAGGTTGAGGGAGCTGGGACTCTTTTCCCTGGAGAGACGAAGGTTGAGAGGCGACCTGATAGAAGTTTATAAAATGTTGAGAGGAATAGATAGGGTGGACTCTCAGAGGTTATTTCCCCGGGTTGAAATGGTTGCTACGAGAGGACACAGATTTAAGGTACAGGGAGGGAAGTTCAGAAGTGATGTTAGGGGTAAGTTTTTCACTCAGAGGGTGGTGAGTGAATGGAATCAGCTGCCGTCAGTGGTGGTGGAGGCGAACTCGCTGGGGTCTTTTAAAAGACTTCTGGATGAGTATATGGGGTTTAATGAGATTGAGAGTTATAGATAGGTCTGTAGGTTGGTAGGTGTTGATGTGATCAGCGCAACTCGTGGGCCGAAGGGCCTGTTTGTGCTGTCGTGTTCTATGTTCTACTTGATTCCCAACTTTCAGGGATCTATGTACACATACACCTAGATCCCTCTGCTCATCCACACTATTCAAAGTCCTCCTGTTAGCCCTATACTCAACACATCTGTTATTCCTACCAAAGTGAATTACCTCACACTCTCCGCATTAAACTCCATCCGCCACCTCTCGGCCCAGCTCTGCAACCTGTCTAAGTCTTCCTGCAAACTATGACACCCTTCCTCACTATCTACCACACCTCCGACTTTGGTGTTATCAGCAAATTTACTAATCCACCCAACTATACCCTCATCCAGATCATTAATAAAAATTACAAACAGCAGTGGCCCCAAAACAGATCCCTGAGGCACACCACTCGTAACCGAACTCCATGATGAATATTTACCATCAACCACCACCCTCTGTCTCCTATCCGCTAGCCAATTCCTGATTCAATTCCCTAGATTACCCCCAATCCCATACATCTGCATTTTCTGCAGAAGCCTACCATGGTGAACCTTATCAAACGCCTTACTAAAATCCATATACACCACATCCACTGCCTTACCCCCATCCACCTCTTTGGTCACTTTCTCAAAAAACTCAATAAGGTTAGTAAGGCACGACCTACCCGCTACAAAACCATGCTGACTATCTCCAATCAATTCATTACTCTCCAAATATAAATCCTATCCCTAATAATTTTTTCTAAAACCTTGCCCACAACAGAAGTGAGACTCACCGGTCTATAATTCCCGGGGAAGTCTCTGTTCCCCTTCTTAAACAATGGGACAACATTCGCTAACCTCCAATCTTCCGGTACTATACCAGAGGCCAACGACGACCTGAAGATCAGAGCCAGAGGCTCTGCAATCACTTCTCTTGCCTCCCAGAGAATCCTGGGGTAAATCCCATCCGGACTAGGGGACTTATCTATTTTCAGACCCTCCAGAATATCCAGCACATCCTCCTTATCAACTATAACACTGTCAATTCTACTCCCCTGCAACCCAGAGTCCTCCTCAGCTATATCCATGTCCCCCTGCGTGAACACCGAAGAGAAATATTGGTTCAATGCCTCTCCAATCTCCTCTGGTTCCACACATAACTTCCCTCTGCTGTCTATAACTGGCCCTAATCTTGCCCTAACCAACCTTCTGTTCTTGACATACCTATAGAACGCCTTAGGATTCTCCTTAACCCTATCAGCCAAAGTCTTCTCACGTCCTCTTTTAGCCCTTCTTAACTCACTCTTCAACTCCCTCCTAGCCAATCTAAAGTTTTCTAGTGCACTACCCGAGCCCACACGTCTCATCCGAACATAAGCCTCCTTTTTCCTTTTAACCAACGAATCAACTTTTTTGGTGCACCACGGTTCCCTAGCCCTACCAATTCCTCCTTGCCTGACAGGGACATACCTATCACGGACTCGCAGTAGCTGCTCCTTGAAAAAACTCCACATTTCAGACGTTCCCAGTCCCTGTAATCTCCTAGTCCAACCTATGCTTCCTAATTCTCTCCTAATAGCCTCATAATTACCCTTCCCCCAGCTCAAACTACTGACCCGAAGTTCATGCCTATCCCTTTCCATCACTAAGGTGAACGTAACCGAATTGTGGTCACTATCACCAAAATGCACACCAACTTCCAAGTCTAGCACCTGGTCTGGCTCATTTCCCAGCACCAAATCCAATATAGCCTCACCTCTAGTTGGCCTATCTACATATTGAGTCAAAAAACCTTCCTGCACGCTTTGTACAAAAACTGACCCCTCTAACGAGCTACAGCTATAGCAATTCCAATCAATATTAGTAAAGTTAAAGTCCTCCATAACAATTACCCTATTACTTTCACTCCTAACCAAGATCGTCTCCGCAATCCTTTCCTCAACCTCTCTGGAACTTTTAGGAGGTCTATAAAAGACTCCCAACAGGGTGACCTCTCCTCTCCTATTTCTAATCTCCGCCCATACTACCTCAACAGACAAGTCCTCATCAAACTTCCTCTCTGACACTAAACATATAAATATAAACTAAAAATATAAACAGATAAAATCCTGATGGGACGAATAGGCTAGATGTAGGAAGAATGTTCCCGATGTTGGGGGAGTGCAGAACTAGAGGTCACAGTATAAGGGGTAAGCCATTCTGGACAGAAGTAGGAAGAATTTCTTCACTCAGAGTTGTGAACCTGTGGAATTTTCTCCGACAGAAAGTTGTTGGGGCCAGTTCGTTAGATATGTTCAAGAGGCAGATGGACGTGGCCCTTGTGGCTAAAGGGAACAAGGGGTTTGGAGAGAAGGTGGGAATGGTATACTGAGAGCGCATGATCAGCCATGATCATACTGAGTGGTCATCCAGGCTCGAAGGGCCAAGTGATCTACTCCTGCACCTATTTTTATGTTTCTATATTTAACAGAGAAAGAACATCTTTAACGCTTCAGATAGGAGTGTATCCTTCTGATCCCTTTTAGTATTTTCTACTTAGCACAGTTTCTGTGAGAACATACAGGATCTACTGGATCATAGAATGGTTTCAGCACATTATTCTCTCTCAGCAAGAGAAACTCAGCTAGTTTCATTCTCCGGCCTTCCCCCACTGAGCTATGAATTTCCTTTCAGGTGTTTATGCAATTCTCTTAACATAAACAGAAGCAGGAGGAGGCCATTCAGCCCCTCGAGCCTGCTCCGCCATTCAATAAGATCATGGCCGATCCTCACACTCACTGTGTGAATCTGTCTCCACCACACTCTCAGACAGTACATTCTAGTTCCTAACCACTCGCTGTGTGAAAAGATTTTGAAGACATGGTTGGTTCTTTTGGCAATCTCCTCTGGTTCTCATTGCTTTATCATTGGGGATAGTTTCTCTCCTTCTCTTGTCCAGACCCTTCATGATTTTGAACACTTATCAAGTCCATTCGCAACCTTCTCTCGAAGTAGACCAGCCCCAGCTTCTGCAATCTATCCACGTCGCTGCATCTTTGGAAACACAGCGCCCAGAATTGGGTGCAATTCTCTAGCTGAGGCCAAACTAGTATTTTATAAAGATTCATTATCATAGAACATAGCACAAACAGGCCCTTCGGCCCACAAGTTGCGCAGATCATATCCATACCTACCAGACCTATCTATAACCCTCAATCCCATATACTCATCCAGAAGTCTTTTAAAAGACCCCAATGAGTTTGCCTCCACCACCGACGGCAGCCGATTCCACTCACTCACCACCCTCTGAGTGAAACACTTACCCCTGACATCTCCTCTGTACCTACTCCCCAGCACCTTAAACCTGTGTCCTCTCATTTTCTTGCTTTTGTGCTCTACGCCTCTAAAGCCCCAGAGGCCACGTTCTTTATTAACCACTTCTTCGATTTGTCCTGCCAATGATTCAGCGCTTACACCCTCAGGGACCTGTGTCCTTCACCTCCTTTAGAATTGTATCCTTTATTCCTAACAAAATACATCACTTCACATTTCCCTGCATTCAATTCATTCTGCCACACGGCCAGCCATTTTGGTAACATGTGTTCTTTTCAAGTTTATCAATATCCACTTCAGTTCACAGTGTGTATAAGTTTTGTCATTTGAACACTCTGAACCTGTGCCTTGTAAGTGCAAGCCCAGCTCATTAACATAGATTAAGAAATGCAGCCACCCTCGTACTAATTCCCGGGGAACATCACTGTTCACCTCCTCCAGTCTGAAAAACAACCATTCCCCACCACTCGGCCCCCCCGCCACTCAGCTAAACTTCCCATCCATTGCCCTGTCCCTTTTATTCTACAGGCTTCAGCTTGGTCGACAAGCCTGATGTGGCACCTTCTATCACCACATTCCCCTTGTCAACCCCCTGTAAGCTCATCAAGAAACTCAGCAGGTCAAACGTGATTTCCCCTTAACAGTACATGCTGGCGTTCCTGAATTCATCCACAATTGTTCAAATGATTATTAATTTTGTTCTGGATGCTTTTCCACTCTCCAGGTTAAACTGACTGCCCTGCAGTTTATGCTTTTATTCTCTTTTGAGCGAGGGTGTAATATTTGCAATTCCCCAGTTCTCTGGCAGACCTGCGTTAAGGAAGATCATAGAACATAGAACATTACAGCGCAGATTATAGCCAGATTATAATCGGAAGATTATAGCCAGCGTCTCTGCAATTTCAACCCTCACTTGATCCAAACATAGTGACTTATCAACTTTAAAGTACAGTCAGTCTGAAACTTTTTTATTAATTAAATTAATTGTAAACCCCAAAAGAAAGGAGAAATAAAGGTGGCATAGTGGTTAGCACTGCTGCCAAGTTCAATTCCAGCCTTGGGTTACTGCCTACGCAGAGTTTTTATGTTCTTCCGTGTCTGCATGGATTTCCTCCGGGTGCTCCGGTTTCCTCCCACACTACAACGATGTGTGGGTTAGATGGACTGGCCGTGGTGAATGTGTGGGGTTACAGGAATAGGGGACAGGGCCTGGGTAATACGCTTTGTCAGAGAGCTGGTGAAGACTCGATGGGCCTAATGGCCTTTTCTGCACCATAGGGATTGCAATGAGGAACATTATTCACACGAACAGTTAGTTTAAGGGACTGAAAGAAATGGCGGAGGTGATAGTGGATGCCTTGGTGGTTATTTTCCAGACGTCGCTGGATTCCGGGGAAGTGCCGGAAGATTGGAAAACGGCTAATGTTACGCCGTTGTTTAAGAAGGGTGCCAGGCAAAAGGCGGGGAATTATAGGCCGGTTAGTTTAACGTCTGTGGTAGGTAAAATGTTAGAAACCGTCATTAAGGAGGAAATAGCGAGGCATCTTGAGGGGAATTGCTTGATAGGGCGGACGCAACACGGTTTCATTAAAGGGAAGTCGTGTCTGACAAATTTACTGGAGTTCTATGAGGATGTGTCTAGGGCAGTGGATGGAGGAGAGCCGGTGGATGTGGTCTTTCTGGATTTTCAGAAGGCGTTTGACAAGGTACCTCACAAGAGGTTATTGCAGAAGGTCAGGGGACATGGAGTTGGGGGTAGGGTGTTAGCGTGGATAGAGGATTGGTTGTCAAATAGGAGGCAGAGAGTGGGGGTCAATGGATGCTATTCGGATTGGCTGTTGGTGACTAGTGGGGTGCCCCAGGGGTCGGTGCTGGGGCCTCAGCTATTTACCATTTATATAGATGATCTGGAGGAGGGAACCGAGTGCAGGGTGTCGAAATTTGCTGATGACACCAAGATTGGGGGAAAGGCAAATTGTGCGGAGGGTGTGGAGAGTCTGCAGAAGGATCTAGATAGGCTGGGCGAATGGGCCAGGAAATGGCAAATGGAATTTAATGTTGGCAAGTGTGAGGTGGTCCACTTTGGTAGGAGGAATGGTAGGAAGGACTATTACTTACGGGGCGAAAAACTGCAGCAGGCGACGGTGCAGAGGGACCTCGGGGTCCTTGTGCATGAGTCGCAAAAACCCAGCTTGCAGGTGCAGCAGGTGGTCAGGAAGGCGAATGGGATGCTGGCCTTCATAGCGAAGGGGATTGAATATAAAAGTAGGGAGGTCTTGCTGCAGCTGTATAGAACATAGAACATTACAGCGCAGAACAGGCCCTTCGGCCCACGATGTTGCGCCGACCAGTTACAAAACAATGACCCACTAGCCTAAACCAATCCCTTTTCATCCATAAACCTATCCACAGATCTTTTAAACGCCCCCAAACTAGGTGCATTTACAACTGCAGCTGGCAGGGCATTCCAGTCCCTCACCACCCTCTGGGTAAAGAACCTACCCCTGACATCTGTCCTATAACTACCCCCCCTTAATTTAAAATCGTGCCCCCTCGTGTTAGCTTTCTCCATCCTAGGAAAAAGGCTATCACTATCTACCCTGTCTAAACCTCTAATCATCTTATATGTTTCAATGAGATCCCCTCTTAGCCGCCTTCTTTCCAGCGAAAACAACCCCAAATCTCTCAATCTCTCCTCATAGGATCTCCCCTCCATACCAGGCAACATCCTGGTAAACCTCCTCTGCACCCTCTCCAAAGCCTCTACATCCTTCTTGTAATGTGGGGACCAGAACTGCACACAAAACTCCAAGTGCGGCCGCACCAGAGATGTGTACATCTCAGAGATGTATAGGGCATTGGTGAGGCCGCAGCTGGAGTACTGTGTGCAGTTTTGGGCGCCGCACCTGCGCAAGGATGTTTTGGCCCTGGAGGGAGTGCAGAGGAGGTTTACTCGGCTGATACCGGAGTTGAGGGGATTGAGCTATGAGGAGAGGCTGAATAAACTAGGCTTGTACTCGTTAGAGTTTAGAAGAATGAGGGGAGATCTCATTGAGACGTATAAGATGATGAATGGGATGGATAGGATAGAGGTGGAGAGACTGTTCCCGCTCAAAAAAGACAGTAGGACTAGGGGGCACAGCCTCAAGATAAAGGGGGGGCGGTTTAGAACAGAGTTGAGGAGGAACTTCTTCACTCAAAGGGTGGTGAATCTCTGGAATTCTCTGCCCGTTGAAGTGGTGGAGGCTGCCTCGCTAAATATTTTTAAGAAACGGGTTGATGGGTTTTTGATAAGAGAAGGGATTAAGGGTTATGGGGAGAGGGCGGGAAGGTGGAGCTGAGTCACGACAGATCAGCCATGATCTTATTGAATGGCGGGGCAGTCTCGAAGGGCCAGATGGCCTACTCCTGCTCCTATTTCTTATGTTCTTATGGTGTTAACTGGTGCTTCCTGAGGATGGTTACTAACTCACCCGCAGGTTGATGGCTGATGATAACTGGAAGAGCAGGCGCACTAACAGACCATTCTCAAAGCTGCGAATCGGCTGCAACTCAGGGTCCCCCTGATATTCAACCTCAAACCTTCGGAGTCCATTTATAATCTGCAAATAAACATAGAACATAGAACATTACAGCGCAGAACAGGCCCTTCGGCCCACGATGTTGCGCCGACCAGTTACAAAACAATGACCCACTAACCTAAACCAATCCCTTTTCATCCATAAACCTATCCACAGATCTCTTAAACGCCCCCAAACTAGGTGCATTTACAACTGCAGCAGGCAGGGCATTCCAGTCCCTCACCACCCTCTGGGTAAAGAACCTACCCCTGACATCAGTCCGATAACTACCCTCCCTTAATTTAAAATCGTGCCCCCTCGTGCTAGCTTTCTCCATCCTAGGAAAAAGGCTATCACTATCTACCCTGTCTAAACCTCTAATCATCTTATATGTTTCAATAAGATCCCCTCTTAGCCGCCTTCTTTCCAGTGAAAACAACCCCAAATCTCTCAGTCTCTCCTCATAGGATCTCCCCTCCATACCAGGCAACATCCTGGTAAACCTCCTCTGCACCCTCTCCAAAGCCTCCACATCCTTCCTGTAATGTGGGGACCAGAACTGCACACAAAACTCCAAGTGTGGCCGCACCAGAGATGTGTACAGTTGCATCATGACGCTGCGACTCCTAAATTCAATCCCCCTACCAATAAACGCCAAGACTCCGTATGCCTTCTTAACAACCTTATCTACTTGATTCCCAACTTTCAGGGATCTATGTACACATACACCTAGATCCCTCTGCTCCTCCACACTATTCAAAGTCCTCCCGTTAGCCCTATACTCAACACATCTGTTATTCCTACCGAAATGAATTACCTCACACTTCTCCACATTAAACTCCATCCGCCACCTCTCAGCCCAGCTCTGCAACCTTTCTAAGTCATTTAAAACACAATTCAGTTCACCCACAGAGAGTGGTACACACGGCAGACTGTCCCAGTACACCCACAGACAGTGGTACACACAGCAGACTGTCCCAGTACACCCACAGACAGTAGTACACACGGCAGATGTCCCAGTACACCCGCAGACAGTGGTACACAAGGCAGACTGTCCCAGTACACCCACAGAGAGTGGTACACACGGCAGACCGTCCCAGTACACCCACAGACAGTGGTACACACGGCAGACCGTCCCAGTACACCCACAGACAGTGGTACAAACGGCAGACCGTCCCAGTACACCCACAGACAGTGGTACACACGGCAGACCGTCCCAGTACACCCACAGACAGTGGTACACACGGCAGATGTCCCAGTACACCTGCAGACAGTGGTACACACGGCAGACCGTCCCAGTACACCCACAGACAGTGGTACACACAGCAGACTGTCCCAGTACACCCACAGACAGTGGTACACATGGCAGACCGTCCCAGTACACCCACAGACTGTGGTACACACGGCAGATGTCCCAGTACACCCGCAGACAGTGGTACACACGGCAGATGTCCCAGTACACCCACAGACAGTGGTACACACGGCAGACCGTCCCAGTACACCCACAGACAGTGGTACACACGGCAGATGTCCCAGTACACCCACAGACAGTGGTACACACGGCAGACCGTCCCAGTACACCCACAGACAGTGGTACACACGGCAGACTGTCCCAGTACACCCACAGACAGTGGTACACACGGCAGACTGTCCCAGTACACCCACAGACAAACTAAACAATTCCCCAGCCCTCTCCCCCACAGTTAGCATGAAAGCACCCAGTACCTGAACCTGTACCGCAGTGAGAGTCAGCACTAACAGAAGCTGCATCTCAGTGACTGTCAGTGATAAGATTCTACCTGTTCCGTCTATTGCCGGATTTTTTGCTGTGTTCTCTCCTCAGTGTGCAGTGCTGTTTCACACATGGTCATCATCTAATGTATCTCACCCTCCCCAGCACTGAGGTCAAATGTCACTCCCTTCCTGTTGGCCTGACCAAGTTCTGAGTTTAAAGCATACCAGGGGTAGGCTACGGATTTTCCTGGATAAAGCACTTCAATTACGCACTGGATAAATTAAGAGCTGTGGGGGAGTTCCACATTTTCAGATCTTAAGGCCATTTCTAAGAGGAGAGATTAAGTTCCCTGTCTCCCTCTAACCTCCTTTCACTCACCCAGGAGTTAGTATCGGGCCAGATTGTATTCTGAAACTAGAATTCACCCAAAGACAATGTGGAGATCAGAAATTTAAATAATGAGACTGGCTCATTATAATGCACTGGCTCAGTGCAGCCTCTTCCACACTGAACACCAAGAACTACTCCTGAGGTACCTGCTCTTTAACAGAACAAACTGCACCCAGAGAAACGTGAAACCCACAAACACTGAAAGCCCCAACTCCAACCAGGCTGTCACTCACTGTGACACAGCAGAGATACTCTGCACCAACGTACCTGGTACCTGCCCAGCTGGGTCAGGATCAGCCCATTCTCTCCTGGAATACAGTCGGGCATTTGGTGCCTCCCATTTTCTTCGCTGGTCGCTCCCACGTTGGTTGCCATAGATGGCAGGTGTGGCGTGCTGAGCTGTGGAGATTCGATATCAAGTTTCATCATTGGAGCTGTTACCAAGTCACTCGGTTAGCGAGTTCAGTGCTGTGGATTCTCCGACTTTACTTTATATATTGGAAGTTAGGCTCTGTACCACGTCCGGAGGGCTTGCTGTGGTTGTTTTTGGGAGGGTGTGTGTTTGCATTAGGGAAGGGAACTGAGTTTTCCAGCTCCCCGGGGGGGGAACAGACAGGGAATGGTCAGTAACCACTCAACATTGGAGAGATGCTTTTCTGCCAACTAATTCAGATTAATGGGATCGGTATGACTGTAGGAAGTTCCTTACCCTCAAAAATGGAAAGTGTTAGAAAAGCAGGTCTGGCAGCATCTAAAATGGTTCCAGTCTCTGTGTGACCGAGTGTGGAAGAGTCAAATTGAACTCAGAACGTTAACTTTGTTTCTCGCTCCTCAGACGCTGCCAGAGTTTTTCCAACATTTTCTTTTTATGATATCACTGGATCAAAATCCTGGAATTCTCTCTCTAACAGCACAGTAGGTGTATCTACACCTCAGGTACTGCAGCCTACCACCACCACCTCATGGGCAAGTGAGAACATAGAACATTACAGCACAAACAGGCCCTTCGGCCCTCGAGTTGCGCCGATCACATCAACCCCACCAATCTATAGACCTATCTATAACCCCCAATCCCATTAAACCCCATATATTCATCCAGAAGTCTTTTAAAAGACCCCAGCGAGTTCGCCTCCACCACTGATGACGGCAGCCGATTCCATTCACTCACCACCCTCTGAGTGAAAAACTTACCCCTAACATCACCTCTGTACTTCCCTCCCCGTACCTTAAATCTGTGTCCTCTCGTAGCGACCATTTCAACCAGGGGAAATAGCCTCTGAGATGAGTGAGGATGGATAAAAGCTCACATCCGATGAATGTCTAAAAAAACTCCTGAATAAGTCAACATCAGAGGCTGGTGGAGAGACCCTCTGAATGTTCACTAATGTTTCTGGAGCTGGGAGGTGGATCTATGATATCAACATCAGTCAGGTTGTTGGATCAGGCCCTCCGGGTGAACGGAGTTAGACACCCTGAAACTATCTCCTGCAGAGTTTGGCTGCTTTGATGAACATTCTGGTCAATGGGGCTGGTGGACAGACCCTGAGACAGAAGGGCAATGGGACTGGTGGACAGACCCTGAGACAGAAGGACAATGGGGCTGGTGGACAGACCCTGAGACAGAAGGACAATGGGGCTGGTGGACAGACCCTGAGACAGAAGGGCAGTGGGGCTGGTGGACAGACCCTGAGACAGAAGGATAATGGGACTGGTGGACAGACCCTGAGACAGAAGGACAATGGGGCTGGTGGACAGACCCTGAGACAGAAGGACAATGGGGCTGGTGGACAGACCCTGAGACAGAAGGACAGTGGGGCTGGTGGACAGACCCTGAGACAGAAGGACAATGGGGCTGGTGGACAGACCCCGAGACAGAAGGGCAGTGGGGCTGGTGGACAGACCCTGAGACAGAAGGACAATGGGGCTGGTGGACAGACCCTGAGACAGAAGGACAATGGGGCTGGTGGACAGACCCTGAGACAGAAGGACAATGGGGCGAGTGAACAGACCCTGAGACAGAAGGGCAATGGGGCTGGTGGACAGACCCTGAGACAGAAGGATAATGGGGCTGGTGGACAGACCCTGAGACAGAAGGATAATGGGGCTGGTGGACAGACCCTGAGACAGAAGGATAATGGGGCTGGTGGACAGACCCTGAGACAGAAGGATAATGGGGCTGGTGGACAGACCCTGAGACAGAAGGATAATGGGGCTGGTGGACAGACCCTGAGACAGAAGGGCAATGGGGCTGGTGGACAGACCCTGAGACAGAAGGATAATGGGGCTGGTGGACAGACCCTGAGACAGAAGGACAATGGGACTGGTGGACAGACCCTGAGACAGAAGGACAATGGGGCTGGTGGACAGACCCTGAGACAGAAGGACAATGGGGCTGGTGGACAGACCCTGAGACAGAAGGACAATGGGACTGGTGGACAGACCCTGAGACAGAAGGACAATGGGGCTGGTGGACAGACCCTGAGACAGAAGGACAATGGGGCTGGTGGACAGACCCTGAGACAGAAGGGCAATGGGGCTGGTGGTCAGACCCTGAGATAGAAGGACAATGGGGCTGGTGGACAGACCCTGAGACAGAAGGATAATGGGGCTGGTGGACAGACCCTGAGACAGAAGGATAATGGGGCTGGTGGACAGACCCTGAGACAGAAGGATAATGGGGCTGGTGGACAGACCCTGAGACAGAAGGGCAATGGGGCTGGTGGACAGACCCTGAGACAGAAGGATAATGGGGCTGGTGGACAGACCCTGAGACAGAAGGACAATGGGACTGGTGGACAGACCCTGAGACAGAAGGACAATGGGGCTGGTGGACAGACCCTGAGACAGAAGGACAATGGGGCTGGTGGACAGACCCTGAGACAGAAGGACAATGGGACTGGTGGACAGACCCTGAGACAGAAGGACAATGGGGCTGGTGGACAGACCCTGAGACAGAAGGACAATGGGGCTGGTGGACAGACCCTGAGACAGAAGGGCAATGGGGCTGGTGGTCAGACCCTGAGATAGAAGGGCAATGGGGCTGGTGGACAGACCCTGAGACAGAAGGGCAATGGGGCTGGTGGACAGACCCTGAGACAGAAGGATAATGGGACTGGTGGACAGACCCTGAGACAGAAGGACAATGGGGCTGGTGGACAGACCCTGAGACAGAAGGACAATGGGGCTGGTGGACAGACCCTGAGACAGAAGGGCAGTGGGGCTGGTGGACAGACCCTGAGACAGAAGGACAGTGGGACTGGTGGACAGACCCTGAGACAGAAGGACAATGGGACTGGTGGACAGACCCTGAGACAGAAGGACAATGGGGCTGGTGGACAGACCCTGAGACAGAAGGATAATGGGACTGGTGGACAGACCCTGAGACAGAAGGACAATGGGACTGGTGGACAGACCCTGAGACAGAAGGATAATGGGGCTGGTGGACAGACCCTGAGACAGAAGGGCAGTGGGGCTGGTGGACAGACCCTGAGACAGAAGGACAATGGGACTGGTGGACAGACCCTGAGACAGAAGGACAATGGGGCTGGTGGACAGACCCTGAGACAGAAGGACAATGGGGCTGGTGGACAGACCCTGAGACAGAAGGGCAATGGGACTGGTGGACAGACCCTGAGACAGAAGGACAATGGGGCTGGTGGACAGACCCTGAGACAGAAGGATAATGGAGCTGGTGAAGAGACCCTCTGAACGTTCTCTCATCTGCTTTATGCTTCTGGCTCTAGGAAGTGACTCCATAAGATCAAACCCACAAAAACCTTTTCACGTGTCCACGGTCCAAAGGGAAAGCAGATTATGCGTTTTTCTTGTTTTTAGGGAAGTTCTACAATCTAAACCTGACTCTTTATGATGCCAGATGTAACAATTCAAGGTGACTTGTGGTTTCTCAGCCCTGAGTGAGAGATTTGGAAGCTGCATCAAGACACCCCCAGAATCTAAACAGGAAAAACATATCACTGTTCAGGTCCTGTAGACCACCACAGAATCTTAAAGCGCAGTTTATAGGGTAAGGGGGACTTGGCTGGTAAACTTTGTTGTACTACAATGTATGGGGAAGGAGCCTGAATCACAACAGTTCACCCAGATGAGTGTGTTTTGCATACGCCACAGAATCAGGTGACTGAGGGGCAGAGTCTCCTTCAAGGCTGCAAACATCCCTCTCCAACAAGATACAGGCCTGGAATCTTCAAAAAAAAACCAGACCCCGATATGTGAAAACATTCATCCAAATGCTCTTCCTGCCTTTAGGACTGTTAGTAACGATGCGGAGTTAGAACAGCCCAGCAAGAATTCTTTTAGCTCAGGGAACAGTCCGGATAGCAACACAGGGACACGAACAGAGGAAGAACCAGCCTGAGCACGTGACAGAGCGAGATTGTGTCCCGAGCAAAGGCCAGCGTCAATCAAACACTCAAAATGTCGGTCTTACCTTGAACACCTGACACAAGTACTCCAGCGACCTTTCCAAATACTCATCGGTCTTCCGGATCTCATCAGGTCCCAAGTCATCCAGATCATTGCCTCCGTAAGCAGAAGTGTTGAAATCATAGGGAGACAGGCCTAAGAAGGACATGAGTGAGTGTCCTGTAAACTGCTCGGCTGTGTGATCGGAGATGGATTTAGCAGTCTGCTTGGCCTGCGCTATTAACTGTGCCAGTTTCAGTACCTGCAGGAGAAGGAGCCAACGTGCAGACACATTACTGTTCCATTCAATCTGACCATTTACCTTATCCATCAGCTCAACTCCAATTCTGCTTCCCACAGCCTTGCTCCCACAGCTCCCTCACCTTCACTGGCTCCCAGACCGAGAACAGTTCCATTGTAAAATTCCCAGCCTTGTATTTAAATTCCTGATGTGGGGATGCCGGCTTGGACTGGGGTTGAACCAACTGAGGCATTAGGCAGACTGACCAAAATTTGATCAAGGTATTGGGTTTTGAGGAGTGTCTTAAAAGAGCAGTGAATGGTGAGAGGTTTAGGGAGGGAATTCCAGAGCTTAGGGCCCAGATAGCTGAGGGCATGGCTAACTGTGAAAGTAAATCCCTGCACAGCCTTGCATCACCGCCCCCATTTCTGTAATCTCCTCAACACTCTGAGATGTCGGAGTTCCTCTAATTCTGGTTCCTCCTTATATCCCTACTTCAATCACTTTCACAGTTAGCCATGCCCTCAGCTATCTGGGTCCTAAGCTCTGGAATTCCCTCCCTAAACCTCTCACCTTTCACTGCTCTTTTAAGACACTCCTCAAAACCCAATACCTTGATCAAATTTTGGTCAGTCTGCCTAATGCCTCAGTTGGTTCAATGCCACATTTTGTTTGATATTCTCTTCTGGAACATTTGGGACATTTACATGAAACAGGTATGTAAAGCTTAAAAAAACTCACAGCTGTAAAGAACAGGCAAGGTCAGTACCCAGTCTGTCAGTGAGCCAACATGCGGGAACCCAGCTCCCCATTTCCAATTGGTCCCAAAGAAAGGCGCAACATGATGATAAGATAGTCCCTAAAAGAGAGCCTGAATATCAGGTGGTCACCATAGACCTCATTCTCCATCAGTGCCACCTAAGACACTTACCCAGTGAGAACCAGCGCCACCCAAGGCACTTACCCAGCGAGAACCAGCGCCACCCAAGGCACTTACCCAGTGAGAACCAGTGCCACCCAAGGCACTTACCCAGCGAGAACCAGGGCCACCCAAGGCACTTACCCAGCGAGAACCAGGGCCACCCAAGGCACTTACCCAGCGAGAACCAGCGCCACCCAAGGCACTTACCCAGTGAGAACCAGTGCCACCCAAGGCACTTACCCAGCGAGAACCAGGGCCACCCAAGGCACTTACCCAGCGAGAACCAGGGCCACCCAAGACACTTACCCAGCGAGAACCAGGGCCACCCAAGACACTTACCCAGCGAGAACCAGTGCCACCCAAGACACTTACCCAGCGAGAACCAGTGCCACCCAAGACACTTACCCAGCGAGAACCAGGGCCACCCAAGGCACTTACCCAGCGAGAACCAGGGCCACCCAAGACACTTACCCAGCGAGAACCAGGGCCACCCAAGGCACTTACCCAGCGAGAACCAGCGCCACCCAAGGCACTTACCCAGCGAGAACCAGGGCCACCCAAGGCACTTACCCAGCGAGAACCAGGGCCACCCAAGGCACTTACCCAGCGAGAACCAGCGCCACCCAAGGCACTTACCCAGTGAGAACCAGGGCCACCCAAAGCACTTACCCAGCGAGAACCAGGGCCACCCAAGGCACTTACCCAGCGAGAACCAGGGCCACCCAAGGCACTTACCCAGCGAGAACCAGGGCCACCCAAGGCACTTACCCAGCGAGAACCAGGGCCACCCAAGACACTTACCCAGTGAGAACCAGGGCCACCCAAGGCACTTACCCAGCGAGAACCAGGGCCACCCAAGGCACTTACCCAGCGAGAACCAGGGCCACCCAAGGCACTTACCCAGCGAGAACCAGGGCCACCCAAGGCACTTCCCCAGCGAGAACCAGGGCCACCCAAGGCACTTACCCAGCGAGAACCAGGGCCACCCAAGGCACTTCCCCAGCGAGAACCAGGGCCACCCAAGGCACTTACCCAGCGAGAACCAGGGCCACCCAAGGCACTTACCCAGCGAGAACCAGGGCCACCCAAGACACTTACCCAGCGAGAACCAGCGCCACCCAAGGCACTTACCCAGCGAGAACCAGCGCCACCCAAGACACTTACCCAGCGAGAACCAGGGCCACCCAAGACACTTACCCAGCGAGAACCAGGGCCACCCAAGGCACTTACCCAGCGAGAACCAGGGCCACCCAAGGCACTTACCCAGCGAGAACCAGGGCCACCCAAGGCACTTACCCAGCGAGAACCAGCGCCACCCAAGGCACTTACCCAGCGAGAACCAGGGCCACCCAAGGCACTTACCCAGCGAGAAACAGCGCCACCCAAGACACTTACCCAGCGAGAACCAGGGCCACCCAAGACACTTACCCAGCGAGAACCAGGGCCACCCAAGGCACTTACCCAGCGAGAACCAGCGCCACCCAAGGCACTTACCCAGCGAGAACCAGCGCCACCCAAGGCACTTACCCAGCGAGAACCAGTGCCACCCAAGGCACTTACCCAGCGAGAACCAGGGCCACCCAAGGCACTTACCCAGCGAGAACCAGGGCCACCCAAGGCACTTACCCAGCGAGAACCAGCGCCACCCAAGGCACTTACCCAGTGAGAACCAGGGCCACCCAAAGCACTTACCCAGCGAGAACCAGGGCCACCCAAGGCACTTACCCAGCGAGAACCAGGGCCACCCAAGGCACTTACCCAGCGAGAACCAGCGCCACCCAAGGCACTTACCCAGCGAGAACCAGCGCCACCCAAGGCACTTACCCAGCGAGAACCAGGGCCACCCAAGGCACTTACCCAGCGAGAACCAGCGCCACCCAAGGCACTTACCCAGCGAGAACCAGGGCCACCCAAGGCACTTACCCAGCGAGAACCAGGGCCACCCAAGGCACTTACCCAGCGAGAACCAGCGCCACCCAAGGCACTTACCCAGCGAGAACCAGCGCCACCCAAGGCACTTACCCAGCGAGAACCAGGGCCACCCAAGGCACTTACCCAGCGAGAACCAGCGCCACCCAAGGCACTTACCCAGCGAGAACCAGGGCCACCCAAGGCACTTACCCAGCGAGAACCAGGGCCACCCAAGGCACTTACCCAGCGAGAACCAGCGCCACCCAAGGCACTTACCCAGTGAGAACCAGGGCCACCCAAAGCACTTACCCAGCGAGAACCAGGGCCACCCAAGGCACTTACCCAGCGAGAACCAGGGCCACCCAAGGCACTTACCCAGCGAGAACCAGCGCCACCCAAGGCACTTACCCAGCGAGAACCAGCGCCACCCAAGGCACTTACCCAGCGAGAACCAGGGCCACCCAAGGCACTTACCCAGCGAGAACCAGCGCCACCCAAGGCACTTACCCAGCGAGAACCAGGGCCACCCAAGGCACTTACCCAGCGAGAACCAGCGCCACCCAAGGTACTTACCCAGCGAGAACCAGCGCCACCCAAGGCACTTACCCAGCGAGAACCAGGGCCACCCAAGGCACTTACCCAGCGAGAACCAGGGCCACCCAAGGCACTTACCCAGCGAGAACCAGGGCCACCCAAGGCACTTACCCAGCGAGAACCAGGGCCACCCAAGGCACTTACCCAGCGAGAACCAGGGCCACCCAAGGCACTTACCCAGCGAGAACCAGGGCCACCCAAGGCACTTACCCAGCGAGAACCAGGGCCACCCAAGGCACTTACCCAGCGAGAACCAGGGCCACCCAAGGCACTTACCCAGCGAGAACCAGGGCCACCCAAGGCACTTACCCAGTGAGAACCAGGGCCAGCCAAGGCACTTACCCAGCGAGAACCAGGGCCACCCAAGACATTTACCCAGCGAGAACCAGGGCCACCCAAGACACTTACCCAGCGAGAACCAGGGCCACCCAAGACACTTACCCAGCGAGAACCAGGGCCACCCAAGACACTTACCCAGTGAGAACCAGGGCCACCCAAGGCACTTACCCAGCGAGAACCAGGGCCACCCAAGACACTTACCCAGTGAGAACCAGGGCCACCCAAGGCACTTACCCAGCGAGAACCAGCGCCACCCAAGGCACTTACCCAGCGAGAACCAGGGCCACCCAAGACACTTACCCAGTGAGAACCAGCGCCACCCAAGGCACTTACCCAGCGAGAACCAGGGCCACCCAAGGCACTTACCCAGCGAGAACCAGGGCCACCCAAGGCACTTACCCAGCGAGAACCAGGGCCACCCAAGGCACTTACCCAGCGAGAACCAGGGCCACCCAAGACACTTACCCAGCGAGAACCAGGGCCACCCAAGACACTTACCCAGTGAGAACCAGGGCCACCCAAGGCACTTACCCAGCGAGAACCAGCGCCACCCAAGGCACTTACTCAGCGAGAACCAGGGCCACCCAAGACACTTACCCAGTGAGAACCAGGGCCACCCAAGGCACTTACCCAGCGAGAACCAGGGCCACCCAAGGCACTTACCCAGCGAGAACCAGGGCCACCCAAGACACTTACCCAGCGAGAACCAGGGCCACCCAAGACACTTACCCAGTGAGAACCAGGGCCACCCAAGACACTTACCCAGCGAGAACCAGCGCCACCCAAGGCACTTACCCAGCGAGAACCAGCGCCACCCAAGGCACTTACCCAGCGAGAACCAGCGCCACCCAAGACACTTACCCAGCGAGAACCAGGGCCACCCAAGGCACTTACCCAGCGAGAACCAGGGCCACCCAAGGCACTTACCCAGCGAGAACCAGGGCCACCCAAGGCACTTACCCAGCGAGAACCAGCGCCACCCAAGGCACTTACCCAGCGAGAACCAGGGCCACCCAAGGCACTTACCCAGCGAGAACCAGCGCCACCCAAGGCACTTACCCAGCGAGAACCAGCGCCACCCAAGGCACTTACCCAGCGAGAACCAGCGCCACCCAAGGCACTTACCCAGCGAGAACCAGGGCCACCCAAGGCACTTACCCAGCGAGAACCAGGGCCACCCAAGGCACTTACCCAGCGAGAACCAGGGCCACCCAAGGCACTTACCCAGCGAGAACCAGGGCCACCCAAGACACTTACCCAGTGAGAACCAGGGCCACCCAAGGCACTTACCCAGCGAGAACCAGGGCCACCCAAGGCACTTACCCAGTGAGAACCAGGGCCACCCAAGGCACTTACCCAGCGAGAACCAGGGCCACCCAAGGCACTTACCCAGCGAGAACCAGCGCCACCCAAGGCACTTACCCAGCGAGAACCAGGGCCACCCAAGGCACTTACCCAGTGAGAACCAGGGCCACCCAAGGCACTTACCCAGCGAGAACCAGGGCCACCCAAGGCACTTACCCAGCGAGAACCAGGGCCACCCAAGGCACTTACCCAGCGAGAACCAGGGCCACCCAAGACACTTCCCCAGCGAGAACCAGGGCCACCCAAGACACTTCCCCAGCGAGAACCAGCGCCACCCAAGGCACATACCCAGCGAGAACCAGCGCCACCCAAGACACTTACCCAGCGAGAACCAGGGCCACCCAAGGCACTTACCCAGCGAGAACCAGCGCCACCCAAGGCACTTACCCAGCGAGAACCAGGGCCACCCAAGGCACTTACCCAGCGAGAACCAGGGCCACCCAAGGCACTTACCCAGCGAGAACCAGGGCCACCCAAGGCACTTACCCAGCGAGAACCAGGGCCACCCAAGGCACTTACCCAGCGAGAACCAGGGCCACCCAAGGCACTTACCCAGCGAGAACCAGTGCCACCCAAGGCACTTACCCAGCGAGAACCAGGGCCACCCAAGGCACTTACCCAGTGAGAACCAGGGCCACCCAAGGCACTTACCCAGCGAGAACCAGGGCCACCCAAGGCACTTACCCAGCGAGAACCAGGGCCACCCAAGGCACTTACCCAGCGAGAACCAGGGCCACCCAAGACACTTCCCCAGCGAGAACCAGGGCCACCCAAGACACTTCCCCAGCGAGAACCAGCGCCACCCAAGGCACTTACCCAGCGAGAACCAGCGCCACCCAAGACACTTACCCAGCGAGAACCAGGGCCACCCAAGGTACTTACCCAGCGAGAACCAGCGCCACCCAAGACACTTACCCAGCGAGAACCAGGGCCACCCAAGGCACTTACCCAGTGAGAACCAGGGCCACCCAAGGCACTTACCCAGCGAGAACCAGGGCCACCCAAGGCACTTACCCAGCGAGAACCAGGGCCACCCAAGGCACTTACCCAGCGAGAACCAGGGCCACCCAAGGCACTTACCCAGCGAGAACCAGGGCCACCCAAGGCACTTACCCAGCGAGAACCAGGGCCACCCAAGGCACTTACCCAGCGAGAACCAGGGCCACCCAAGGCACTTCCCCAGCGAGAACCAGGGCCACCCAAGGCACTTACCCAGTGAGAACCAGCGCCACCCAAGACACTTACCCAGCGAGAACCAGGGCCACCCAAGGCACTTACCCAGTGAGAACCAGGGCCACCCAAGGCACTTACCCAGTGAGAACCAGGGCCACCCAAGGCACTTACCCAGCGAGAACCAGGGCCACCCAAGGCACTTACCCAGCGAGAACCAGGGCCACCCAAGGCACTTACCCAGCGAGAACCAGGGCCACCCAAGACACTTACCCAGCGAGAACCAGGGCCACCCAAGACACTTACCCAGCGAGAACCAGGGCCACCCAAGACACTTACCCAGCGAGAACCAGGGCCACCCAAGACACTTACCCAGCGAGAACCAGGGCCACCCAAGACACTTACCCAGTGAGAACCAGGGCCACCCAAGGCACTTACCCAGCGAGAACCAGGGCCACCCAAGACACTTACCCAGTGAGAACCAGGGCCACCCAAGGCACTTACCCAGCGAGAACCAGCGCCACCCAAGGCACTTACCCAGCGAGAACCAGGGCCACCCAAGGCACTTACCCAGCGAGAACCAGGGCCACCCAAGGCACTTACCCAGCGAGAACCAGCGCCACCCAAGACACTTACCCAGCGAGAACCAGGGCCACCCAAGACACTTACCCAGCGAGAACCAGGGCCACCCAAGGCACTTACCCAGCGAGAACCAGCGCCACCCAAGACACTTACCCAGCGAGAACCAGGGCCACCCAAGACACTTACCCAGTGAGAACCAGCGCCACCCAAGACACTTACCCAGCGAGAACCAGGGCCACCCAAGGCACTTACCCAGCGAGAACCAGCGCCACCCAAGGCACTTACCCAGCGAGAACCAGGGCCACCCAAGGCACTTACCCAGCGAGAACCAGGGCCACCCAAGGCACTTACCCAGCGAGAACCAGGGCCACCCAAGACACTTACCCAGCGAGAACCAGGGCCACCCAAGACACTTACCCAGCGAGAACCAGGGCCACCCAAGGCACTTACCCAGCGAGAACCAGGGCCACCCAAGGCACTTACCCAGCGAGAACCAGGGCCACCCAAGACACTTACCCAGCGAGAACCAGGGCCACCCAAGACACTTACCCAGCGAGAACCAGGGCCACCCAAGGCACTTACCCAGCGAGAACCAGCGCCACCCAAGGCACTTACCCAGCGAGAACCAGCGCCACCCAAGGCACTTACCCAGCGAGAACCAGCGCCACCCAAGGCACTTACCCAGCGAGAACCAGGGCCACCCAAGGCACTTACCCAGCGAGAACTAGTGTTACTGGGTAAAGGACTGGGTCCCCAAATCAGTGGCTCTGGGATCTGTTCCCAACGTGTACCCAATGAGGACAGCACCTGCCGGATCTGTACCTTGGTGCCTTCAGGAAGTTTGGAGCAGAAAATCATATTGCTATTCTCTTCTCCCCACCACCCACAACTCTATCCCACCGAGTTCAATGTACCAGTGTAACCTTTTACCCCGTACACAAGTGCTTACTAAAGGAGGGTGAAGTCTCAGCAGCTTATACTCACCATGTTTCTGACATCGACCCCAAACATCTGTGTATACACACAATCCTGCCCCTCCAGGTTGTACACATGACTTTTCACTCGGAAGGATGAATCTGTCACCGGGGAATGCCACAATGACATGAAGTTGCCGCTGAAGCTGGGGGATGCGTAAACACGATGCTGTCTCGGATGGTGCATGGGATCAGGTTCCAGGAACAAGCGCTCAGCTATTGGAAAACAACGGAGAGTTGACACAGACAAAATAAAACATATAGCTGCAAATGCCTGGGGTAATTAGTGAGCTGAGGCTCACTGGCACTCTGACCCCAGTCAGAATGTCTCAGGCTACAGTCCAAACTTAGAGGCTTGAACAACACTGACACTCGGAGAGACTTGGCACTGAGGGAGCCCCGCACTGTCAAAGGTGGGGGAGGGAGTACTGAGGGAGCACTGCGCGGTTGTGGGGAGGGAGTACTGAGGGAGCACTGCACCGCCGGGGATGGGGGTAGCACTGAGGGAGCGCTGCCCCGTCAGGGGCGGGAGTACTGAGAGGGCGCTGCGCCGTCGGAGGGGTGGGAGTACTGAGAGAGCGCTGCGCCATCGGAGGGGAGGGAGTACTGAGGGAGCGCTGCGCCGTCGGAGGGGTGGGAGTACTGAGAGAGCGCTGCGCCATCGGAGGGGAGGGAGTACTGAGGGAGCGCTGCCCCGTCGGGGGTGGGAGTACTGAGGGAGCGCTGCCCCGTCGGGGGTGGGAGTACTGAGGGAGCGCTGCCCCGTCGGGGGTGGGAGTACTGAGGGAGCGCTGCCCCGTCGGGGGTGGGAGTACTGAGGGAGCGCTGCCCCGTCGGGGGTGGGAGTACTGAGGGAGCGCTGCCCCGTCGGGGGTGGGAGTACTGAGGGAGCGCTGCCCCGTCGGGGGTGGGGGTAGCACTGAGGGAGCGCTGCGCCGTCGGGGGTGGGAGTACTGAGGGAGCGCTGTGCTGTCGGGGGTGGGAGTACTGAGGGAGCGCTGCCCCGTCGGGGGTGGGAGTACTGAGGGAGCGCTGCCCCGTCGGGGGTGGGGGTAGCACTGAGGGAGCGCTGCGCCGTCGGGGGTGGGAGTACTGAGGGAGCGCTGCCCCGTCGGGGGTGGGAGTACTGAGGGAGCGCTGCCCCGTCGGGGGTGGGAGTACTGAGGAAGCGCTGCCCCGTCGGGGGTGGGGGTAGCACTGAGGGAGCGCTGCGCCGTCGGGGGAGGGGGTAGCACTGAGGGAGCGCTGCCCCGTCGGGGGTGAGAGTACTGAGAGAGCGCTGTGCTGTCGGGGGTGGGAGTACTGAGGGAGCGCTGAGCTGTCGGGGGTGGGAGTACTGAGGGAGCGCTGCCCCGTCGGGGGTGGGAGAACTGAGGGAGCGCTGCCCCGTCGGGGGTGGGAGTACTGAGGGAGCGCTGCCCCGTCGGGGGGTGGGAGTACTGAGGGAGCGCTGCCCCGTCGGGGGTGGGAGTACTGAGAGAGCGCTGCCCCGTCGGGGGTGGGAGTACTGAGAGAGCGCTGCGCTGTCGGGGGTGGGAATACTGAGGGAGCGCTGTGCCGTCGGGGGTGGGAGTACTGAGAGAGCGCTGTGCCGTCGGGGGTGAGAGTACTGAGAGAGCGCTGCGCTGTCGGGGGTGGGAGTACTGAGGGAGCGCTGCCCCGTCGGGGGTGGGAGTACTGAGGGAGCGCTGCCCCGTCGGGGGGTGGGAGTACTGAGGGAGCGCTGCGCTGTCGGGGGTGGGAGTACTGAGGGAGTGCTGCGCTGTCGGGGGTGGGAGTACTGAGAGAGCGCTGCCCCGTCGGGGGTGGGAGTATTGAGGGAGCGCTGCGCTGTCGGGGGTGGGAGTACTGAGTGAGCGCTGCGCTGTCGGGGGTGGGAGTACTGAGGGAGTGCTGCGCTGTCGGGGGTGGGAGTACTGACAGAGCGCTGCCCCGTAGGGGGGTGGGAGTACTGAGGGAGCGCTGCGCTGTCGGGGGTGGGAGTACTGAGGGAGTGCTGCGCTGTCGGGGGTGGGAGTACTGAGAGAGCGCTGCCCCGTCGGGGGTGGGAGTACTGAGGGAGCGCTGCGCTGTCGGGGGTGGGAGTACTGAGGGAGCGCTGCGCTGTCGGGGGTGGGAGTACTGAGGGAGCGCTGCGCTGTCGGGGGTGGGAGTACTGAGTGAGCGCTGCGCTGTCGGGGGTGGGAGTACTAAGGGAGCGCTGTGCCGTCGGGGGAGGGATTCTATGAACTTGTTGAAACTTATAAGATCTCGAGGAGACATGATATGGTGAATTCTGAAAGGATGCTTCCCTTGGGGGTGAGACTCTCAAACTGGGTGACACTGTAAACACAAGAGGTCTATCTCAGGTGGAGGTGAGAAGAATATTTTTCCTCTTAGGTGATTATGAGTCTGTGGAACTCTCTTCCACAGATAGCAGGGGAAGGGTGAGGGGATATTTTTAAGGCAGAGATAGATATACTCTTGACTAATAAGGGAGTTAAAGTTTATCAGGATAGTGGGACCACAATGAGATCAACCTGTGAATTTATAGAAGGATAGAGCAGGCTCGGGGGGCTGAATGTCCTACTGATCCTAAGTCATGTTTCTCCTCACAGCAGGTTTATCCACGTGAAGGAGTTGGGCTTTGGCTGATCTGAAGGAATGCCGGGATGGTATTGGAGTTGGGAATAGCAAGCACTTCACATTGTTATGGCACTACAATCGATCTTACCTTCCTTGATCATCTCAGCCAGGTTAGGCTGGCTGTACACCTTGGCCACGCGATACACCATCAGCGCATTCTTGGGGCTGACGAGGTCAGTGCGCAAAGCTCGATTGAGAAAGCCTTGGAAGAGCTTTGTGAACATCAGCAGGTTTTCCTGGACAAAGGGCGCCCTGTAACACAGAATGAAGGGTTCGGAGTTGGATCTAATGGAGCAGGCAATGAGTAGCATCTGCTTTAGATCATGACTGTTTAAACATGGAGGCACCCCCCCCAAACTCAACATCTTCACAAAGATAGGTGTGAAAGCCAACGAAGCACATGGGACTCAACGGCCACTCTGGCCACTGTATCCATGCTAGCACTTCAATTGAAGAAACTACTCTCATCCCATGTGTTTGACAACACATACTCAATTTATTTTTAAAATAACTTTACAATTTCTTCCTCAGTGCTCTCACGTTCTAATAAGACAATTCCCCATTTGCTCTTGCACGGAGAATCCTCTGTCCCTTTCTTACTGATTCCACCACCACTTTTCACCTTTTAACCTCAAAACTGGATTAATTTTGGAACCCTCCACTTAATGCATCATGCGAGGTCACTGGGATTTTACCTGGCAGGGAGAGGAGGAAGCAGAGAGGAAACAGTGAATCTGAGCAATTACCAAGGCTTACAATGGCCCAATGAGGGGCTGAAACGAGATCTCAGCAGCTTTGGAATAAAGGGTAATGATCACCGTCAGCAAACAAGCCCTCAGTCAATAATACTGAAAATATAAAAATAAGGTTGACTGCGGTAATGCCTTCCAAATAAAACATGACTCGTTTAAGTTCAGAATCCTTTAGATCCAAACCCTTTTCCATTGACTCTTATTAAAGATCGTTCCAACTTTTCAAACTCAATTCATGTGTAGAATTCAACCACTCAGTCTTCAAACACACAGGTTGCATCAGGAAAACGGAACAAAGTAACAAATCTGCGTTAGCATTTATCACCCAGGCCAGCAAACAGATCTATGTTAATCTACTGTTCCCACATCTGTTGACAAAACCCTGTTGACCAAACCACTTCACTTCCACTGTCCAGAACTCAAATATACTTTCCTCCTTGTTCCTCTTGGGTGAAAGGTTATCACAACTCCAGCAATCTTTGTGTCATCTGCAAACTTACTAATCAAACCAGCTACATCTTCTTCCAAATCATTTATATATATATATATCACAAACAGCAGAGGTCCCACTAGTCACAAACCTCCAATCAGAAAAAGACCCCTCCACTGCTACCCTCTGTCTTCTGTGGCCAAGCCAGTTCTGTAGCCATCTAGCTAGTTCATCTTTGATCCCGTGAGATTTAACCTTTTGCACCAGCCTGCCATGAGGGACCTTGTCAAACACTTTACTAAAATCCATACAGACAACATCCACGGGCCTTCCCTCGTCAATCATTTTTGTCACCTCCTCAAAAAACTCAACCAAATTTGTGAGGCATGACCCCCCTCGTACAAAACCATGTTTTCTATCACTAATGAGACTGTTCAGTTTTAAATGTGTATAGATCCTAAGAATCTTCTCCAACAATTTCCCTATCACGGACATCAAGCTCACCAGCCTATAATTACCCAGGTTTATCCTTGCTACCCTTCTTAAATAACGGGACCACATTCGCTATCCTCCAATCCTCTGGGACTTCACCTGTGTCCAATGAAGAAACAAAGATTTCTGTTACAGGCCCAGCAATTTCATCTGTCTCCCTCAGTAATCTCGGACAGATGCCATCTGGCCCTGGGGATTTGTCTACCTTAATGCTTCCTAAAACACCTAACACTTCCTCCCTTGTAATTGTGATTTGTTCTAACGGAGTCTGAGACATCCCTCTGAGACACTACTAATCAATGTGTCCCTCTCTTTTGTGAATCCTGATGCAAAGTATTCATTTAGGATCTCACCTACTTCCTTGGGTTCTAAGCATAATTCCCCTCCTTTGTTCTTGAGAGGTCCGACTCCTCCTCTCGCAACCCTCTTATTCCTAACATATGTAAATACCTTGGGATTCTCTTTAATCCTGTCTGTCAAGGACATTTCATGACCCCTTTTTGCCCTTCTAACTCCCTGTTTGAATTCTTTTCTACTCTCTCTGTATTCCTCCATTGCTTCATCTGTTTTTAGCTGTTTAGACCTTATGTATGCCTTTTTCTTTTTGCTTAGACCTACAATTCCTCTGGTTATCCATGGCTCTTGAATCCTACCTTTCCTGTCCTTCCTTTTTACAGGCACATGCCTGTCCTGCAGCCCTATCAACTGCTCCTTAAAAGACTCCCGCGTGCCAGATGTGGATTTACCCTCGAACAGCCTCTCCCAATCAACAGCCATCAAATCCTGCCTAATCCGGCTGTAGTTAGCCTTCCCCCAATTCAGCACCTTACCCAGAGGACAACACTTATCCTTTTCCATGACTATTTGGAAGTTTACAGAATTGTGCTCACCATTTGCCACATGTTCCCCCAAATGAAACTTTGATGACCTGACCGGGCTCATTCCCCTGTACTAGGTCCAGTATAGAACATAGAACATTACAGCACAAACAGGCCCTTCGGCCCTCGAGTTACGCCGATCACATCAACCCCACCAATCTATAGACCTATCTATAACCCCCAATCCCATTAAATCCCATATACTCATCCAGAAGTCTTTTAAAAGACCCCAGCGAGTTCGCCTCCACCACCGATGACGGCAGCCGATTCCATTCACTCACCACCCTCTGAGTGAAAAACTTACCCCTAACATCACCTCTGTACTTCCCTCCCCGCACCTTAAATCTGTGTCCTCTCGTAGCGACCATTTCAACCCGGGGAAATAGCCTCTGAGAGTCCACCCTATCTATTCCTCTCAACAGTTTATAAACTTCTATATAGCTCCCTCTCTAGTTGGACTATCAACATACTGTTCCAAAGAACCTTCCTGGATACATTTTGTAAATTCCTCCATCTGGACCCGCAGCCCTAAGCGATTTCCAGTCCATATGAGGGGAAATTAAAGTCTCCCACTATAACAACCCTATTTTTTCTACACCTGTCCAGAATCTCCTTACATATCCGTTCCTCAGCTTTCTGTGGGCTGCTGGGAGGCCTGTAGTACGCCCTCAGCATAATGACTGCACCCTTCACACATCTTTGGAGCGTGGGAGGAAACCGGAGCACCCGACGGAAATCCACGCAGACACAGGGAGAACGTGCAAACTCCACAGTGACCCGAGGCCTGGGTCCCTAGCGCTGAGAGGCAGCAGTACAAAGGAAGCTGCTTAACAGACTGTGAGCATAACATTGGACAGTAAAGAGTGAAGTAAAGATGACTCAAGTCACATTAGAAGCATATCTTCATTTTAACCGCAATCTCATCTCCCACAGTCTGTTATATCCGTGACCTCTGTATGATTTACCATTTGTCTGGTACACTGCGATCCGCTGAGTCAATCACGTTGGGTAGTTTCTCTGCTGCATACCGCCAGGGCTGCAGATAGCTGAGCCATGTTTCTAAAACCTGCAGAGACAAATTAATCTATTAACAAAGGGACAAGCAAACAGGTTACAAACAGAACTTCCTGTCCAATGTGGCCGTTTGTGAGCAAAATATACCTGACACTGCAAATAAAAATTTTATCCCTTCAGTTGACTTGTGCCTGAAGATTTAAGTCATACAAGAGATTCATCAAAATGACAACATAACATGGCAGTGTACTGGCAAAATGGTACGAAAGGATCAGCACTGTTCCCTATAGGGGCCTCAGCTATTTACAATCTATATTAATGCCTTAGGCCAAGAACCAGAGAGTAATGTATCAAAATCTGGTGATACCAAACTAGGTGGAAAGGTACACCGTAGGAAGGGTACAAGAGGCTGCAAGGACATACAGACAGGACAGGCGAGTGGGCAACAAGATAGCGGATAGAGTATAAATGTAAGGAAGTGGAGTTATTCAATTTGGGTGCAAGAATAAAAAAGTAGATTTTTTTTTAAAAAAAGGTACGAGACTTGGAAGAGTTGATATTGGAATACAAAAATAACAAACCCTTGTTATAACTGTAAAGGTTTTGGTGAGAGCACATCTGGAATACAGTGCGCAGTTATAGTCCTCACATTTAAGAAGGGATATGCCTGCATTGAAGACGGTACAGTGAAGTCCCTGGGATGAAAGGGAGGGATAGCCCTTAAGGGGCAATGTGTGTGTGGATACATCCTAGGAGGACAGGGTGGGGGGGGTATTGGAGGGGGATAGATCCTAGGAGGACCAAGGGCAAGGGGGATAGATCTTAGGAGGGCAGGGCCGGGGGAATAGATCTTAGGAGGGCAGGGGGAAATCTTAGAGAAACATATAAGATTATAAAGGGAATAGATAAGATAGAAGCAGGGAAGTTGTTTCTACTGGTGGGTGAAACTAGAACTAGGGGTCACAACTAGGGGAAGCAGATTTAGGACTAAGTTGAGGAGGAACATTTTCATACAAAGCGTTGTGAATCTGTGGAATTGCCTGCCCAGTGAAGCAGTTGAGCCTTGCTCATCGAATGTTTTTTTAAGGCAAGGATAGATAAATTTTTGAACAGTAATGGAATTAAGGGTTATGGTGAGCAGGCAGGTAAGTGGAGCTGAGTCCACAAAAAGATCAGCCATGATCTTATTGAATGGCGGGGCTGGCTCGAGGGGCCAGATGGCCTACTCCTGCTCCTAGTTCTTATGTTATGTTCTGTGTTGAGACAGGCTTATATTAAATTGGGCTTATATTCTCTGGAGTTTAAGGATGAGAGCCAACATATAAAATTCTGAAGAGATTTGTTATGGTAGACAGAGACTGGCCAGGGAATCCAGTCTCAGGATAAGGGACCAATGATTTATGTTGAGATTAGGGGAAATGGTTTCACTCCAAGGGTTGGAGATCTTTGGAATTCTCTACCCCAGAGGGTTGTGAATGCTTCACTGTTGAATATATTTAAGTCTGGCTGAGAGATATTTGGTCTCACAGAATTAAGTGATATGGGGAACAGGCAGGAAAATGGGAGTTGAAGCTCAAGATCAGCCACGATCGTACTGACCGATGGAGCAGGCTTGATGGGCCAAATGGTCTACTATTTCTTATACTGGTAGCAGTATACTAAACACACTCAAAGATGACACTGTGGCTGTTAGATTAGTAAAAGTTCATCAGTGTATTAATGTTGTTCCGTAACATGCAAATTTCATGTACTGGGATAAATAGAACAAAGAACAATCCAGCACGGGAAACAGGCCCTTCGGCCCAACGAGCCCGCGCCGCCACATCACCCTACACCTATTCTACCCTGCATATCTATGAATGGAACCCTACTCAGTCAGATTCAGGGAAGAAATAGTGTCAATTTGGTAAAAACCGATTAGCCTGAGAGCACATCTTTGGGGTGTGGAAGGAAACCGGAGCGCCCGGAGGAAACCCACGCAACCACAGGGAGAATGCACAAACTCCCACAGACACAGGCCCAAATCCATGTGTCTGCACAGCCAGCAGTGCTAGTCACTGAGCTGTTGCGGCGCCCAACTACCGGTCCAGGATCAAGCACACACACCGACATGAAGTACTAGGCCACTCCTGGAACTTCCAAGAGCAGCCCACGCACGACCCACCGTGTGCATGCCCCTCGTTTGACACGGTCAAAGTTGAAATCTCAACTTTGACCAAGGCTATCACTTGTTTTATAATATCACACAAAGGTCTGCGGTTTACAGAAGATATTGGTGGTGGAGAGGCAGAGGGAATACCAGTTCATTGAGTTTAAACAATTGTAGGCATGGCCATTATTGGCACTGACACCACTAATAGAACATATAGAACATTACAGCGCAGAACAGGCCCTTCGGCCCACGATGTTGCGCCGACCAGTTTTTTTAAAAAAAAAACACTGACCATTAAAGATGGGAAGAGTGAGTGAACAGAGTGCAGAAGAGCTAAGGTTTCTTGGGAAGTTGTAAGGCTGGAGGAAACTTCAGAGAGGAGATGGGATTTAAAGATGAGAATTTTAAATTTGATATTGGTTAAACATGTTGTAAAATTGCCAATGTCTCAGCTTTCAACAATCTTAATAAATATCTGCAAACATCAATCAGTGCGAAATTCACTTCCCAGCATCAGGACATGGCAAAGTTAGAACTTTGGCAAACATTTCACTCGGAAATCTGGTGCTAGTTACTGTGCTTTTATTAGATTAACACAGAATTAACATTTAAATGAGGAACTGAGATACTTAGTGAATAAAGCAGTGCTAGATTACATACAGCTCGAAAGGAGGCATCCAGGGGCCAGTGATTGAAACAATGCTGCAGGAATACGTAAAGCTTCTGCTGAAAAAAGCACGAAATCACAGCCCTGCAAGGAAATCAGAACAAATTACTCACGTTAACAAAACAGACATCAGTGTGAAATGGTGAAAGACGGCACTACAGAAACTACAGTTTAATTGACAGCACCACTTTCTGTAATTCAGCCTGCAATACTGCAATGTAACCTCCTTCAAGGCAGAGGAGGAAAGACACTGCACACATCACACTGAACCAAAACACAAAAACATTTCCTCTTGTTAAATCTATTACCATTATTGATAACGCACCCACATTCAGAGGTAAAACTAACAACTTCATAGGGCAGCAAGGAATGAACAAGCATCAGCCATGTCACCCACACCCTGACAGTGAATAAAAACGATCAAAGCCAAGATTGGAGAGCCATTTGCTTGATAATCGCATCCCTTCAATAAACCATCCCTTTGAATGTTCTAATTTGCCGAGCAAAGCTCATCCCTCCAGCCCCCCATGACAGCCCATTCTGCTGGTCCTCACATCACAGCAATACTAATTTCAGCACGAGATATTCCCCTCTCTGTTACCCAGCCTGGCTCCAGATTTGTCCCCTTATCTAATTAACATTTAATTTTGCGGCGTTAAATTCAAGTACTTAGGTTTACATTCCTAATGAATTTTAAGGAATGTTCTGGATTTATTATCCTCTCCTATTTATCGTCTTGAAGTCCTCATATGAGATCACTACTCCAGCAACCACTTAGCTTCCCCAGATTTCCTCACTGTGCGTCTCCTTTGCATTTAGATCAGTCTTACTGCTCCCTGTTGCCCTGCTTCTGCGTTACAAATGTTTTTGGCAAACACACCTCCTCAGGTGTGGCCCTACCAAGTGTCGAGCATTAACTGACGATAGCTCGGTGGATATATTCCACCACCAGCTCTTTGTATCTCCTCACAAAATGGAAACACCACTATTTCTCTACGCTAGCCATTCAGCATCCACGTGGATGGGCAAGTGATTTATCCCTGTCCCAAACCTGGCATCCTGTTCCATCTAAGGACTTTTAATGAAAACTTATTATTATTCAGACAGCTGAGCACATTGCACATGGTAAATGTGGTTTAAAAACACATGTTTATTTCCTCCCAAAAAGCTTACTGATTTGTAGACAGTAGGGGAGGAGAATAGGTATTAGTCTCCAAAACAGAATTAAATTGACCTATCATCAGTTGCTACTTGCAGCAGACAATTCCAAACTTCTGCCACCTATTCTGCAGCAAAATGTTTCCTAATTCTCTTCTGCAAAGACTGGGCTTTAATTTTTGGACCATGTCCTTGGTCCTAGACTCACCGAAATGAAGACAGTTCCATAGAACATTGCAGCTCAGAAACAGGCCTTTTGGCCCTTCTTGGTTGTGCCGAACCATTTTTCTGCCTAGTCCCACTGACCTGCACTTCATCCATGTACCTGTCCAAGTTTTTTTTTCAAATGTTAAAAATGACCCCGCATTTACCACTTTATCCAGCAGCTTATTCCACACACCCACCGCTCTCTGCGTGAAGAATTCTCCCCCCCACTAATATTCCCTTTAAACTTTTCTCCTTTCACCCTTAACCCATGCCCTCTAGTTTTTTTCTCCCCTAGCCTGCTTGCATTCACTCTATCTATACCCATCAAAATCTTATACACCTCCATCAAATCTCTCCTCATTCATCTACGCTCCAGGGAATAAAGTCCTAACCTATTCAACCTTTCTCTGTAACTCAGTTTCTCAAGTCCCGGCAACATTCATGTAAACCCTCTCTGCACTCTTTCAGTTTTAGTAATATCCTTCCTGTAATTAGGTGACCAAAACTGTACACAATACTCTAAACTCGGCCTCACATGTCTTAAAGAACCTCACCGTAACATTCCAACTCTTATACTCAATACTTTGATTTGTAAAGGCCAATGTTCAAAAAGCATTCTTTACAATCCTATCTACCTGTGATGTCACTTTTAGGGAATTCTTTACCTGTATTCCCAGATCCCTCTGTTCTCCTGCACTGTCCTACCATTTACCTTGTATGGTTTGTCCTTCCAAAATGCAATACCTCACACTTGTCTGCATTAAACTCCATCTGCCATTTTTCATAATAATAAGGGGAGCAGATAGGATTGATGAAGTTCCTCTTCATCTATCCTATCTGCTCCTCTTATTATCCTGAAAACTTTGACCAATCACTCCTAAATTCCAGGCAGTAGAATCCCTGTTTGTTAAACCTTTCTTTATAATTTAATTCTCGGAGCCCAGGTATCATTGTGGTAAATCTATCATTTCCTCCAAAGCCAATATAGCTGTGAGATGCAATGCCCAGATCTGTACACGAGATGTGGTTTAATCAGGGCTTTGTACAACTGAAGCATGACTTTGACCCCCTTTGTATTTCAGTCCTCCATAAAGGATTCCATTAGTCTTGTTGATTATTTTCTGTATTTATCGTAGAACCATAGAATTCTTACAGTGCAGAAAGAGGCCACCCAGCCCATTGTGTCTGCACCGACTGTTCCCTGTAACCCTGTGCATTTCACCATGGCTAATCCACCTGACCAGGGGCAATTTCGCCTGGCCAAATCACCTAACTTGCACAGCTTTGGACTGTGGGAGGAAACCAGAGTACCCAGAGGAAATCCACACAGACACAGGGAGAACTTGCAAACTCCAGAGTCATCTGAGTCAGGAACTGAACCTGGATCCCTGGTGCTGTGAGGCCACCCACTTGTTTAGAACCTTTGTTTATGTATCTCTCTCTGTGAGCCGCCACTGTTTGTAGTTTTTCCTCATTTAGAAAGTTCCCTGCTTTATCCTTTTTAGGTCTTAAGTGGGTGACTTTTTTAACCCATTTGCCAGTTTTGTTCATTCACTTAGTTATCAATACAAAAGTTGTGCTTCCATCTAAGCTGCTTACAAGTCAATCTACCATTGTGTCAGTGGAAAACTTGGACAGATGACTTTCGATCCCATTGTCTAAGTTGATAATGAATATTTGGGCCTTCCGGGGCACCACTGGTCACATGTTGTAATTGAGAATACTTGCCCCATTAGCCCGACCCTCTGTCGGAGAGTAGACAGAGATATGCTCATTGGAAACATTAGCAAACACACAGTTCAGAAAACAGGCGGCTAACCTCTTGAATTCCTCCAGTGGGCTGCCGGTATGAGAATGAGTTGAAGGTGAGGGGAAGGCTTGCTCCTGTTTGATGCTGCTGGTGAAACAGTGGAGGTGCTTCACCAGAAGTCTCACCATTAGCACGTGCTCCTCTGTTGGACTGAAGGGCTCCTATTAAATATAGAACAAATGTCAGGAAATACAAAGCACACACACGCTCAACTCAATGTGAAGGCAGTAAGTTCGTGTACAAATCCATTTGACCAAATGAACTGTCTGCACATAGAACATAGAACATAGAACATTACAGCGCAGAACAGGCCCTTCGGCCCACGATGTTGCACCGACCAGTTACAAAACAATGACCCACTAGCCTAAACCAATCCCTTTTCATCCATAAACCTATCCACAGATCTTTTAAACGCCCCCAAACTAGGTGCATTTACAACTGCAGCTGGCAGGGCATTCCAGTCCCTCACCACCCTCTGGGTAAAGAACCTACCCCTGACATCTGTCCTATAACTACCCCCCCTTAATTTAAAATCGTGCCCCCTCGTGTTAGCTTTCTCCATCCTAGGAAAAAGGCTATCACTATCTACCCTGTCTAAACCTCTAATCATCTTATATGTTTCAATGAGATTCCCTCTTAGCCGCCTTCTTTCCAGCGAAAACAACCCCAAATCACTCAATCTCTCCTCATAGGATCTCCCCTCCATACCAGGCAACATCCTGGTAAACCTCCTCTGCACCCTCTCCAAAGCCTCTACATCCTTCTTGTAATGTGGGGACCAGAACTGCACACAAAACTCCAAGTGCGGCCGCACCAGAGATGTGTACAGTTGCATCATGACGCTACGACTCCTAAATTCAATCCCCCTACCAATAAACGCCAAAACTCCGTATGCCTTCTTAACAACTTTATCTACTTGATTCCCAACTTTCAGGGATCTATGTACACATACACCTAGATCCCTCTGCTCCTCCACACTATTCAAAGTCCTCCCGTTAGCCCTATACTCAACACATCTGTTATTCCTACCGAAATGAATTACCTCACACTTCTCCACATTAAACTCCATTCGCCACCTCTCAGCCCAGCTCTGCAACCTTTCTAAGTCATCCTGCAAACTATGACACCCTTCCTCACAATCTACCACACCTCCGACTTTGGTGTCATCAGCAAACTTACTAATCCACCCAACTATACCCTCATCCAGATCATTAATAAAAATTACAAACAGCAGTGGCCCCAAAACAGATCCCTGAGGCACACCACTTGTAACCGAACTCCATGACGAATATTTCCCATCAACTACCACTCTCTGTCTCCTATCTGCTAGCCAATTCCTGATCCAATTACCTAGATCACCCCCAATCCCATACATCTGCATTTTCTGCAGAAGCCTACCATGGTGAACCTTATCAAACGCCTTGCTAAAATCCATATACACCACATCAACTGCCTTACCCCTATCCACCTCTTTGGTCACTTTCTCAAAGAACTCGATAAGGTTAGTAAGGCATGACCTACCCGCTACAAAACCATGCTGACTGTCTCTAATCAACTCATTACTTTCCAAATAACTATAAATCCTGTCTCTAATAATCCTTTCCAAAACCTTACCCACCACAGAAGTAAGACTCACCGGTCTATAATTCCCAGGGAAGTCCCTTCTCCCCTTCTTAAACAATGGGACAACATTTGCTGTCCTCCAATCTTCTGGTACTATACCAGAGACTAACGACGACCTGAAGATCAGAGCCAGAGGCTCCGCAATCACCCCTCTTGCCTCCCAAAGAATCCTAGGGTAAATCCCATCTGGACCAGGGGACTTATCTATTTTCAAACCCTCTAAAATATCCAGCACATCCCCCGTATCAACTGCAATACTATCTATTTCACACCCCTGCACCCCAGTGTCCTCCTCAGCTACATTCCTGTCCCCTTGCGTGAACACCGAAGAGAAATATTGGTTCAACGCCTCTCCAATCTCCTCCGGTTCCACACACAACTTCCCTCTACTGTCTGTAACTGGCCCTAATCTTGTCCTAACCAACCTTCTGTTCTTGACATACCTGTAAAACGCCTTAGGGTTCTCCTTAATCCTATCAGCCAAAATCATCTCATGCCCTCTTTTGGCCCTTCTTAACTCCCTCTTCAACTCCCTCCTAGCCAATCTAAAACTTTCTAATGCACTACCTGAGCCCTCAAGCCTCATCCGAACATAAGCCTCCTTTTTCTTCCTAACCAACGAATCAACTTTTTTGGTGCACCACGGTTCCCTGGGCCTACCAAATCCTCCTTGCCTGACAGGGATATACTTATCACAGACCCGCAATAGCTGCTCCTTGAAAAATCTCCACATCTCGGATGTTCCCATAGAACATTACAGCGCAGAACAGGCCCTTCGACCCACGATGTTGCGCTGACCAGTTACAAAACAATGACCCACTAGCCTAAACCAATCCCTTTTCGTCCATAAACCTATCCACAGATCTCTTAAACGCCCCCAAACTAGGAGCATTTACAACTGCAGCTGGCAGGGCATTCCAGTCCCTCACCACCCTCTGGGTAAAGAACCTACCCCTGACATCAGTCCTATAACTACCCAGCCTTAATTTAAATTCGTGCCCCCTCGTGCTAGCTTTCTCCATCCGAGGAAAAAGGCTATCACTATCTACCCTATCTACATGACAACTACCAACTGATCTCATCTAATCCGGGTAGAGTTAACAGAAATAAACTGAAATACATTTGCATAATTTATATCCACTTTAGTCCACTCCATAGATACATGCCCAGATAACTGATTTCCTTTCTCTGAGTCTCAGTAGCCTGTGTTATGGGAAATGAGATAATTCCGGGGCATGGCCTGTTCAAGCAACACTCCATCCGAATCCTATGATTCTTGTTTAAAGTAATGCATCCCTTGTGAGTGAGACTGGGCCATCCAGTCCAGGAGTCCCTGCTAAGCAGATAATAGATTCTAACCAAGGTGATGATCAGAGGCATGAGGAACGAAGATCAAAAAACACAGATTAGCCTGGGTTCCTGCTCCCAGCTGTATTGTTGTGGCTTGTGTTTGGATGGTGCGAACATCATATAAGGACAAGGCTTTGATTTCACCCTGAATAGCTAACACTTAGTGCACAGACTTACAAACAAAAAGCAACCAATTGGTGAAGGTATCAGCAGGGACCTACGAGACCCTGAGAGTCAGGTATAGAGGACTCAAAGGTTAAGAAAATCCAATTGAAGTCAAAAATGTTAAATTACAAAGCAAAATGAATTCAGCCCAAGTGGGCCACAATCTTCAAAAGTGAGTGTGGGGAAGGTTGGTGTGATTCTTAACTTCAAAGAATCCAGTGGCAGAGCACTTCTGAGTGGGAAAGGAGATGCATTTGGGAAAACATAGACTGCCTGCATCATCGCCAAGGTGGTGGTGAAGACAGGGGGCAATAATAATGATACACCTGACTCCAGTCAAAGTGTCCCCTCCAGCAGCTGCCAGGTCCCATGCTGTTTGCATCTTAACAGCTTTCTCTGGTCAAGCACAGAGAGAGGGAGAGAGAGAGAAACAGAGACCGAGAGAAAGGGAAAGAGTAAGAAGCGAGAGAGAGAGAGGGAGGGAAGGGGAGGCCGGAACTCTCTGTGCTGTGTGGCTTTGCTCAGTAATTACACTCAGGACCAGCCTGGACGCTGAGCTCACCCCCCTGACACTGCTTTGATCCAGTAATGACAGATTTTGCCAATGACCAGCCCCACTCCAGCATCCAAATCTCAAAGCTCAGATTACAGCTTCATAAACAAAATATTAATTGTCACATTATCCAGGTTACCTGCTAAGCCCCAAAAAGGACACCCCTCCGTTCTTAGTGTATTCTGGAACAGGGACAACCCCTTCCTGAAGGGGCAGAGCCATTTCCAATCACACCACCAGCAGGAAATCCATGTGTGAAACCAGAAGAAGTACCCCCACACATAACAAATCATCCGCCCAAAAAATAAAACACACACAGACACTGAACTGATTGGAAAACATGCACAGCCCAGGATTTGTCTTGGATGAACAAAGGTCATATCTGCAATCAAATGCTGCAATTCACTGAACACTGATTTGGGGGAACAGAACTCACGACCTTTCACGTACAAAAACGGTGATAGGTTTTGAGCTTCCTCCTTATAAAACCTACGCTGGCACTAACATCTCGTTGCCCACGGAAGGCAGTGTTTGGCACTCAAAACATGCACCAAGCAGGCACGTGCATTGCAGAGTTTACTCCTGACATCTAACAGGGGTATGGGGAGAACAGACAGGAACAGCCAAATTAAAAACCACAGGATTTCCCCATCTATCAAAGGATCAACAGCCCTCCAGTGCCATCCAAGAGAAATGCTGGCTCGAAGCAACTATAACAGGAGAGCACCAACACACCACAAAGAAAGCCACATGGTAAACGGGCAATTCATCCAAGGCAATATGCAAATCAATTCATGCCACATAATTGTCAAAGGTTCATTCAAAAACAGAGAAAATCTCAAAGCTTGATCAGGTCTATTTATCTGATGAGGTTTCTCTTCCAGGTATTTGTCCAAGTTTGTCTTAGAACATAGAACATAGATAGAACATAGAACATTACAGCGCAGAACAGGCCCTTCGGCCCACGATGTTGCGCCGACCAGTTTTTTAAAAAACACTGACCCACTAATCTAAACCAATCCCTTTTCGTCCATAAACCTATCCACAGATCTCTTAAAGACCCCCAAACTAGGCGCATTTACAACTGCAGCAGGCAGGGCATTCCAGTCCCTCACCACCCTCTGGGTAAAGAACCTACCCCTGACATCCGTCCTATAACTACCCCCCTTAATTTAAAGCTATGCCCCCTTGTGCTAGATTTCTCCATCTGAGGAAAAAGGCTATCACTATCCACCCTATCTAAACCTCTAATCATCTTATATGTTTCAATAAGATCCCCTCTTAGCCTCCTTCTTTCCAGCGAAAACAAACCCAAATCCCTCAGTCTCTCCTCATAGGACCTCCCCTCCATACCAGGCAACATCCTGGTAAACCTCCTCTGCACCCTCTCCAAAGCCTCCACGTCCTTCCTGTAATGTGGGGACCAGAACTGCACACAGTACTCCAAGTGCGGCCGCACCAGAGTTGTGTACAGTTGCAACATGACGCTGCGACTCCTAAATTCAATCCCCCTACTAATAAACGCCAAGACACCGTATGCCTTCTTAACAACCTTATCTAATTGATTCCCAACTTTCAGGGATCTATGTACACATATACCTAGATCCCTCTGCTCATCCACACTATTCAAAGTCCTCCCGTTAGCCCTATACTCAACACATCTATTACTCCTACCAAAATGAATTACCTCACACTTCTCTGCATTAAACTCCATTCGCCACCTCTCGGCCCAGCTCTGCAACCTGTCTAAGTCACCCTGCAAACTATGACACCCTTCCTCACAATCTACCACACCTCCGACTTTGGTGTCATCAGCAAACTTACTAATCCACCCAACTATACCCTCATCCAGATCATTAATAAAAATTACAAACAGCAGTGGTCCCAAAACAGATCTTTGAGGCACACCACTCGTAACCGAACTCCATGACGAATATTTCCCATCAACCACCACTCTCTGTCTCCTATCTGCTAGCCAATTCCTGATCCAATTACCTAGATTACCCCCAATCCCATACGTCTGCATTTTCTGCAGAAGCCTACCATGATGAACCTTATCGAACGCCTTACTAAAATCCATATATACCACGTCAACTGCCTTACCCCCATCCACCTCTTTGGTCGCTTTCTCAAAGAACTCAATAAGGTTAGTAAGGCACGACCTACCTGCTACAAAACCATGCTGACTGTCTCTAATCAATTCATTACTCTCCAAATAACTATAAATCCTAACCCTAATAATTCTTTCTAAAACCTTGCCCACAACAGAAGTAAGACTCACCGGTCTATAATTCCCAGGGAAGTCTCTGTTCCCCTTCTTAAACAATGGGACAACATTCGCTGTCCTCCAATCTTCCGGTACTATTCCAGAGACCAACGATGACCTGAAGATCAGAGCCAGAGGCTTTGCAATCACCTCTCTAGCCTCCCAGAGAATCCTAGGGTAAATCCCATCCAGACCAGGGGACTTATCTATTTTCAAGCCCTCTAGAATATCCAGCACATCCCCGGTATCAACTGCAATACTTTCTATTTTACACCCCTGCACCCCAGTGTCCTCCTCAGCTACATTCATGTCCCCTGCGTGAACACCGAAGCGAAATATTGGTTCAATGCCTCTCCAATCTCTTCCGGTTCCACACACAACTTCCCTCTACTGTCTGTAACTGGCCCTAATCTTGCCCTAACCAACCTTCTGTTCTTGACATACCTATAGAACGCCTTAGGATTCTCCTTAATCCTATCAGCCAAAGTCATCTCATGTCCTCTTTTAGCCCTTCTTAACTCCCTCTTCAACTCCCTCCTAGCCAATCTAAAGCTTTCTAATGCACTACCTGAGCCCTCAAGCCTCATCCGAACATAAGCCTCCTTTTTCTTCCTAACCAACGAATCAACTTTTTTAGTACACCACGGTTCCCTGGGCCTACCAAATCCTCCTTGCCTGACAGGGACATACCTATTGCAGACCCGCAGTAGCTGTTCCTTGAAAAAATTCCACATTTCGGACGTTCCCAGTCCCTGTAATCTCCTAGTCCAACCTATGCTTCCTAATTCTCTTCTAATAGCCTCATAATTACCCTTCCCCCAGCTAAAACTACTGACCCGAGGTTCATGCCTATCCCTTTCCATCACTAAGGTGAACGTAATCGAATTGTGGTCACTATCACCAAAATGCACACCAACTTCCAAGTCTAGCACCTGGTCTGGCTCATTACCCAGCACCAAATCCAATATAGCCTCACCTCTAGTTGGCCTATCTACATACTGAGTCAAAAATCCTTCCTGCACACTTTGAACAAAAACTGACCCCTCTAACGAGCTAGAGCTATACCAATTCCAATCAATATTAGTAAAGTTAAAGTCCCCCATAACAATTACCCTATTACTTTCACTCCTAACCAGGATTGTCTCTGCAATTCTTTCCTCAACCTCTCTAGAACTTTTTGGAGGTCTCTCAAAGACTCCCAGCAGGGTGACCTCTCCTCTCCTATTTCTAATCTCCGCCCATACTACCTCAACAGACAACTTCACAAATTTACCCCCCAGGATATCTTGCAGCTATCCAAGTTACAATCCCTTACAGTGTTGATCTTTGAAGGCAAGTGGGACACACTCAGTGTGGTCAGTAACGAGAAATATTGAATAGAAAAGCAGGGGAGATGTGCTGAACCTTTATAAAGCTCTGGAGAGGCCACAGCTGGATTATGATGTCCAGGTCTGGTCACCACACTTTAGGAAGGATAGGAACTTAGGAATTACGCAAATTCAACCCTTCAAGCCTGCTCTGTCATTCAATCAGATCATGGCTGATTTCTCCCTGGTCTCAAATCCATCTCCCCACCTGTTCCCTATATCCCTCTTTCCTTTCTTTAAAATTAATAATTTATCTTCCTCTCAAAACCATTCTACGATTCAGACTCCACCGCACTATGGGGCAGCAAGTTCCACAAATTCACCACCTCTGTGAGAAGTAGCTCCTTCTTATCTCAGTTTTAAATTTACCACCTCTCAGCCTATACCTGTGACCTCTTGTTCTCGATTGCCCCATAACAGGAAAAATTTGGTCTACATTTACTTTATCATTCCCTTTTAAAATTCTAAAATCCTTGATTAAATCCCCTCATCCTTCTCAACTCCAACGAGTATAAACCCAAACTGTTTAATCCCTCCTTGTATGTCAATCCCTTCATCCCTGGAATCAATCTGGTAGAAAGAGCGCAGAAAAAGCACAGGACAGAAGAAAAGACCAGGTAGCAGGAGAGAGCCAGGGGCAAAAGCACCAGTTGACTTTGGTCAATGCTATTTATCTTTAAATTGGCCTCAACAGCTACAGTATGGGAATGACATACATCCTGAGTGCAAGTGCTATCTCACCAGCACCATCCTTCACCTCAAAGAAAACCCCCCATAACTGTCCTTATAAACTACTGCCCTACCTTCAACCTTCCTTTCCTCTTATTTTGCTTCCCAGATCCACGCCCACCTTTTTTCAGAGCTCCATATCTGACAGGAGGTTGTATTTTAATGTTTTGACATTGTTGACGAAAACAAATTCCTTTTACCTTCACTGCCTCAAGTTATTTTCCACCAAGAATGAGAGACTTAGGCAGGTAAATATCAAGCTCTGACCTACAGTGTAAATACTCAATCATGCTGTCAATCCAAAGAATCCAAGGGTGTGAATGGCCAGAATGGTCCCAGGGATTGGGGGATGGGGAGGAGTGGTGGGAAAGAGTATTTTAGTTACAAGGTTAAGTTGGAGAAGCTGGGATTGTTTCCCTTAGAAAGTTTGAGGGGGGATTCGATAAAGGTGTTCAAGATTATAACAGGTTTGGACAAAGGTACTCCCAAATGGCTGATGGCACAAGGACTGGGAGGTTGTACAAGAGACACAGGGGACATGAGGGGAAGAGTTTTTAAAAACACAGCGAATGGTAATGACCTGGAACTCACTGACCAAGAAGCTGGGTGGCAATGGAGATGACCAATGATTTCAAAAGGAAATTTGATGGTCACTTGAGGGAAATTTGCAGAGCAATGGGAGTGACTGATTGAAAGTCAGTACAGACTTGGTGGGCTGAATGGACTTCTCCTGAGCTGTGATGACTCAAAGTTCCTTCCAAACCAACTGTGTCTGGATTTTGCACATTCTCCTTGTGTCTGTGCAAGTTTCCTCCTGCACTCCAAAGATGTGCAGGTTAGACTGTGGGAAATGCATGGGGTTATGGGGATGGGCCCCCAAGTCTCCCGTGCAGTTCTGTTCCCCAACATTGTGATTTGCACAATATGCCTGTACTTCTGAAGATATGGCTTCTCACTGAAAAGTAGGCTCTAGATCATCTCTCAGATGACTAACTGTACTGATATTGGTGGCCCCTTTCTCTTCCCAATTACTCAGGACTTTCAGAGTATTACCGCTCTTTCTTCATAACAGCATCTTCCTCAGTTGTCCAATGCAACTTTTCTTCAGGTCTCACCCCCTCCGCTCTGTTGCTTGCCCCAAATAGTTAAATCATCATCACTGGGGCAATACTGTGGTTAGCACTGTTGCCTCTCAGCACCAGAGGCCTGGGTTCGATTCTGAAGTGACCGTATAAAGTTCGCATGTTCTCCCCACATCTGCATGGGTTTCCTCCTTCAGTTCGAAGATGTGGAAGTTAGATGGATTAGCTATAGTAAATGGAGCGGGTTATTGGGTCTGGCCTAGCTAAGGTGTTCTTTCAGAGAGCTGGTGCAGACTTGATGGGCTGAATGGCCTCCTCTGCACTGTAATAATTCCATTACGCCTTCAACTCCTGAATCCCTCAATGGGACAATAAAAATTCATTCCAATTCTTCACTGGGCATTTTCTAATTCTCCTCTCAAATAAAATCAGCAGTTTAAATCCCTCATTCTTCGCAACACATATCTTTAACACTTCACTGAATAAGTCTCGGATACCTGAAAGTTCTTGTTCACCTTGCCCGAGTGTAACAATGAGAGAGTGTGTAACACAAGGAAAAGTAGGCTTTTGGACTGAGAAACACCGACAGCAACACAGTGGCACAGTGGTCAGCACTGCTGCCTCAGAGCATCGAGGACCTGGGTTCAATTCCCAGCTTGGGTCAGTATTGTACGGAGGTTTCACATTATCCCCATGCCTACATGGGTTTCCTCTGGATGCTCCGAATTCCTCCCACAGTCCAAAAATATGCTGGTTAGGTGGAGTGGCGACGCAAAATTGCCCCTTAGTGTCAGGAGGACTAGCCAGGGCAGATGCATGGGGGTTATGGAGATAAGGCCTGGGTGGGATTGTGGTTGTTGCAGACTCGATGGGCCGAATGGCTGCCTTCTGCACCGTAGGATTCTACGATCTATGATACTGCTGAGGGGAAAGTGTTAGCACACAAAAAGAAGAAACCAAGACATTTGGAAGCAGCATCAATAGGGAGACCAAGAATCTGGAAGAGACAGCCAAGGCCAAGAAATAGGATTATTAAAAAGCGCGTTACTTGACAGGTGCTTTACCAACAATTATTTTTCTTCAACCTCCACGTCTGCAGAGGCCACATTCTTGTATTGCACAAATTGACCCAAAATGATGGCCTGGTTATCTGTTCTTGTTTCCTGGGGTTCCAGGCCCATTCAAAGTCAACCACCTGAATTTTTACACATGGTATCTGCTTCACCAGTGTATGCACATCCTCAGTCAAGGGTCCCAACACAGGACAAACGGTTTTCTTAAATCGAGCACAACACTGAAATCTGTAGCCCCAGAACAGTCACTGATTGACATTATCCAGTTACCACATATTCTGAGTTTTACCATGTGGCTGACAAGATTAAACTGAGACACCGAAAATAAAAATAAAAAGGTACTTGGTAGGTGTGGAAGGTGCCATGGCCAGGCAGTGGCGATGCAGTGCTGTACTGAGTACTGCAGATACCCAGGCGGTACTGTAACACCTCCAGCTGAGGGTTAGCATCCGAGAACAAGACAACACAGGGGGAAAGCATTAATCCAGAGAGAGAGAGAGAGAGAGAGAGAGAAAAACAAATTATAAACACAGCAAATCGACATTTAAACATTCATCACTAGCCACATTCAATATACACAGAAACATTTAACCTCTTTACTGCCAACCTCCAACTTACAAAAATTAGGTTTCATGAAAGCACGTCACAAAAGCACCACTAAAAAAATTTACTAGATTTAAAATGTCTTTAAAAATGTTACAGCTATTGAATTGTATTGGAATTAGAGAAATTGGTCATTGCATCAGATGATTAGTTAGCAGACCAGAATGCTGACTGATTACCAGATACAACACCACTATAAATTACTGTAATAAGGGCTTGAAAGAAAACTCATTTTGACTCAAAATAGAGGTTTAGTAAGGCTTATTACTGCTGAGGCCAACCACCTCTTACACATGAGCTGGAATCAGTGCTAACCTTGTGCCAACACCAAGTTCCTCTACATATCAAACATTTCCAGGCCAGGTACAGCATGAATTAGATACATTATCCTGGAGTGATGCATGATTATTGCACTTTATATTTTTAAATTCATCACCGAAAGATGGTCCTTGCCAAAAATCGAATTTGTCTTTGTTCACAGTTTCACAAATAGTCATACAGTCACACCCAAGTCACGTGCTAATTTGCAGGTGACAGGCCTTGCTGTGTACAAGATCCCGGTACTGATTGTGGACGTTCCATAGCTCTCACTGACAAGCCTCAGGTCAAACTAAATTTGCAGATGATACAAGGATAGGCAGAAGAACAGCTGGTATTGAAGAGGCAGGGAGGCTTCAGAAGGACTTGGGGAGGTTACGAGAGTGGGCAGATGGAATAACAGGTAGGAAAGTGTGAGGTTATGCACTTCGGAAGGAAGAAGAGGGCAGACTATTTTCTAAAAGAGCAAGAGAATTCAGAAACTTTTTCCATGCTGTAAACCTCTATGATTCTACTTTAGATAGTTACATGGGTATGATGGGTATAGAGGGATATGGGCCAAATGTGGGCAATTGGGATTAGCTCAGGGGTTTAAAAAAAAAATGGGCAGCATGGACAAGTTGGGCCAAAGGGCCTGTTTCCATACTGTAAACCTCTATGAGTCTAAATTGAAAGCACAGAGGATCTTGGGAATCCTAGTTCAGGATTCTCTTAAGGTTAACTTGCAGGTTGAGTTAGTAGTTAGGAGCAAATGCAATGCATTGGGGGGACTTGAATACAAGAGCAGGGATGTACTGTTGAGGCTTTAAAAGACCACATCTGGAGTATTGTAAGTGATTTTAGGTCCCTGTGTTTAAGGAAGGAACTGTTGACCTTGGAGAGGGTCCATAAAAATGATCCCGGGAATGAAAAGCTTGATGTATGAGGAGCTTTAGAGGATCTGGTTTTGTACTCGAAGGAGTTTAGAAGGATGAAGAGAGGGATCTCATTGAAACTTTCAGAATACTGAAAGGCCTGGATAGAGCAGACATGAGGAAGATGTTTCCATTACAGCGAGAGACTAGGATCTGAGGGCACAGTTTCAGAGTAAAGGGATGACCTTTCAGAACCGAGATGAGGAGGAATTTCTTCAGCCAGAAGGTGGTGAATCTGTGGAATTCATTGCCACAGGAGGCTGTGGAGGCCAGGTCATTGACTGTTTTTAAGACAAAGACAGATCTAGAAGATCTAGAATCCTACAGTGCAGTAGGAGGTCATTTGGCCAATTGAGTCTGCACTGACCACAATCCTACCCACATAACCCCATTTATTTACCCTAGCTAGTCCCCCTGACACTAAGGAGTAATTTTAGCATGGCCAATCAACCTAACCTGCACATTTTTGGCGTGTGGGGGGAAACCGGACCATCTGGAGGAAACCCATGCAGACATGTGGAGAATATGCAATCTCCACACAGATACTGATCCAACCCGGGAATCGAACCCTGGCGCTGTGAGGCATGAAAGATTACAGGGAAAGATGGCAGAATGGAGTTGAGAAACCTAACAGCAGAGCAGATATGATGGACTGAATGGCCTAATTCTACTCTTATATCTTATAGTCTAAACAAACTGCAAAGCGTTTGTCTACAATCTGAATCTAATGATTTGTTGGGCAGTATTGAAGGAGCTTTACTCTATCTAACCTGTGGTGTACCTGTCCTGGGACTGCCCGATACTAACAAAGGATACCTCAAAATAAAGTGCACCATTCCATAGCACGGACACTTTGAGAAGTCAGAAGAGGAGCATTTTAAAGAGTTACTCCACATAGCCTCAAGCTTTCCATTTCTAGATGTTGGGAATTACCTATCAGTGCTGAATGAGTATTGGATGGCAGTAAAGGGCTAAACCATTTCTGACTACAAATATCAAACACAATGAGAAAGTACACTACACAAACATGTTCACTTTACTACCAATTCTTAAAAAATACATGTTTAGTCAACGTATCAAAGTTAGAGGTTGCCCAGGAGAAATAAAAGCAAGCAGTAGTGCTGTCACTGGGTTTTCTGTGTAGTTTTGCAATGGGTATGTGAAATTTTCAGATACACGTTTTCAATTCAACTGGATATGTTAAATAAACCCAGTGACAACACTGCAATAGATTACATTAGGTCAACCCTTTTGAGTTCTGAAGGATGCTCAGTTTCTAAAATGCACACCTCACTTTTGCCCCGTTTGTGAAAAGCTAACCACTTGTTCATTTCAGTGTCCAGTAATTAGTGCAATCATGTACTGGATGGTGGACCAGCTGGATACTGCTCACTGCAGACGTGCTCAACCCATCAGACAAGGCTGCTTACAATTTGAAATCACACATGCAATTTGGAAGGCAGGCAGAGAACAATCATCACCATCACCTTAAAACAGGCCTCTGCTCGGCACGGAGGGGCACCCTCTCCCTCAAAAGGGTTAACACCGGTTAGTTGGTCTAATAAAGTGAATACCTGCGGCCCTGGCTTGCAATGCCATGAATGCACAAGACAGTCAGAATCAGAGCGGAGACCATGAAGATGACGAGGAGGGAAAAAAAAAAAGAAAATAATGTAGAGACATAATGCACATGCACCCGAAGCATCAATACGAACTGGAAAGCTGAAGCAGAGCTCTAAAGTGTGGGCAAACGACCTGGTCAAATACTCCACCCAATACAGCAGCTACACTGGCACAGTGGTAATGTCACCAATGCTCCGGGGACAAGTTAGAATCCCACCATGGCATTTCATGGAATTGAAATTTATTTAATAAATAGAAAGCTAGTTTTGGTAACAGTGACCATAAAACCATTGTTGATTGTTATAAAAACCCATTGTTTCACCAATGGCCTTTGGGGAAGGAAATCTGCTGTTCCCACCTGATCTGGCCTACCCGTGTCTCCAGACCCACAGCATGGTGACTCTGAAATGCCCTCCAAAATGGTCGGACAAGCCACTTAGTCACACCAAACTGCTGCAAGTACATTAAAAGAAATAAACTGGATGGGTCACCCAACATCGTCCTAGGCATTGGAAACGACTACAGAAAACCCAGCCCTGTCAACACCCTGAAAACCCAGCCCTGAGTCCTTCTTACTAACATCTGGGGTCCTAGCTCATAACTGGGAGAGCTGTCTCATTGAGCAGTGAGTATGAATGTGGCACACTCCGCCGCCACCACCACCATCCTGGGCACATCTTGTGCCACCACAGGTGACTGCACAGTGGTACACAGTCAGGAAGGAGTTGCATTGGGAGTCCTCAGCACAGACTCTGAACTCAATGAAGTCTCATGGTATCAGGTCAAACACAGGCACAGAAGCTTCCTGCTAATGACCACCTACTACCCTGAGCATCCCCTCCCCAATTTCCCCTCAAGCCGATGAACTAACTCCTTCACATTGAACGCCATTTGGAGGAAATACTGAAGGCAGCAAGGGTCCAATGTACTCTGGGTGGGGGTCTTCAATATCCATCACCAAGAGTGGCTCAGTGAGCCATTACTGAATGAGTGGCAGGTTCCTAAAGGAGATAGCTGCTAGGCTGGGTCTGCGGTAAGTGGTGAGGGAACCAACGAGAGAGAAAACTACTTGACCCCATCCTCACCAATCCACCTCTTACAGATGCACCTGTCAATGCCTGTATTGGTAAGAATGAGCAACGCATGGCACTGCTTTCACATGGAGGACACCCTCTATCGTTGTGTGTGGCACTTACCAGCATGCTAAATGTGATAGATTTTATATAAATCAAACAGTTCAAAACTGGGTATTCACAAGACACTATGGGCCATCAGCAGCAGCAGAATTATAAACAACCAAAAACTACAACCTCATGGTCCGACATATCTCCCACTCCATCATTACCAAGCTGAGGATCAATCTTGGTTCAATGGAGAGTGCAAGAGGGCATATCAGGAGCAGCACCAGGCATCCCTAAAAATGGATTGACGAACACAGGACCACTCACAGGTCAAACATCGTAAGAAGCAAGTGATACAGCCAAGTGATCCCACAACCAATGGATTGGATCTAAACTTTGCCACATCAAGTCATAAATGGTGGTGGGCAATTAAACAACTCACTGGAGGAGGAGGCTTCACAAATATCCCCATCCTCAATGATGAGTGTCTGTGTGAAAGATAAGGCTGAAGCACTCGCAGCAATCCGAGCAATCCATCTCAGGCTCCTCTGAAGGTCCTCAACATCACACATGCCAGGTTTCAGCCAATTCGATTAATTCCACGTGATATAAAGAAAAAGCTGAAGGCATTGGATACTGCAAAGGCTGTGGATCACAAAAACATTCCAGGACTTGCCACTCCCCTAGCCAAAATGTTCTAGTCCAGCTACAGCACTGCTATCCACCTGATGTGAAAATTTGTCAGATACATCCTGTACACAAGAAACAGGACAAATCCAACCTGGCCAATTACCACCCCGTCAGTCTACTCTCGATTATTAGTAAATGATGGGATTACTGACAGTGACAGTGACAGCGACAGCGTTACCAAATGGCATTACACAGCAATAACCTACTGGTGGTTTCCAACGATGTCCTGGTCTCATCACAGTCTTGGTTCAAACATGGACAAAAAAAACTGAATGCCCGAGGTGAGGCGAGAGTGTCTGTCCTTGACATTAAAGCTGTATTTGACTGAGTGTGGCACCAAAGAGCCCTAGTAAAACCAAAGCCAACGGGAATCGGGGGGGGGGGGGGGGGGGGGGACTCTCCAGGACCAACCATCATCAGCTGCTTCACCAATGACGTTCCTTCCATTCTAAGTTCAGAAGTGCGATGCTCGCTGACGATAGCACAATATTCAGTACCATACGTAACTCTTCAAATACTGAAGCAGTCCATGTTCAAATGCAACAAGCTCTGGACAATACCCAGGCTTGGGCTGACAAGTAGCAAGTCATTACTGTGGTACACATTGCCAGGCAATGACCACTTCCAACAAGAGAGAATCTAACCATCTCTCCTTGACATTCACTGGGCATTACCATCACGGATTCCCCCATTCTGAGGGGGTTACCATTGACTAGAAACTGAACTGGACTAGCCACTTAAACTCTGTGATTGCAAGAGCAGAACAGAGGCTGAGAATTCTGCCTCTTGGCTCCTCACTGACAAGCCACAAGTCAGGAGTGTGATGGAATACTCTCCATTTGCCTGGATGAGTGCAGCTCCAACATTGCCAAAGTTTGATCCAGGACAAAGCAGCCTGGCTTGATTGGTACTCAATCCACAAAAATTCACTCTCTCCATCACCAACACTGCAGAGCGTGCACCGTCTGCAAGGGACACTTCAGCAATTTTCCATGGTTCCTTCAACTGACCTTTCCAAACCCACAACCACTACCACCTAGGAGGACAAGGACAGCAGATTTATTACCGCACCACCACCTGCGAGTTCCCCTCTGAGCCAGACACCATCCTAACTTAAAACCATACTGTTGTTCCTTTAATTGCAGGGTCAAAATCGTGGAGCTACCAACAATACAGCACTGTGGCGTATCGACAGCACATGGCTGCAGCAGTTCAAGGCAATGGCTCATTGTCAGCTATTCAAGGGCAATTCTGGATGGACAATAAAAATGTTGGCCTAGCTAATGACACACACACCCCGTGAAAGAATAAAAAAGGTCTCAGGACAAGTCGAATGTTACTGGGAACGTTGGTCCACAAACTGAAACACTACAAGTTTTAAAAAGAAACCAATCCAACCATGTGTCATCAGTATTTTGTCCAGGGTGATAATCCCAACCAACGTCTCTATCTAAGAGCAGCAGTGAGGGTGGCACGCAGGTAGCCAGAAGGTGCAATGGGATGCACCCACGATCCTCGCACAGCAAGCTCCTGGTTTCAAAGCATAGTGCCACAGGCAGTAACCAGGTGGAGATCGGGTACTTTGCTGATCCAGAAATAAAATATGATGGATGCTGGATATCAGAAATACAAAATCAGAAATTCTCAGGTCAGGCAGCATCCGTGGAGAATAAGTGTTGATGCTTTAGGACGATGAGCTTTCAATAGAATGGATTTGGAATAGCTGCCTGCTTTCCCAGAATGGGAAGCATAAACTATATTCCTACTAAGCTAATGCTTAATTTAAATTGGGAATGGTTTTTTTTGTTTTATTCATTCATGGAATGTGAGCAGTGCTGGCTAGGTCAGCATTTATTGCCATCCCTTACTGTCCTTGAGAAGGCGGTGGTGTCTTCTTGAGCCGCTGTAGCCCAAGGGCTGTAAGTAAACCCGCAGCGCTGTCAGGAAGGGTGTCCTCGGTTTTGAACCCAGCGACAGTGAAGGAACAGTGATATAGTTCTAAGTCAGAATGGTGTTTTGCTTGGAGTGGAACGTGGGCGTGTTTTCATGCATCTGCTGCCCTTGTCCTTCCAGATATCATAGAGATTACTGATTTGTGAGGTGCAAGCTTTAGACGTTACACAATGCTGCCACTGTGTGTGTTGGTGAAGGGAGTGATTGTTTCAGGCGGTGACAAGTGGGGTGCTTATGAAGCAGGCTGCTTTGTGCTGGTGTCAAACTTCATGAGTGTTGTTAGAGCTGCACCCATCCAGGCAAGTGGAGAGTATTCCACCACACTCCTGACTTGTGCTTCATAGATGGTGGACAGGCTTTAGGGAGTCAGGAGGCGGGTTACTCACCAGAACTATCAGCCTCTGAGCTGCAGTATTTATATGGCTGGTCCATTTAACAGTTGAAGAAGAATTGCAATCTTGATATGAAAAGTTTCCTGCAGTTGAATTTAAAGAGATAAAAATGGTGAAACAAATCCTAGAACAGCATCTGCTGACAGCTAGGCGCTGCTGACCATTTCATTGGGAGCACTGGAATTGATGTTTAACATATATCATGAATAGGTCACTGACCATGGGACGGCGGCGCGGGCTCGTTGGGCCGAAGGGCCTGTTTCCCGTGCTGTGTTGTTCTTTGTTATATACTATATTGTCCATATTTCAGAACATTCCAGTCTGTTTTGAGTGACTTTTCCCCTTCCAGCCATGTCACTGTCTGCTCTGACATTGTCAGTGTTATTACCAGGGATCTGGATGTTCTGGTACATGAAATCAAAGGTGGAACTTACTCAGTAATAACCTGCCAGTCAATGCTCACATTTGGTCCTGCCACAACCACTCAGCTCCAGATCAAATCACAGCCTTGATTCAAAAACTGAATCCAGAGGTGAGGCAAGAGGCTGCCCTCGACACCAAGGCAGCACGTGGCATTAGGAAGCCCTAGCAAAATTGAGGTCAATGGGAATTAGACGGAAAATTCTCCTCTTGTTCAGAGTTGTATCTCATAAATGAAGATGGTTGGGTTTCTGGAGGCTAATCTTCTCAATCCCAGCACATCGCAGCAGGAGTTCCACAGAGTCTGAGGTACAACCATCGCCAGCTGTGTCAATGACCTTCCTCCCATCATTACTCTTAGAAGTGGAGATGATCATTGATGATTGCACCGTATTCAGTACCATTTACAATTCCTCAGATAATGACACCGTGTGTGCCTGTACACACAGTCAGACCTAGACAATGTTTACGCTTGGGCCAAAAAGTGGCAAATAACATTCACCAGAAAACGAAACAGACCAGCTACGTACTGAAGTTAGAAGGGTCAGAGACTGGGGATTCTGCAGCAAGTAACTCACTAGTCTGTCCACCATGCACAAGGCACAAAGCAGGTGTTTGATGGAACATCCATCATTTGCTTGGATGAATGAAACTCCAATAATCAAAAGGCTTGGCACAGTTTTGGACAAATGTTGCCAGCTTGATCAACACTTCTCCACCACCAAACGCACAGTGGCAGCAGAGCGTACCATCAACAAGATGCACTGCAGCAACTCACAAAGGTGCTGTCAAAGGATCCTTGAAGAGTCATAACCTCTATCACTGAGCAGAGGGGCAGCAGATGCATGGGAATACCAGCACCTATAAGCTTCCCTCCAAGCCATGTGACATGCAATGTTCTTAATTATAATGCCATTTCTCATCACTGCTGCATCAAAATCTAGGAACTCTCCCCTAACAATGCTTTCTGTGTACCTATACAACATGACCTGAGTTGGCTCAATAAGGCAGCTCACCACCTTTTTCTCAGGGGTAATAAGGGATGGGTAATAAATGTTGGCATTGCCATGAATGAATTTAAAAAATAATTCAGCAGCAAGCTAACATGAACTCTTGCCTGTTCCCAGTGGTCAGTAATCAGGAATAAAGCACCTCTTTAGAGCCCGAAACAATAATCTGTTTCAACAGAGCAGCAGGGAAGCAGATTAAACATCAGTGTGCGCAGGTTAAATCCAGATTAGTAAACTGGCTTTAACTTTCCAACTGTAGCCCATTGGAGCCTGCAGAGAGCACCAGAGACAAGTGATAAAGCAGTTAGCCCAGTTCAATATCCATCAAAATAGAGAGAAATAGGGGAATGCACTTACCTTGACATGGGGAGACTGCATCTTCTGATACAGCTCCAGCGAATAATGGTGAAGCCACATTTCAACAAAAACCTGTGAATAAATAATAAGAAATGTCAATGGTAAAAAATAATTTAGACCATCTCTCCTGTACCCACTCTCACTTCCAAACTTATCCCACCCAAGGGGTGTCACAGGGGCACAGCGGTTAGCACTGTTGCCTCACAGCACCAGACAGTGGGTTACGATTTCCGGCTTGGGTCACTGCATGGAGTTTGCACCTTCTCCCTGTGTCTACGCGGATTTCCTCCAGGTGCTCTGGTTTCCCCCTACAGTCTGAAAAATCTGCTGGTTGGCCATACTAAATTCTCCCTCAGAGTACCTAAATAGTGGCAACTAGGGGATTTTCACAACAACTGTTGCAGTGTGAATGTAAACCTACTTGTGACTAATAAATAAACTACTTTTACTTTACTCTACCTTAACTCTCCCATTCGAGTGCATTTTAAAATATCCATGTTTTTGCTTTGACTAATCCATCAGGCAGGAAATTCTAAACAATTTTTCACTTGCAAGTTTTAGTTTTAAATGGGTTGATGGTTTAAATATATCTGCCTCTGTTCCGACTTCCCCGGCCTATTTGAGAATGTTCCATCCAATAAGGCTCTGGAGAACAGGGCATGAACAGTGTCAGACTCCAGCTCACACACACGACCAGCAATTTCTGCTTCATTGCTGTCTCAACTCATTCAGGTCATTACTGGGCTCACTGTGATTCCGTTCACACACGCTACCCCTAGAGTTATCGATAAGTACAGGACCTTGCTGTTCTTTATAGCTCAACATTACATCATACATTCATCCACAAACTCTCAGGGAGACCCAAGCTATTAGTAATTCTACCAACTACCCACTTTCAGATTTTTAAAATTCATCGCAGTACACAATTAAAAAAAATGGGATTACACATTAAATACGGAATGCTTCACTAAACTATTCCATACAGCATCACGACCACACTTGTCTTGGTTAAGGAGGAAGTCTGAACAACTAGATAAAGAGATTTTGAAAAGGAGGATTGAAATTAGGAGGGGTTGTGTAGTGACTGGGGTGGGGGGGGGGGGAGGGGGGCGCAGTGGGGAAGAGTTTGAAATGTTTCAAAAAAGAAAGAGGGAATTTTTTGGTCTTTGGACTTTAAAATCTGTGATTCTTTCTATGCAGGTGTGTGAAGGGGATTAAAAAAATATATTTTTTGAAAATATAAAAAAATCTTTAAAAGAATAGGAGGTAGATTCTTCACTCAGAGTGGTTGGGGTGTGGAATGCACTGCCTGCTGTGATAGTGGAGTCGGACACTTTAGGAACTTTCAAGCGGTTATTGGAGAGGCACATGGAGCACACCAGAATGATAGGGAGTGGGATAGCTTGATCTTGGGTTTGGACATTGCTCGGCACAACATTGAGGGCCGAAGGGCCTGTGCTGTGCTGTACTGTTCTACCGAATCAAGTTTAGCAGGTCAAAACACAAAATTAGCAATGGGAGGCCTTCAGTAAGATCACGGCTAAGCTGTTTGTGTTTCAAATCCCACATTCCCATCCACCCCAACAACCTCGATTCCACCTTTCCCTTGAAAATAATCGGTGAGCCATTCCTCCTCTTCTGAGGCAGAGTTCCAAAACCCTCAGAGAAAGGAATTTATCCTCACCTCGATCCAAAAAAAGTGACCCCTAATTTTAGTACAGTTTAACGTTTATTTATTGGTGCCACAAGTAGGCTTACATTAACACTACAATGAAGTTACTCTGAAAACCCCCTGGTCATCACACTCCAGTGCCTGTTCAGATACATTAAGGGAGAATTTAGCATGGTCATTGCACCTTCCAGCATGTCTTTCGGACTATGGGAGGAAACTGGAGCACTTGGAGGAAACCCACACAGACACAGGGAGAATGTGCAGACTCAGAAAAATGCACAAAAAACTCATAGAAGGCACAGACAGTGACCCAATCCAGGAATTGAACTCTAGTCCCTAGCGCTAACCCACTGTGCACCGTGACACCCCCTTGTTCTGCACTCACCCACATGCTTTCCATGTCCATCTTGTCAAGGCTGTTCAGGATTTTTTATACTTTAATCAAGTCAGCCCTTTCTTCTAAACTCCAGTGGAAACAAGGCCAGCGTGTCTAACCTGCCCTCAAAACAACCTATTCATTCCAGGATCAATCTAGTGATCAGCCTCTGAACTGTCTCCAACACGTTCACATCCTAATTAAGCAGTAATTAGCATTTATATCCTTCCTTAAATAAGGAGACTAAAATTGCACACGATATTTAAGAAAGTTGCTACATTTTTTTTGCAGTTTGTTTTGCTCTAACTTCCTCCCACTTTTCAGTTCTGATGAAGGGTCTATGACTCAAAGCGTTAACCTGCTGAGTTTTTCCAGCATCCTCTCTTCTTCTTTCACACTCCAGCATCCACAGAATTTTGCTCATTTCAGAGCTTAATTCACTGCCATTTCCCTTCCAGAAGTGCCTTCCTTGAAGTACTGCTCTTCTTTCCGTTTCTTTTCCATGTTCACCTTTATTATTTTCCATTTCCCTCTTGGTGTTTGACAAAGTGTCGCTTCCACAGCCACATTTCCTTCCTCAGCCACCGTCTCCAACTCACCCCCATGGGATCCAAGTGCCCGTCATGTTTTGAGTCCGCCCAGAATTTCAGGGATTTCTGGGACATATAACGTTCCTTGGGCTGCTATTCTCATCACATTCTGAGATCCATACTCCTTGTATGCCACATGTACACACGCAACCTCAATCTCTCGCAGCATCAACTTTTTCAAAGGTGCCCTTGTCCCCAGTTCCATTTTATTCTTCATCTCATTTAATGGGATTGAGGGTTATAGATAGGCCTGGTAGGTAGGGATATGATCAATGCAACTTGCGGGCCGAAGGGCCTGTTTGTGCTGTAATGTTCATCTGACATCATAACAAGGAGTTTTTCATCTTCCTTTCTGCTGTTAAGGAACACAAGTTCCAACAACTTACTGATACCAATGGCCATCTGGAACCCTCCATCTTTCCATCCCTCTAACCCCATTCCTTCCTCTAATCCTTATGTTTCCGTGTATGCACCATCCCCTCTGATCTGCCTTTCTCTGACTCTGAATGTTCAGTATTCGGCAAAGGGCTCAGTATCATCCCCTTATATCCTCACCTCAATGAATTTCAGACTGGGCATGATGCTGAACTTATCCTCTCCATCTCACTGCTTACCTTTTTGTGTGGGAGTCTTTCCCTCATTCAACTGGTCCTTTCACCCACCGTCTGGCCCCCGAGCTGCTCTTGACCTTTGCACTGAGAACTGCCTGTACAACATTGGCTACCTCAATTTCTTTGACCCTCTCATCCATTCTAACTTGTCTTGCTCTGAACTAGCTGCAATCTGCTCTCTTAGGCCTCCTGACCTTGTGATCAAACCTGCTGACAAGGGTGTGCTGTTATCTGACGTACTGGCCTTTCCATTGCGGAGGCTGAGCACCAACTCTCAGACACCGCACCATGACCCTACCACTCAACATTAAGCCATTGATTCCAGGACTGTCACTAATATCATCTCTGGAGACCTTCCCTCCACAGTTTCCAACCGGTGTCTCTCAGCCCTGGACAGCCCGCTTCTACCTTCTTCCCAAAATCCACAAATAGGACTGTTCTGGTAGATCCATCGTGTCTACCAGTTCCTGCCCCACTGAACTCATTTCTTCCGCTTTTGACTCCACCTTCTCTCCCCTTGTCCAGTCTCTCCTCACCTACATTCCTAATTCCTCTGATGCCTTTTGTCATATCAACAATTTCCAAATTCCAGGACCTGATCTCTTCACTCTCCATCCTGTCCCCCACCAGTAGGGTCCAGGATTCACCGGTTCTTCCTCGAGCAAAGGTCTGAATAATCTCTGATCACTACCACTCTCCCCCCGCCTTGGCTGAGCTTGTTCTATCACTCAACTATTTCTCCTTTAACTTGTTTCACTTCCTTCAAATAAAAGGTGTGGCTATGGATCGCAGTTATAAGAACATAAGAAATAGGAGCAGGAGTAGGCCATCTAGCCCTTCGAGCCTGCCCCGCCATTCAATAAGATCATGGCTGATCTGTCGCGGCTCAGCTCCACCTTCCCGCCCTCTCCCCATAACCCTTAATCCCTTCTCTTATCAAAAACCCATCAACCCGTTTCTTAAAAATATTTAGCGAGGCAGCCTCCACCACTTCAACGGGCAGAGAATTACAGAGATTCACCACCCTTGGAGTGAAGAAGTTCCTCCTCAACTCTGTTCTAAACCGCCTCCCCTTTATCTTGAGGCTGTGCCCCCTAGTCCTACTGTCTTTTTTGAGCGGGAAGAGTCTCTCCACCTCTATCCTATCCATCCCATTCATCATCTTATACGTCTCAATGAGATCTCCCCTCATTCTTCTAAACTCTAACGAGTACAAGCCTAGTTTATTCAGCCTCTCCTCATAGCTCAATCCCCTCAACTCCGGCATCAGCCGAGTAAACCTCCTCTGCACTCCCTCCAGGGCCAAAATATCCTTGCGCAGGTACGGCGCCCAAAACTGCACACAGTACTCCAGCTGCGGCCTCACCAATGCCCTATATGCCCGTCTTTTTAATGGGTTAGGTGGAGCACTCCTTGCTCCAGTCCCAAGACCCCTTCCCACGACTCTTCCGTTTATATAGATGAATGTATAAGTGCCGATTCATGCTCTCATCTGGACATGGATAAATTTATTGATTTGCTCCAAATTTCCAACCCTTCTCTCCCCTTCACACGGTCCATCTGTGACACTTCCCTTCCTCGACCACTCTGTCTCCATTTCCACTGAGCACTAATATTCAATACCAACCCACCCATTCCCAGTCAGATACATTCACACATACACATTCTCATGGGCCATCTCAAAGAAACACTGTTTACATGGTTACTGAGACAAAGCAGGCAACAGGAGAGGTAACCAAAGACTCGGCCAAAGGGAAAGGTTTTGCAAGAGAGGGAGCAGGTGCAGCTGAGGGAAGGAGTTCCATTATGGCGACTATTCACCTGATGGTACGTACGCCAACGGTGGAACTAAGGGGAGAATGCTACACAAAAAAGATCAGGCAGAGGGGACTACAGAGCTACGGAGAGGTGATGGGAAGAGGTCAGAAGGAGATTAAAATGTGAAGATCATGAAAGTCAGTGAGCATAGATTGAGGGGTGAATGGGACTTTATGCAAGTTGTTTTGGATGAGTTGAAGCATATGGAGAACATGCCGCTGATGGGGTTAATATTGGAATAGGCAAACCACAAAGTGACAAAGGCATGGATAAGGACTGCAGAGTCAAAGACATGCTCGGAAGATGGAAATAGGAAATTGTAGTGGTGAGGGCTTGAGATCAGGAGTTCAGCTTTGAATCAAATATCTAACTTATAAACTCAATTTCTAAAGCTCGATACAGCTCTATTCATATAGTAAATGCAAACTGCTATCTGCCTCTGAAACGATGTCCATTATTCTGACCAAAGTAAAAATCCAGGAAGAGTGATACAAAACTCTGTTGACTTTTACCTGAAGCAATGTTTCCGATCTCCAAATCTCCTGTGCAGCTGGGTCTGTATTCACTGAGGGCTGATGGGATATGTGGCGCTTCAACAGGCTAGTGTGGGGCCCACCGTAGGATGTGAATGGCATACTCTGAGTTCTGTCAGGAACCAAGTGCAAATAGAATCGCAGTTATACATCAACAATTTCTATACAAAGGGAATCAAAATTAATATTTAAGGAGCATACGGTAGATGGAAAATAAACTTAAAATCTCCTCCTCCCCTGTTACTGCCTCTGATAATCTCACCCCCAACTCAGTAAGCTGTCTCATGTTAACGGTTACATTTATAAGATGTTAATCAGCATCGAACTGGGCACTGGAAATGACAAAGTCTCACCCAGCACTGGCATGCCTGCAAAGTCCTCCTTGCTAACGTGCAGAACTAGAAAAGTCATCCCACAGATTACTCAAGCAACAGCCTGACAGTCATACTCACCAAATATTACCTTACAATGTGAAGCATGCAATTGATTCAAGCTTGGCGATCCCCCAACCAATGCATCAGATTTAAGCTCAGCGTTTTTACCACATCCAGTCCTGAATGGCGCTGGACAACGGTACTAAGAGGAAGAGGAAGCTCCACAAATATCCACACTCTCAATGATTTGGAGCCCGACACATCAGTGCAAAAGATAGGGCTGAAGAATTTGCAACAATCTTCAGCTGGAAATGCCGAGAAGGTGATCCATCTAGGTTTCTCCTGAGGTCTCCAGCATCACAGATACCAGTCTTTCGCCAGTACAATTCATTCCATGTGATAAAGGGAGAGCTGAAGGCACTGCAAAGACTGTGGAGCCCTAACAACATTCCAGAAGTAATACTAAAAGACTTGCAATCCATCCCTAGCTAAACTGTTTGGGTACAGCTACAACACTGGTACCTACCCGGATTATCCAGATAGGTCCCATGCACAGAAAGCAAGGCAAATCCAACCCAGCCAAATACCACCCCATCAGTCTACTCGTGTTCATCAGCAAAGGAAGGTGTTTCCCACAGTGCTACCAGGCGACACTTATACAGCAATAATCTGCTCAAATCATTGTCTCATTTCAGCCTTTGTCCAAACATAACACGAAACAGGTGAGGTGAGAAGAGTGGCTGCCCTGGGCTTCAAGGAAGCATTTGGCCAAGTATCGCATTAATGAACAAATCTGAATGTGAATCAGGGAAAAAAATCTAACACAAAGGAAAACGGTTGCAATTTGTTGGCATCCATTTCAGTCCCAGATCATTGCCGCAGATGTTCAAGGTCGCATCTTAGGCCATACCTAACATCTTCCGTGGCTTCATCAATAACTTTCCTGCCAAAAGGTCTGAAATGAGGATGTTCACTGCTGATTGCACAACGTTCAGCACCATTCATGATTCCTCAGATACTGAAGCAGTTCATGGCCATAAGCAGCAACATTCAGATGAGGGCTGATAAGTGGCAAGTGTCTTGGTCAGGATTTGCACATTCGTTTTTACTGTCTATGGTAAATATGTTTGTGTGGGCTGTGTGTTTTCTTACCCCCGGCTGGTTGCTCCAATTAAATGATTTCTAGCAGCAAACATTTTGAATGTTTGAAAACAAAGGAGATTAATTATCACACTTGCCCCAGAAGTTAAAACATGATGTTTCATTCAACTCAAAGATTCGATAAAGATATAATTAATACCTTATCATGGCAGGCCTGTAGTTTCTGAGCTGAGTTGATGCTTTAGTTGGGGTGAAGAGTTTGCAAAACAGGATTCTCTGATATGAAGTGTCTTGACACTGAATTTCCAGGTTGGTGATTCCCAGTGGAGCCCGTAGTTGCAACAGGGTTAAGAGCATCCTTCTCTCATTTTGAAGGTATTTGCTGTTCATCACCTTGTCTGCTTGGCTGACTTGCAGCAGGTTCAATGGCTTTCTAATGGAACTTTGTCTCTAACACAGCCTCTTGCTGCTATTTAAAAAGCTGGCAAGGTGGCAGCTTCCTTGCCACGTGATTTGTACAAGGCCTTTTCCCAAAAACAGTGGTGGGTTGATTTACACATCTGTATTGTCATTGGTCACCCTAAAATTCACATCTGTCCAAAACATACAGGGTAGTGATGTTTTGTTTATCTATCGTGAGCAGAAAGTAAAATCAGTTAGATGATATTATGGTTCTTTTCCTGATGGTACATCTTCAAAGGGATGTGAGAATTCCCAAGGTGGCAGTGAATGTACATATTTAATTTGGTGTTTGCTTGAGGCTCAAGGACTACCTGGGGCTCAAAATGCCAACGGTTATATGGTTTTCTGAGGGTATTTTAATTTGATTTGATTTATTGTCCATATGTACTAGCATACAGTGAAAAGTATTGTTTCTTGTGCAATATACAAAGCATACCATTCATAGAGAAGGAAATGAGAGACTGCAGCATGCAGTGTTATAGTCATAGTTAGAGTGTAGAGAAAGATCAACTTAACACAAGGGAGGTCCATTCAAAAGCCTGACAGCAGCAGGGAAGAAGCAGTTCATGAGGTACGTATCCTCAGGCTTTTGTACCTTTGTCCCCCGAAGAAAGAAGGTGAAAGAGAGAATGACCGGGGTGCGTGACATCCTGACTTATGCCGGATGCTTTGCCGAGGCAGCAGGAAGTGTAGACAGAGTCAATGGATGGGAGGCTGGTTTGCGTGATGGATTGGGCTACGTTCACAACCTTCTGTAGTTCCTTGCGCAGAGCAGAAGCCATACCAAACTGGGAAACAACCAGAAGAAAATGCTGTTTGTATCAACTTAACATAAGACAGATCCATGTTTTTAGGCGTCCAGATCAACAACCAGGATAGGTTGTTGATCTGGACGCTTAAAAAATTGAAGCTCTTGACCCTTTCTACTTCGCTCCCATAGACATAGAGGGGCATGTTCTCCTCTACATTTCTTGAAATCGATGACAATCTCCTTCATTTTGTTGACATTGAGAGAGAGATAATTGTTGCCGCACCAGTTCATCAGATTCTCTGTCTCATTCCTGTACTCTGTCTCATCATTGTTTGAGATCCGACCCGCTACAATGGTGTCGTCAGCAAACTTGAAAATCGAGTTGAGGGGAATTTGGCCGCACAGTCATAGGTGTATAAGGAGTATAGTAGGGGGCTGAGAACACAGCCTTGCGGGGCACTGTGATTGAGGATTACCGTGGAGAGGGTGTTGTTGCCTATACTTACTGATTGTGGTCTGAGAGTTAGGAAGCTCAGGATCCAGTTGCAAAGGGAGGTGCCGAGGCCTAGGTCACGGAGTTTGGAGATGAGTTTTGTGGGAATTATGGTGTTGAAGACTGAGCTGTAGTCAATAAACAGGGGTCTGATATAGGTGTCCTTGTTATCTAGGTGTTCCAGGGTTGAGTGCAGGACCAGGGAAATGGCATTTGCCGTGGACCTGTTGTGGCAGTAGGTGAACTGTAGTGAATCCAGGTAGTCCAGGAGGCTGGAATTGATTTTTGCCATAACTAGCTTCTTGAAACACTTCTTCATGATGGATGTCAGAGCCAGCGGCCGATAGTCATTAAGGCACACTGCTTGGTTTTTTCTTAGGTACAGGGATGATGGTCATCTTCTTGAAGCAGATAGGGACCTCAGATTGCGTAAAGAGAGGTTGAAGAGGTCTGCAAATACCCCCACCTGCTGATCCATGTAGGTTCTGAGTGCTCATCTCGGCACCCCATCTGGGCCAGTTGCTTTCCGTGGGTTGGCTTCCAAGAAAGCTGCTCTGACACCTGCAATGATGACTCCAGATACAGGTTCATCCAGGGCTTCCAGGGTGGAGGGCACGTTCTCGCTGACCTCTTGCTCAAAATGGGCGCAGAATGCACTGAGCTCATCAGGTAGAGGGGTGTTGGAGCCGGCGATTTTACATGCCTTCATCTTGTTGCCTGTTATGTCTCGCAGACCTTGCCACAGTCTGCGGGGGTCAGTGTGGCTATCCTAGGCCTCTAGCTTGGTCCGACCACGCCTTTTGGCATCTTTGATGGATCTCTCGCGATCGTATCTGGCTTTCTTGTGTAAGTCAGTGTCACCTGACACAAACACCTCAGACTTGGATTTCAGCAAGCAGTGGATATCCCTGTTCATCCACGGTTTCCGGAAACACATGGATTTGCTTCTTAGGCACACAGTCTTCTACACACTTACTGATGAAGATAATGTGTGCTCATCTATGTTCAAATTTTTAAAATATTGACTAAGTTCATAATATACTGTAACACGACAAGGAATATTCACACCACAAGTATCAGGCAATGTTCAACAATAGAGAATCTAACCATTTCCCCAGGACATCACAACTCGCTTGACTGGCATTCCATCCATGACCTCAAACATTCATTTCCTCCACGACCAAATGCAAAGTGTCTCCCACCCACAAGATGCATGACAGCAACTCATTAAGCTTCCTTCGACAGCACCTTCCAAACCCGTGACCTTACCAACCAGAAGGAAAGGGAAGCAGATGCATTTGGAGCACCATCACCTGCAAGCTCACCAGGCTGACTTGGAAATAAATCACCATTCTTTCACTGTCACTGGATTTCTCTCTCTCTAAGAGCACTATTTTTTACATATAGAAACCTAGAGCAAAAGGAGGCCATTTGGCCCATTGAGACCGCACCGACAACAATCCCACCCAGGCCCTATCCCTGTAATCCCACACATTTACCCCATTAATCCCTCTAACCTATGCATCCCGGGACATGCAGGCACATGGATTTGGGCCTGTGTCTGTGGGAGTTTGCTCATTCTCCCTGTGGTTGCGTGGGTTTCCTCCGGGCGCTCCGGTTTCCTCCCACACCCCAAAAATGTGCTCTCAGGCTAATCGGTTTTTACCAAATTGACACTATTTCTTCCCTGAATCTGACTGAGTAGGGTTCCATTCATAGATATGCAGGGTAGAATAGGTGCAGGGTGATGTGGCGGCGCGGGCTCGTTGGGCCGAAGGGCCTGTTTCCCGTGCTGGGTTGTTCTTTGTTCTATGAAGGGGCAATTTAGCATGGCCAATGCATCTAACCTTCAAATCTTTGGACTGTGGGAGGAAACCAAAGCACCTGGAGGAAACCCAAGCAGGTATGGGGAGAACATACAAACTCTACACAGTGACCCAAACTGGGAATGCAACCTGGGTCTCTGGAGCCGTGAGGCAGCAGTGCTAACCACTGTGCCACCGTGCCTCCCCAAAAGGACTGCACTGATTCAAGGAAGCTGTTTACTACCATCTTCTCAAGGGCAATTAGGGATTGGAAACAAATGCTGACTCAGCCAGTGATGCACAGGCCTTGTGAAAACATGCATCTCGTACTGTCACTCGGTGAACCTGCTCAATCACTGCAACAGTTCAATTTGAATCCACTCCATCACATGGTCACTCAGTAACCCCTCCTTTCAACATATTATCGACCATCTCTTCAAATGTCAATGTAGATCCCTTGTTCTGTAATCACTCAACACCCTGTTTGATTGGTGTTACCTTCACTGATGCTCATTCAACCGTCCCAACCAAGTCCTTTCAATAACATTAGCACTCAGCAGGTATATAAAACCATCAGCCCCCCAAGTCACCAAAGGGAATCCACACATTTAGTGACAGGCAAGCGCTGAATAAAGAAAAAAAATTAGGTAGCATTATCCTGGTCCCAAAAACACCCAATGCAATTACAGGTCAGAAAACGAGCAGACATACCTTGGTGTTGGAGGCGAGACAGTGCCACACGCATTCAAGAATGGTGATGGGGGCACGTTCCCCTCTACTGGGAGGAAGTATTTCAGGTACCTGTCCACGATGACAAAATAGGCACTGTCTGAGGTACTGAACTGCTGTCCAGGTGGGCAATGCTGTAACAAGAATTGGGAGCACAATGAAGAGCACAAGAAATATAACCCTTTGCAGACTTTGTGAATTTCCTATCATAGGCTTTACCCCGTAATCTCCCAAAGCATTCAGTAAAGCACCTGCTTCTCACTTCTTCCAATTGGGTAAAGGCAGCAAAACCAATGAAACACCCTTGCGGCCCACACTTGCATTAACAACCCTCATGTTCAAACATTTAAATCTGCACATCTAAAGACAAACGGCATTTTTAAACAACGAATAGTGTTTAGATACCATCTTCAACTAAATAAACTTTCCAAAGTGCTTCACAGGACTGAATATCAAACAAAGCTAGATACTGAGCTACATAAGGACAGAAGATCAAATGCTTGGTTCAGGCTCGGTTTTAAGGAGGGTCTTAAAGAGTAAAGATTAGAGATCAAAGAGTTTTAAGGATGGAATCTCACACCTTGCGACACTGTCAGCTGAAGGTGTGGCCTTGAAGTGAGACAAAGGGTACTGACATTATGCTAACTCAGGATTACAGGAGTGCAGAGGGTGTGGAACTTGGAGAAGTTATGGAGATGGGGAAGAGCAAAGTCAGACAGGGACCTGAAAAAAGATACGAAACTTTGAAAATGCAACCCTTGTCGGTCTGGGGGGCCATGTAGATTAATGAGCACAGACATGATAGGTGAGAGACCTGACGGAGTTAAGCGGTAACTTTGGATAATCTCAAGTCCAAGGAAGGTACAAAGTGGGTGGGAGACAGCCTGGAGAGCATTGGAATAGCTAACTCTAGAGGTACCAAGGCATGAATGAGAGCTTCAGCATCAGACAAGCTGAAACAGGGCAGAAATGGCCAATGTTAAAGGTGGAAGTCAGTGATCTTGGCAATGGGGAAGGTAGTGTAGACTTTAAACTGGACCAGATGCCAGGTAACATGACAGCTCAGTGACTATCACTGTTTGCTGTGCAGATACATGGATTTGGGCCGGTGTCTGCGGGAGTTTGCGCATTCTCTCCGTACTTGCATGGGTTTTCTCCGGGTGCTCTGGTTTTCTCCCACACCCCAAAGATGTGCTGTTAGGCTGATTGGTGTAACAAATTGTCCCTAAATTAGTCTTCCCTCAATGTGGAATGCTATAAGCATAGACAAGGGTCATGGGTGGAGGGGAGACTCAATGTTAAAATGGTGGCGCGGGCTCGTTGGGCCAAAGGGCCTGTTTCCCATGCTGTGTTGTTCTTTGCTCTATACGTGGTCACAATTTCAGCTCAGGGTCAAACAATGTCAAAGATTGTTCTTTGACCGTTTCAGCTTCAGTGGTCAGGGAGAAAGATGGAGTTAGTGGTGTGCAAGGAGTTTGTGGTGGGTCCTGAAGTCACTGGCATCAGTCTTTCAGCTGATTCACACAGGACAGCTGGAGTGAGGATGGGAAAATGGTCCTCTGACACTACAGTACTAAAGGGTGGCTGAGCATCATTCAGAGGGACAAAGGAAAATCAAATACTGCTTTGTATTTGAGACATCATGGACAGAAGAACAAAGTGCACAACTGGCACCAAAGGACAGGAGCATTTATTATTTGTGTAACAGACAGTTTCGAGAGGAGGCAATTGAACGTTCCCTTCAATCTGCACACATCCCAAAGGCATAGGCACTTACAGGACTTAGCATTCATCACTAATGAAGGAATAACAGGAGTGAGGTTTTACACAGTGGAAGCATTTCTTTCTGAGCTCCACTTCAGATAGCCTTGGCAAGCAGGAAACAGAGTTCCAACTCCAGAATATTTAATTGACAGCCATTCGTACTTCCAGTTCTCCACATAGCAAGTAGAGCCAGGTTTCAAATGTGCTCACATACAAAGAACCAACCCAGAATATGATCCTTAAATTCTGTTGTGGAAGAAATACGCTGTCTCAAACATCACTAGACATGATAGAGGTAGCACATTGAACTTTGACTCATTATTTGGAGTTTATTTGGATTAGGAAAATGGTGTTCCACAGGGATTGCTAATGAGACTAGCACATTCAATCTTTCCAATCTCAGCTGTCGTATCACCCTCAAATTTCCTTTGTACCTTCTGCAATGCCTCTATATTCATTTTCATAATGTGGAGACCACAACTGATCTAACCAAGGTTCAATAAATTCAGAGTTGGAGTCAGAGTCATTACAGTATAGAGGCATGTCACTCTGCCCATCGAATCCATGCTGGCTCCCTGCAGAGCAATCAAATTCCTTCCCTCAATGTCCATAGTACTGCAGGTTTATTTCTCTTAAGTGCCCACGCAATTTCCGTTTGAAATCATTCACTCAATGCTTTCACTACTTTTGTTCGGCAGAGTTCCAGCTCATCACCACTTGCTGAGTAAAAAGAAAGCTTTTCCTCACATCACCAGCATCCCTGCCTAGAATCTGAAAAGTATCCTCCCAGGATCTTCTACCAACAAATAGGAACAGCTTTGGGAACAACTTTGCTTCGTCTGCCTTAATTTTGTTCTTCAGTTCTGCATCAATTCTGTTATCTTAAGGAATAAGCCCTAGTGCTAGGTTTGCTGAAAGGTTTAACCCAAGTCACTACATAGAACATTACAGCGCAGAACAGGCCCTTCGGCCCACGATGTTGCGCCGACCAGTTACAAAACAATGACCCACTAGCCTAAACCAATCCCTTTTCATCCATAAACCTATCCACAGATCTTCTCGCCATTTGTTAACCTGTGCCCAGAGATCCCTTTGCTCCTTCACTCCATGAATGATTTCAAAAGGAAATGAGATTACTCTGCAGAGAGCTGACATGGACTTGATTGACGGGAGGCGTGCCTCGGTGCTATAATCTCTCTGACTGTACAGAACCTTGGCTGGACCAAACCTGGGAACTCACTTCACTGCTGTGATCTCCATATTACTAAAAAAGGTACAACGAGAATTTACAAGGATGGTCCAACAACTGAAAGGTCATACAAATGTTGGAATGATTAAAATCAGGGATGCACAAGAGGCCAGAATTAGAGGCACACAGATATCTCAGGCTGTTGCAGAGCTGGGGGAGATGCTAGAAATAGGGAGGGGCAGGGTTATAGTGGGATATGAAAACAAGGTTGAGAATTACTCTCTGCCAGTGAGTAAGCATCGCTGAGTGGATGAATAAGACTTACTGCTAGTTAAGATATGTAAAGCAGAGCTTTGGCCAGCTCATGTTTATATAGTGTGGGAAAGAGGAGATATCTGGATAGATTGGCAGCAAGTGATGAATGGAGGTATGGGTGAAATCGTGTGATGTTACAGAGGTGGAAGCTCATGTGGCACATAAACAACAGCAGGGACCTGATGTTAGATCTGTTTGGGGTGTAAAATTTGGTATAATTAGAATGCAGCTGCCTTATCTTCATGGGATGAGTTATTGGTCACATAGGACTAATGTTATTTAACTTAGATCTCGCAACTCCACCAGCACAAAGGATATGCCAAACCTGTTGATGGGCAAAAGACCTGGGCAGCAGCGTTATCGCTATCCTTTAACCAGTGCTGCCTCACATCCAGCAGTACCAACTTACCCGTGGTGTGGTGAGATGCATAGCTAAATTGAAGAGATAGTATTCAAAGGGATCTAGTCACGCAGGTTAAGAATTACAAACAAGTCGACGTAAATAAAAGCAATTCTTAGCAAAGTCTCTGCACTGCTTGCTTGTTTCTTGACTGTTCAAGAGATATACCCATCAATTAAATGATTGGGTAACAAATTGTCCCTATATTGGACCTCCCTGATCCTCACACATTAGGCATAGACTAGAGTCATGAATAGGTCACTGACCATGGGACGGCGACGCGGGCTCGTTGGGCCGAAGGGCCTGTTTCCCATGCTGTTTTGTTCTTTGTTAAACGTGTTTGACACAAATGAAGAGCACTATCTGCATATCACTACCATGTTTTAATTCAATAATTGACTCCTAGTTCTCCAGAGCAGAGATGTTCTTCTAAAGAAACATTATTCTCTTTACGAAGGGGGAAGAGCATTGTTCGCCAGTAAGACTGAACATTTCAATTGCCTCGAGGGTACAGCTCAGGCCAAGTGTATTTACAGTCAAATGTGAAAACAATACAGCAGATCCGTCAAACAGAGAGCAATTAGTAACATTTGATGGCCAACTTTTGAACTTCTTTTCACGCCTGCCATCCATATTAGAATTTGACCCCAGTGGGCACCAGCTACATCCCCAATTTCCAAACCTGGGGGCTTATTTCCACAAATCAAAGGTGAGGAACAAGTTAGAATCCATACGGTGCAGGAGGCCATTCAGCCCATCAAGACTGCACCAACTCTGATACAAAATCACATCCAGCCCTCTCCCCCACCCTATCCCCGAAACCCATGTAGTAATTTACCATGGCCAATCCATCCAACCTACACATCTCAAGACACTAAGGGACACTCTTCATATCTTCAGCAAATTTGCTGATCCAATTTAGCATTGATATAGATGACAAACAACAATGGACCCAGCACTGATCCCTGTGGCACACCATTAGTCACAGGCCTCCACTCAGAGAAGCAATTCTCCACTACCACTCACTGGTTTCTTCCATTGAGCCAATGTTTAATCAAATTTACTACCTCTCCATCTATACCGAGTGACTGAATCTTCCTAACTAACCTTCCATGCGGGTCCTTGTCAAAGGCCTTACTGAAGTCCATGTAGACAACATCCACTGCCTTCCCTTCATTTGCTTTCCTGGTAACCTCTTCGAAAAACTCTAATAGATTGGTTAAACGTGACCTACCACGCACAAGGCCATGGTGACTCTCCCTAATAATAACTCTCCCATGGTGACTCTCCCTGTCCATCCAAGTATTTATAGATCCTAGTTCTTTCTAATTCTTTCTGAAAACATAAAAAGATGTGAAAATGTCCTCTACTAAAGCAGGGCAATATCACTAATAAAAGCGGCCTGAAACCAGCTATTCAAATGATCCTAAAGTATAAGCATCCTGTAACACAAATTGTAAAGTGGAAAATAACTGCACTGACCATCACACAAACAGCCTCCTATCCATTGACTCTGTCTACACTTCCCACTACTTCAGGAAAAGCAGCCAGCAAAATCACGGACCCCACACATCACAGACATTCTCTCTTCTGCCTTCTTCCATTAGAAAAAAGATACAAAAGCCTGAAAACAGGTACCAACCGACTCAAGGACAGCTTCTTCCCCGCTGCCATCAGACTTTTGGTTAGTTCTACCATACATTAAGCTGATCTTTCTCTTTACTCTAGCTATGACTGTAAACTATATCCCGTATCCTATTCTTTCCTTCTCTTCTATGTGCTCTACGAAAAGTATGTTTTGACTGTATAGTGCATAAGAAATAATACTTTTCACTGTACACCGATACATGTGACAATAATAAATCAAATCAACTTGTATCAATTCAATGCTGTTAAAGCAGCTTCAGCTCCACATACAATCCAGTGAAAGGATACTGAGTGAGAGACTGAGATTGGCCAGCCCCGAGGGAGGAAACTGCAGCTTGTTATGATACAGTGGAAAATCAGGTAGGACGCCTTCCTGGATTGATGCTTTCACAGGACCCTGAATTAGGAAAAAAACCCAACAGAATAGAATCAGTAAACATTGAGATTCTCAGGGAAGCAAATGCTAAATTCTAAATAATTTGCATGTTTATCTTTTATAAAAATGTCTGCAACAGGAACCTAATCATTAGATAAATTATATGCAAACATATGGATATAAGGAAGACAACCATCAGATTAAAGATCTCTGCAAGTGAAGATGGGGTGTAACTGCAGTAGTCATAGCAAAGGATTTTTTGTACTATGGCAGAAGATTGTCAAGGACAGAATAGGGACACTGCACGGCAGATTCATACTGATTCTCAGGTTAGGGGAAAGCTTCCAAATGAATATTTAGCACCATGTACGTTCCCATTGATGATATTTATGTTTCAGATGCAGCTGTTCAGCGCTGAACACAATTAATACAACTGACAGTAATGTTGTTTCGAAGATGAAGGAAACGCAACATCCAGGTAATATTAATAAGGGTGGATGAAGGAGATAGTACAGGTGCACTGAGTGTCTGTCTGCCTTTTCAAATTCCCAGCAGAGTTAGGGATACTTCTCTTAAACTGGCAACCAAGTCATGTAACTCCTATTTTCAAACAGAACAGTCTGGTTAGAGACATGGAATTATAGGTCCATCAGTCAAAATTCAACATTGGGAGGATCCGAGAAGATACAAGAGATGCCTTTTACGATTACTGGGAAAAGGAAGGGGGCCATTAGAAATCCCAACACAGTGCCTGAAAAGCCAAGCCATGCCAAATAAACACGGTAGTCTGTTTGTGACAAAGTCACTAGGGTAGTGAAGACGGACTTTGAGCTAATATTGCCTATCAAAAGTTTTCAGGGAGTTCAGGTATGTTACCTCAAACTCAGTTACTTCACAAAGTAGAATTGTGTGTTCTCAGTAAAAAGTTCACATGCTGGATTAGGAATTTGCTCCAATCCCACAACTAAAACAGTTATATTGCAGTTACTGGATGTGGTCCACGCTGAAAACCATTACTCTTCACAGTTTTTATCGATGATCTAAGAAAATGGCGTTGGGGCATTATACAGAAGTATGCAGATGACACAAAAAATCTGTACAAGGGTTCAAGTGGTAAAGATTGTAATCAATCGCAAAACATTCAGACGGCAGCAGACAACACAACAGTAACAATGACCAAAGCAGCTGAAGACAAAACAGCCTGAATACTGTGACAAAGAATCACGTAATTATAGCAATAATCTGCAGTGAAATGCAAATGTTTCCAAGCCACTTCAAGTGGGCAAGAATATTAGTTCTTTGTTTACCTTCTATTACTGATAAGACCAATGCATTCATATCAAATCACCAAAGCAACCTCAGTATTCGATGCAGTTAAGTTTAAAATTTAATTATTACTGTCACAAGCAGGCAACCATTAACACTGCAATGAAGTTACTGTGAAAATCCCCAGTCGCCACACTCTGGCACCTGTTCGGGTGCACAGGGAGAATTTAGCATGGCCACCTCACTTAACCAGCATGTCTTTCAGACTGTGGGGGAAACCAGAGCATCTGAAGGAAACCCAACCAGATACAGGGAGAACTCCACACAAATCACCCAAGCCAGGATTGAACCCAGGTCCCCGGCGGCGTGAGGCAACAATATTAACCACTGCACTGCCATGTCCTGCAGGTAATACAGGGTAAAGTCCAAACCGGAACAGGGCCTTGATTACATACAAATAAAACATAGAAAAGGCCCACAGCAGTGTTTCACTATTTACTTCCCAATGTCACTGCATTTTAAGAGCAATCATAATGGGCAAAGGACAGCCTTTTTGGCAATGCCCACAGACCACAAGTGAACATTTGCACAAATGATTTGAAAATGAATAAGACCCTGGACACCAGCAGTAAAGCAGCACAGCAACATTCAATAGGTTATTGTTAAAGGTCTCACATTATAGAACACCATATGCATCATAGAAATACACGTGTTTGTAAAGTAATTGTAAAAATGTCATTTCACACACTCAAGCTCCAGCCACGGTGACAGGAGACTCAATGGAGCTCCTTTCCCCCTCACATACATGCACCTCTCCCCATTCCCTCTCGTCCCACACACGCATTCAGCAGCCCCTCTTCTCAAACCCCTTCCTCCCAAGTCACTCACCTCTCCCTCCTCACCTCATATCCTTGCTTCCTTTCTCCCACCTAGACCCCATCTCTCATTCCGCCCCCCCCTTCTCTCTTCCCCCATTCCCACTTCACCAGCGAACTACACTGGGATACCTGGATTTCTCAAACGTGGGAGGGACTGTTAGCTGGCAAGTCCACGGTTGGCAAGTGGGAGGCATTTAGGGACAAAATGAAATGGTTGCAGGGGAGGTATGTTCCGGTTGAGCGAAAGGATGGGAAAGGAAGGATTAGACAGCCGTGGATTACGGAGGATATTGAAGACTTGGTCAGGAAGAAGAGGGAGGCGTATGTTAGGTCAAAACAAATGGGTACGGAGAGTGCGCTGGAAGAATACAGCGAGAGTAGGAGGGAGCTAAAAAGGGGAATTAGAAGGGCGAAGAGAGGGCATGAGATGGCTTTGGCTGGTAGGATTAAGGAAAATCCAAAGGCATTTTATTCCTATATCAGAGGCAAGAGAATAGTTAGAGGGAAAATTGGTCCTCTTAGGGACAAGAGTGGTGAGTTGTGTATTGAGTCGGAGGGGATGGGGGAGCTCCTGAATGAATACTTTGCGTCGGTATTCACAAAGGAGACGGGTTCGGAATCGTGTGGTCTCTTGGAGGGAGTGGAGGTTTATTTGCAGGATATAGTTATTACGAGAGAGGAAGTGCTAGGGCTTTTAGGTAGCGTAAAGACGGATAAAGCTCCGGGGCCTGATGGTATTTATCCCAGGCTGCTTAGGGAGGCGAAAGATGAAATTGCTGGGCCTCTGGTGCAAATCTTTGTCTCTTCTTTGGACACAGGTGAGGTCCCAGAAGACTGGAGGGTAGCAAATGTGGTCCCGTTGTTCAAAAAAGGCAGTAGGGATAACCCTGGGAATTATAGACCGGTGAGTTTGACGTCGGTGGTAGGGAAGTTAATGGAAAAAATACTTAGGGGTAGGATGTATGAGCATTTGGAGCGTTGCGATCTGATTAGGGATACGCAACATGGCTTTGTTAGAGGGAGGTCTTGCCTTACGAATCTGGTGGAATTCTTTGAGGAGGTGACAAAAACGGTTGACGATGGGAGAACCATTGATGTCATCTATATGGATTTCAGTAAGGCGTTTGACAAAGTCCCTCATGGTAGGCTGGTAGAAAAGGTTAAGGCGCATGGGATACGAGGCCAGGTAGCTAGGTGGATTGAGAACTGGCTGGGAAATAGGAGACAGAGGGTAGTTGTGGAGGGGACCTTGTCGGGCTGGAGGCCAGTGACTAGTGGTGTGCCGCAGGGCTCAGTACTGGGACCTCTCCTCTTTGTAGTCTACATAAATGACTTGGAAGAGGGCGTAGGTGGTGTGATTAGCAAGTTTGCTGATGACACCAAGATGGCAGGGTTGGCGGGTACGCAACTGGATTGTCAGGTGATACAACAGGATATAGATAGGTTGGTGCAGTGGGCAGATAGGTGGCAGATGGCATTTAATCCTGACAAATGCGAGGTGATGCATTTTGGACGGAATAATGCAGAGAGAAGCTATGAGATTAAAGGGAGGCCGATTAGGAGTATAGACATACAGAGGGACCTGGGAGTGCAGGTTCACAAATCCATGAAGGTTGCATCACAAGTGGAGAAGGTCGTTAGGAAGGCTTATGGGATGTTGGCCTTTATAGGAAGGGGCATAGAGTATAAAAGCTGCTGTCTAATGCTTCAGTTGTACAGAACGTTGGTTAGACCGTATTTGGAGTACTGCGTCCAGTTCTGGTCACCTTATTACCGGAAGGACGTGGAGTCTCTGGAAAGGGTGCAGAGGAGGTTTACCAGGATGTTGCCTGGCATGGGGGGACTAGGTTACGAGGAGAGGTTGAAGAAACTGGGACTATTCTCCTTGGAAAGGCGGAGATTGAGAGGGGACATGATAGAAGTATATAAGATAATGAAGGGAATGGATAGAGTTAATAGTGAGAGACTGCTCCCTAGACTAGATACAAACACGAGAGGTCATCATTTAAGGGTGAGGGGGGAGAGGTATAATTTGGAGGTGAGAAGAAGGTTCTTTACACAGAGAGTTGTAGGGGTCTGGAACGCGGTACCGAGTAGGGTGGTGGAGGCAGGAACATTGGACTCGTTTAAGATGCAGTTAGATAGGCACATGAGTGAAACGAGAATGGAGGGATATGGTAGGGGATATTAAATAGGGTTAAACCTCGGGAGACACCGGAAAGGCAGGCTGTAAGATTAATATTTTTGACTTTATTCCACAGGTGGAGGTCCACCTCGTGTCAAACGAGGGGCATTCACACGGCAGGTCGTGCCTGGGCTGCTCTTGGAAGTTCCGGGAGTGGCCTAGGACTTCGTGTCGGTGTGTGTGCTTGATCCTGGACCGGTAGATGGGCGCCGCAACAGCTCAGTGACTAGCACTGCTGGCTGTGCAGGCACATGGATTTGGGCCTGTGTCTGTGGGAGTTTGCGCATTCTCCCTGTGGTTGCGTGGGTTTCCTCCGGGTGCTCCGGTTTCCTCCCACACCCCAAAGATGTGCTCTCAGGCTAATCGGTTTTTACCAAATTGACACTATTTCTTCCCTGAATCTGACTGAGTAGGGTTCCATTCGTAGCCATGCAGGGTAGAATAGGTGCAGGGTGATGTGGCGGCGCGGGCTCGTTGGGCCGAAGGGCCTGTTTCCCGTGCTGGATTGTTCTTTGTACCCAGATTGGGTTTTGCACTAACGCTACTGCCCTAGTTGTTAGAATATAACCCGGTGACAACTTTGCATTGGATGTGATGTGACCAATGGTAACAAGCCACATGAGTCAGCTGACCCAGTAAACCACAGAATCAATTACAGAATGATGTGATGGTCAGCTGACTCACTATAAATAAGAATCTGTTGGGCATTGCGGAAGAGCTTGGACTGGCTCAGGGCGAGGCCCCAAGTTTGGAATAATGATGTTTCTTTATTAAATCTTTTCTTTGATAAGTTGAAATAAGTTTTGTTATATTTTTATTGTCTGCATTTGAAGAGTTCCTTCTGAGGAACTCAGAAGGAACTTCCAGATTGCTCCTGACTCAAGTGAATTAATGCATCATAACATGCCCTGCTGGGGAAGGGCGAGTCACCTCTTTGGGGATAGGGGCCAGGGATGGTCCAAGTAAGATGTTCTTTTGAAGAGTAAGTACAGACTTGATGGGTCAAATAGAACCCTACAGTGCAGAAACAGGCCTTTCGGCCCATCGAGTCTGCACCGAACACAATCCCACCCAGAACCTATCCCCATATCCCTACACATTTACCTGCTAATCCCTCTAACCTACATATCCCAGGACACTAAGGGGCAATTTTAGCATAGCCAATGAACCTAATCCGCACATCTTTGGACTGTGGGAGGAAACCGGAGCACCCAGAGAAAACCCACGCAGACACGAGGAGAATGTGCAAACTCCACACAGGCAGTGACCCGAACCGGGAATCGAACCCAGGACCCTGGAGCTGTGAAGCAGCAGTGCTAACCACTGTGCTACCGTGCCGCTTCCTTCTGCACAACAGGACTTGGGTGAAAGTGGTTAGCACTGCTGCTTCATAGCTCCAGGGACCTAGGTTCGATTCCCGGCTCGGGCCACTGTCTGTGTGGAGTTTGCACATTCTCTTCGTGTCTGCGTGGGTTTCCTCCGGTTTCCTCTCACAGTCCAAAGATGTGCAGGTTAGGTTGATTGGCCATGCTAAGAAATTGCCCCTTAGTGTCCTGGGATGCGTAGGTTAGAGGGATTAGCGGGCATAATATGTAGGGATATGGGGGTAGGGCCTGGGTGGGATTGTGTTCAGTGCAGAATTGATGGGCCAAATGGCCTCTTTCGGCACTGTAGGGTTCTATTATAGGACTTCTATGACCACAATCATTTAAAATGTCATCATATCAAGATCTAAACACAATACAAGTCAGCACAATCATTCACTGCTGTTCTGCATACTTACAGGCAGATACGAGATTGGAAATTCATATTTATAATCTTCAGCCTGGAGTTTATAAACTAATTTCATCATTGGGCCACTGTTAAACATATAAAAAAAATTTTTTGTTAATGACAAGAAGGTATGGAGATAGTGGAGTTAAAGAAACTGCACAAATATAGCTGGGAGCTTGCTGTGCACAATTGGTCACAGTGCTTCCTATACTACAGCACTGAACATACATACAAAAGTACAGCATTCGTTAGAAAACACTTCCAGATGTCTAGTGGTGACAAAACATACTACGTAAATACACATCTTTCTTTCTCTCCACTGCCCTACATAACCATTGGACAATCCCAAAGGCTTTACAGTCAATTAAACACTTTTTCAGGTATCATTCCTGCTGTAATGAATGGGAACAGCCGCCAATTTGTTCAGAAGCTCCACAAACAGCAATGAAATAAATATTTGTGTAATACTGCCGAACTGTAAATACTGGCCAAAACTGCATCGCAACAGCCAAACATTTCAATAAGGTTCAGGTTACAGAATCAAGATCCATGATTCACACCCACAATGGGGGCACACCTCTCCCCCACCCACCTACTCACCCTGGGACCCCATAACAGTGTGCGCTCCCCCGCCCCATATAAAGATTTTGAGGTCAGAAGGGATGGGGGAGTGCAACCTTAAAATGCAGTCACAGCATGAGAAGCTTACAGAGAAGCTAATAAATGGGAATTTGTAAGACATACAAACAAGGTTAGTGTGACTTTAAAATAGGCCCCGAGTTACACTGATACACCCTGGTCCACGCTTGTTCTTCACTCATTATAGGAATAACATTCTTTATCTAAATGGAGGGAGAAGGATGAGTGATTAATAATGATCACCAGGTTACCAGCACACTAACACACTGCCGATGAAACGGAGCTTATTCAGCTCAATGATTAATTATTCCTTTACTCCACTTTGTGTCTGAAAGCTTTGTGTCTCAACGATCAAATTCTAAAACGCCCCCCCCCTTTATCTTGAGGCTGTGCCCCCTAGACCTATTGTTTTTTTTGAGCGGGAAGAGTCTCTCCACCTCTATCCTATCCATTCCCATTCATCATCTTATACGTCTCAATGAGATCTCCCCTCATTCTTCTAAACTCCAACGAGTACAAGCCTAGTTCATTCAGCCTCTCCTCATAGTTCAACCCCCTCAACTCCGGAATCAGCCTAGTAAACCTCCTCTGCACTCCCTCCAAGGCCAAAATATCTTTGCGCACGATCAAATGGGAATAAACTACTCAGTAACTCACTGCGACTGAGAAAGCCAATCAGATCAGTCACAACTGATCTTCTTCAAAGATGTGTGGGTTAGATGGATCGGCCATGCTACATTGCCCCTTAGTGTCAGGGGGATTAACTAGGGTAAATGCATGACATTATGGGGATAAGGCCTGGGTGGGATTGTGCAGGTTCAATGGGCCGAATGGCCCCCTTCTGCATTGTACGGATTCCATGATTCTATTATGAGTCTTAATGACCTGCTATGGGTTTCCTGTGGTCCATGTATTTAATGTGCAACAGTTTACTAGTTCTCACCTCCTGTTTTGACAATCGATGTTTGTCTACACTATTACATTCCACATCTTGAGGAAAAATTTACAGCCTGCCTCTTCCTCGTTACCTGAAGTCCCTGAACCCTGTCCCAACTGGCCATATCTCCATGCGAGACGTTGCTTCTCCACTGCAGAAACATCTGGTCTATGATCCCATACAGTATGAAATTGGATAATTCCCATTGTTGAACCCTCTGGTTCCATGCCAACTGAAAGACTGGGAAGGGCCTCCCTCCCTCTCTCTCTCAGCAGCAGCCTAACACTGCCACAAAGAGGAAAATAGGAGCAATACAGGGTATTTATTTCTCAGTGTAAACTTCAATCACTTTTAATGGACACATCATTTGAAAGCATGATTTATAAAGTTATAACATAGAACATAGAACATTACAGCACAAACAGGCCCTTCGGCCCTCGAGTTGCGCCGATCACATCAACCCCACCAATCTATAGACCTATCTATAACCCCCAATCCCATTAAACCCCATATACTCATCCAGAAGTCTTTTAAAAGACCCCAGCGAGTTCGCCTCCACCACCGATGACGGCAGCCGATTCCATTCACTCACCACCCTCTGAGTGAAAAACTTACCCCTAACATCACCTCTGTACTTCCCTCCCCGCACCTTAAATCTGTGTCCTCTCGTAGCGACCATTTCAACCCGGGGAAATAGCCTCTGAGAGTCCACCCTATCTATTCCTCTCAACATTTTATAAACTTCTATCAGGTCGCCTCTCAAGGGAAAAGAGTCCCAGCTCCCTCAACCTATCTTCATAAGGCATGCCTCCCAGTCCAGGCAACATCCTTGTAAATCTCCTCTGCACCCTTTCAATAGCTTTGTTTCCATTCAACTTTGCATCCGGCAATATAATCACATTCTTCTGAACTACATCATTCAATCTGATTTTTAAAGATGAAAGTATTCTCACTGAAGAACAAAGAACAAAGAACAATCCAGCACGGGAAACAGGCCCTTCGGCCCAACGAGCCCGCGCCGCCACATCACCCTACACCTATTCTACCCTGCATATCTATGAATGGAATCTATAATAGGAAAAAACCATGGTGTTTCATAAACTCTCTTTCTCTTACTACAGATGCTACCAGGCCATATGAAACATAGAAACTAGGGCGATAAGCCATTCAGCCCGATTATGTCTGATCCTCTCTTATTGCCATATACCTGTTTTCTCTCCATACTCCTTGATGCCATTAAAATCTAAAAAATTATCTACCTCTTTTCTGAACACATTCAGTGACTTGGCCTCCACAGCCTTCTGCGTAGAGAATTCCACAACGTCACTACCCGCTGAGCGAAGAGAGTCTTCCTCATCTCAGTTCTAAATGGTTCGCCTCGTATCCTGAGACTGTGTCCCTTTGTTTTAGATTTCCAGGAAAAACATCCTCCCTGCATCCAGCTTGTCCTGTCCTGTTAGAATTTTATGCTTCCCCTCGTCCTTCTAAACTCCAGTGAAACAGACTCACTTGAACCAATCTTTCTTCTTAGGACTGCCGTGCCAGCCCCAGTATCTGCTTAGTGAACCTCCGCTACACTTCCTCTATGACAAGTATACTCTTTCTTAGGTCGGGAGACCAAAACTACAGGAGTAGTCTCACCAAGGACCAGCTCACTTCTGAGTTTTGTTGTGTTTTTCCAAAATATTACTGTTTTTGATTTTATATAAACATTCTGTATTTAATAACAATTAATTAATTGATAGCCAAGTTCTGCACACATGGGGACGGTCTCAACAGGGATCGTGGGTTCATGTCGCACTATCTATAACCCCCGTGACTTGCCTGGGTTTGCAAAACCTCAGTCACTGTGCTGTCTGGATCCAATACACATCTCTTTAACCTGTGATCAATGCTCCTTCCACACACATTGTCAGCCACTTTAGGACTTGAACAGCAGGTTAGGTGTAAAGATTCGCATTCTAATCAGTAATCTCTAAACTGTCTGTGCTTTATATGCTCTGTCTGAGGCCAGAACTCTCCATTCACCTGACGAAGGGGCTAACCCGAAAGCTTGTGAGTTTACTATCAAATAAATCGGAAGACTGAAACCTGGTGCTGTCAGACTTTTTACTGTGATTACCCCAGTCCAACACCGGCATATCCACATCATCTTTAATAACAATTACACAGAGGCCACTGGAGGATTTGGTTTGAGTCACGTTGAGCACCGCAGAGGGTCCAGAGTGCAACAAACTGCCTTAAACCCACCAACAGAATGATAGGTCAAAGGAGAAAAGGGGGTTTTAGAGATGGTCTGGTTTAAGTGGCTGTGTTAAGAGTCAGAGGCTTACAGCATGGAAACATCGGCCCAAATTATCCATGCTGCCTTTTTTTTAAAGCAGCTAAGCTAATCCCAATTGCTCGCAGTTGGCCCATATCCTTCAATAACCATCTTACCCATGTAAGATCTAAACATTTTTTAAGACAAAATTGTACCTGCCTCTACTACCTCTGGCAGCTTGTTCCAGACACTCCCCACCCTCTGAAAAAATTGCCCCTCTGGACTCTTTTCTATCTCTCCCCCTCACCTTAAACCTGTGCCCTCTAGTTTTAAACTCCACTATTTTAGCTTTAGGATGTATCAATCTTTAACGAGTCTTAGATTAATTCACAAATTAAAACATTTGAGATGTATAGCCCCTAACCCTACAACCTGCCAGTGTCAGTAAGTGTCTCTCTGTGCCTGCTCAAGTATTTATGTAATGAATGCCCTCCACCTGTAACTCTAATGTATACAATTAACAGGCTGGAATGGACAGCAGGGGAAATTAATGGCCAATTTCATTTTCCCCAGTAAATTAATGTTTCCTAGCTTTACATATACAGCTCCTGAACAAGAAACATGAAACTAATTGATGCTGATCTTCAGCTACTACTGTTTTCTACATTATAACAGTTCCTACACCACAGGGACTTTGGCAATTCAAGAAGGCAGCTCACAACTTTCTCATGGTCATTAGGGATGAGCAATAAATGCTGATCTAGCCAGTGACATCCACATCCCATGAAAGAATTCTAAAAATCTACACTTCAAAAGTACTTAATCATCTGTAAGACACTTTGGGACATCCTGGCTTTATGAAAGTCCCTATAGAAGTGTGATCTTTTCTTTCAGCTTTTTACCATTTATATAGATGATCTGGAGGAGGGAACCGAGTGTAAGGTGTCGAAATTTGTGGATGACACCAAGATTGGGGGAACGGCAAATTGTGCGGAGGGTGTGGAGAGTCTGCAGAAGGATCTAGATAGGCTGGGCGAATGGGCCAGGAAATGGCAAATGGAATTTAATGTTGGCAAATGTGAGGTGGTCCACTTTGGTAGGAGGAATAGTAGGAAGGACTATTACTTACGTGGCGAAAAACTGCAGCAGGCGACTGTGCAGAGGGACCTCGGGGTCCTTGTGCATGAGTCGCAAAAAACCCAGCTTGCAGGTGCAGCAGGTGGTCAGGAAGGCAAATGGGATGCTGGCCTTCATAGCGAAGGGGATTGAATATAAAAGTAGGGAGGTCTTGCTGCAGCTGTATAGGGCATTGGTGAGGCCGCAACTGGAGTACTGTGTGCAGTTTTGGGCGCCGCACCTGCGCAAAGATATTTTGGCCTTGGAGGGAGTGCAGAGGAGGTTTACTAGGCTGATTCCGGAGTTGAGGGGGTTGAACTATGAGGAGAGGCTGAATGAACTAGGCTTGTACTCGTTGGAGTTTAGAAGAATGAGGGGAGATCTCATTGAGACGTATAAGATGATGAATGGGATGGATAGGATAGAGGTGGAGAGACTCTTCCCGCTCAAAAAAGACAATAGGACTAGGGGGCATAGCCTCAAGATAAAGGGGGGGGCGGTTTAGAATGGAGTTGAGGAGGAACTTCTTCACTCAAAGGGTGGTGAATCTCTGGAATTCTCTACCCATTGAAGTGGTGGAGGCTGCCTCGCTAAATATTTTCAAGAAGCGGGTTGATGGGTTTTTGATAAGAGAGGGGATTAAGGGTTATGGGGAGAGGGCCGGAATGTGGAACTGAGCCACGACAGATCGGCCATGATCTTATTGAATGGCGGGGCAGGTTCGAAGGGCCAGATGGCCTACTCCTGCTCCTATTTCTTATGTTCTTATTAGTGACTATTTTCTGTCTGTTGTCTCCAGAAAAACAAGTTAACACAGTATGATATCGAAGACTCTTTCCGCCCAGCTTCACGATCAAGCACTCCCGCTGCAGGTACACTGTATTAAATAGAATGAAAGTGCTGCTTCAGGCTCGCCTATAGAAAACAATCTGTCACGTTGGGCATTCTGACGTGTTCTCAGCAAGAACAACAGCGTGTAGATACTTCAGTACTGTATACTCATAATCGCAAGGAGCAGAGGCCAACCATATTTATTATTACAGACACTGGTCGGGGGGTTGTAGGGTTAGGGGCAATACATTTCTGATGTTTTAATTTGTGAATAAATCTAAGATTCGGTAAAGATTGATTCTTCCTGAAGCTAAAGTAGGGGAGTCTAAAACTAGAGGGCACAGGTTTAAGGTGTGAGGCGAGAGATACAAAAAGATCCAGAGAGGCAATTTTTTCCACAGAGGGTGGTGAGTGCATAGAGAGAAGACATTCATTTCAGCAGTCTGCGACAAAAGGTGACACAGTGGTTAGCACGGCTGACTCACAGCACCAGGGTCCCAGGTTCGAATCCCGGCTTGGGTCTGCGTAGGTTTTCTCCAGGTGCTCCGGTTTCCTCACTCAGTCTAAAGATGTGTGAGTTAGGTGGATTGGCCACGCTAAACTGCCCCTTAGTGTCAGGGGGCTAGGTGGGGTAAAAGCATGGGGTTATGGGGATAGGGCCTGGGTGGGATTGTGGTTGGTGCAGACTCAATGGGCCAAATGACCTCCTTTTGCACGGTAGGGTTCTATGATTCTAAAGGGACATTGGGAAGAACAGATGATTTGGCAAGTCAGGGGCACAGAGATCATGTGCCTAGAGTGCTGCTGCTTTAACCTCCTGATGGAGCCAGGCATCAGGCCACACTAACAAAAGCTAAATAGGCAATGTGCAACAAGAAAGGTTAACTAGTTTAGGCTCCTGAGATTCAAAGCCCAGCTCTATCCTTGTCCATCAAGAAGAAAAGAATTATCACACCTGGGATCCAAGAAATCAACCACAGCTACGTATTCAGATGGGCTCATTCGACTTTGCAAATACCGTATGTTCCAACCAGGAATGCTGCCATCCTGGTTACCAAACACACACTCCATCAGCCAAGGGAAAATCAAATGGAGCTCCTGGAAACAAATACAAAACAGGTTCACAAAGCAGCTCAATAGCTAAATACTGCTAAAGAGGCTAAAAACATACTTTAAAATATACTTTATATATTTCCCTGACTGGGAAATGTATAACAACATTACAGATGGGAGGAGCTCATTTGCCCTGTTGAACCTGTACCATCTTTTAGCAGCATCGTCACTGATCTTCTACCTTAACTCCATATACCCACACTATTTTTGTATCATTTATGCCCAAACATCTACAATCTCAGTTTTGAATATGCTCAAAAACTGAGCATCCCCAGCTCTCTGGGTTAAGAGAATTAAGGATTCACACAACATATTTGAGTGAAATTTATCCTCGTGTGCTTCAAATGACTGACCCCTCATTCAATGTCCAGCCAGCCACCCAGTACTGCAGTCTCAAGTTATTCTCCATCCTTGCCATTAGTTCTCAGCAAGGGCAGCAGAGTGTGTACTACAACAGACTGCACATTCCCAAGAAGTGTGCTTATGGCCTGTGAGAAAGGAGGAATTGTGGATTAGGTCCAACTATTTCCCATGGTGGAAGAGACACAACATTATAAACAGTGTTATGAATTAATGGAAGGGTCATTGCAAATTGGCACTAAAGCAAAACAAAGGTAAACACAGTAGCTTCATACCTTGGGAGAATAATCTTCTATCACTTTGGACAATTCGTAGCATCGCTGAAATAGAGGTTTGTTCATGCCATCTGCTTTAAGAAGAGCCTGCAAAAAGAGAACATTTCTTGATGAAGAAGTGTTTCTGTTTTAGAAGAGGATCTGAGCCTTGAATAGCACCAGAAAAGGGAGATAAAAAGCCCAAATGTGAGTCAAAATTCAGTGGTGAGATGTTTTAAAGAAACCAAAGAGCAGAAATTAATTCCAGAAAGTTACAACACAACGGAACAAAAATCCTTGGGTGTGAGCAACAAGAAATCAGTTGTCATAGACTGGACAGTGCACACTGTGGCCATTCAGCACTGAGTTGTGTTGGCTTTCTGCAAGATCAATACAGACACTGCCCCAGCTGCAGAGTAGTCACAATGCACAATGAGGCCTTTCAGCACTGAGTCTTCCCGATTCAGTTTTATTTTTCTACAGTTAAAACAAAGTGCTGGAAAAACTCAGCAGGTCTGGCAGCATCTGTGGGAAGAGAAACCGAGTGAATTAGAGTCATATAGCATGGGCCAAGATCACAAGAAACGTGTTACAAACTTAGCCCAGTCCATCATTCAAACCAGCCTCCAGCTACACTTCCCACTGCCTCAGGAAAGCAGCCAGCATAATTAAGGACCCCACGCACCCCGGACATTCTCTCTTCCACCTTCTTCCGTCGGGAAAAAGATACAAAAGTCTGAGATTACACACCAACCGACTCAAGAACACCTTCTTCCTTTCTGCTGTCAGACTTTTGAACGGTCTTACCTCGCATTAAGCTGTACACCCTAGCTATGGCTGTAACATAGAACATAGAATATAGAACATTACAGCACAAACAGGCCCTTCGGCCCTCGAGTTGCGCCGATCACATCAACCCCACCAATCTATAGACCTATCTATAACCCCCAATCCCATTAAACCCCATATACTCATCCAGAAGTCTTTTAAAAGACCTCTAACGCTACATTCTGCTCTCTCGTTTCCTTTTCTACAAACGGTATGCTTTGTCTGCACAGCACGCGAGAAACAATCCGAAACAGGCCCACCACGTCCATGCTGTAAAATACTACGGCTCTCGTTGCGAACAGCCTTACACCACCACTGCTTGTTATTTAGATCACTCTCTCCTGTCTATGACAGAATTTTCCCATCTTCTTCCCTTTAGACCCCCCCCCTCCTCCTCCTCATAACTACTTTATGAGCTTATCCCCACCCCACCTTCCCATTCTGAACTGTGTTTTTTTCTCTCTCTCGCCACAGAGATGCTGAGTGTGTCTGTTTTTAATTTCAGATTTGCAGCCGCCACACTACTTGCAGAAAATTTAACTTCAAGTGATGTTATTGTTGACCAGCATAGTACACTCCACCAGGAATTGAAACTGAAGGAGGAAAATACACCAGCCTGAAGAGTTTGAACTGGGTGTGAGGAAGGATGGGGGGAGCTGGGTGTGAGGAAGGATGGGGGGAGCTGGGTGTGAGGAAGGAGGGAGGGAGCTGGGTGTGAGGAAGGAGGGAGGGAGCTGGGTGCGAGGAAGGAGGGAGGGAGCTGGGTGCGAGGAAGGAGGGAGGGAGCTGGGTGCGAGGAAGGAGGGAGGGAGCTGGGTGCGAGGAAGGAGGGGGGGGAGCTGGGTGCGAGGAAGGAGGGGGGGAGCTGGGTGCGAGGAAGGAGGGGGGGAGCTGGGTGTGAGGAAGGAGGGAGGGAGCTGGGTGTGAGGAAGGAGGGAGGGAGCTGGGTGTGAGGAAGGAGGGGGGGAGCTGGGTGTGAGGAAGGAGGGGGGGAGCTGGGTGTGAGGAAGGAGGGGGGGAGCTGGGTGTGAGGAAGGAGGGGGGGAGCTGGGTGTGAGGAAGGAGGGGGGGAGCTGGGTGTGAGGAAGGAGGGGGGGAGCTGGGTGTGAGGAAGGAGGGGGGGAGCTGGGTGTGAGGAAGGAGGGGGGGAGCTGGGTGTGAGGAAGGAGGGGGGGAGCTGGGTGTGAGGAAGGAGGGGGGGGAGCTGGGTGTGAGGAAGGAGGGAGGGAGCTGGGTGTGAGGAAGGAGGGGGGGAGCTGGGTGTGAGGAAGGGAGGGGGGGAGCTGGGTGTGAGGAAGGAGGGGGGGAGCTGGGTGTGAGGAAGGAGGGGGGGAGCTGGGTGTGAGGAAGGAGGGGGGGAGCTGGGTGTGAGGAAGGAGGGAGGGAGCTGACTCACCAGCAGGTAACTGGGCTGCTGCATGGGCAGGGCCGCCATACTCTCCCCGCAGGCCCTCGGCCGCAGGCGGCCCCACAGGTTCCCCAGCAGCGAGAGCCCCAAGCCGCTCGCCAGCTTCAATCCGCCGCGCCGATCGCCGTCATCAAACCGCGACACTGACAGGCGAGGCCGGCCCCGGAGCAACTGAGACAGCGATTCTGATTGGCGGACAGCGCGGGTAGAGCCAGCTGCTGATTGGATGAGCTCTGACCCCCCGCCCAGAGAAGCTGTTGATTGGCTAAGGCTGGGCCAGGAGAGAGAGCGCTGATTGGGTGGATAAAGCGCGGGCATTTGAGCAGTAATGGTGTCCAGAGTGAGTCCGCCTCAGGGCCGCGGCGGTCAGCACAGGGCCCGCCTCGGGGCCGCGGTGGTCAGCACAGGGCCCGCCTCGGGGCCGCGGTGGTCAGCACAGGGCCCGCCTCGGGGCCGCGGTGGTCAGCACAGGGTCCGCCTCGGGGCCGCGGTGGTCAGCACAGAGCCCGCCTCGGGGCCGCGGTGGTCAGCACAGGGGCCGCGGTGGTCAGCACAGGGCCCGCCTCGGGGCCGCGGTGGTCAGCACAGGGTCCGCCTCAGGGCCGCGGTGGTCAGCACAGGGCCCGCCTCGGGGCCGCGGTGGTCAGCACAGGGCCCGCCTCGGGGCCGCGGTGGTCAGCACAGGGCCCGCCTCGGGGCCGCGGTGGTCAGCACAGGGCCCGCCTCGGGGCCGCGGTGGTCAGCACAGGGCCCGCCTCGGGGCCGCGGTGGTCAGCACAGGGCCCGCCTCGGGGCCGCGGTGGTCAGCACAGGGCCCGCCTCAGGCCAGCTGGGAGTGCGATAACTACAGGCTGGAGCAGAATGGGGCTGGTCAGTGTAGTCAGGTGTAGTCAAAGAAACATGGAGCTGAGGTGGATGGTGTCGATGGCTGTGGGTGTTTGCTGCTAGTGTTGCTGGATCTAGACTCTCCCAAAGAGCTAACTCAACAATTCCTCTGCACAGTGATAGTGAGTGACCAGAGGTTCTGTACACTCCCTGTAAATCAACATAGAACCCTATGGGCGGCACGGTAGCACAGTGGTTAGCACTGCTGCTTCACAGCTCCAGGGTCCTGGATTCGATTCCCAGCTCGGGTCACTGCCTGTGTGGAGTTTGCACATTCTCCTCGTGTCTGTGTGGGTTTTCTCCGGGTGCTCCGGTTTCCTCCCACAGTCCAAAGATGTGCGGGTTAGGTTCATTGGCTATGCTAAATTGCCCCTTAGTGTCCTGGGATGTGTAGGTTAGAGGGATTAGCAGGTAAATGTGTAGGGATATGGGGATAGGGTCTGGGTGGGATTGTGTTCGGTGGGCAGACTCGATGGGCCGAAGGGCCTGTTTCTGCACTGTAGGGTTCTATGTAACATAGGGGAAATTCTCATCTGGAACATACTAAAAGGCTGGTGTGATTTTGGTACAATCCATAGCAGAAAATTTAATATCAAAAATGTTACTGTTTATAAGCATAGTATGCTTTACAACTAATTAATTTTGTTTTTAATTTGAAGAAGGAAAATGCAAGTCTTAGAGTTGTACAGCACAGAAATAGGCCCTTCAGCCTATCATACCTGCACTAGCCATCCTAATCCCATTTTCCAACACTTGATCTGTAGTTTTGAAATGTTATGGTGTTTCAAGTGCTTGTCTAGATGCTTCTTACATATTGAGAATTCCTGCATTTACCACCCTTTCAGGCAATGAGTTCTAGGTTCCAGCACTGTCTGGGTGAAAATGTTTTTCATTGAATCACAGTGCAAAGTGGCCCTTTGCCCCATTCAGTCTGCACTGACACATGAGAAGCATCTGACCTACCTACCTAATCCCATTTTACCATCACTTGGCCCATAGCCTTGAATATTATGACATGCCAAGTGCTCAGCTAGGTGCTTTTTAAAGGATATTCAGGCAACCCGCCTCTATCAACCTCCGAGGGTGTTGATTCCAGGTCATCATCACTGTAAAAAGGGAGAGGTTTTTCCTCTCATACCCCTCCCCAAACCTCTTGCCCCTCGCCTTGAACCCATTTCCCCTCGTGACTGACCCTTTAACAAAAGGGAACATCAGCTCCTTATCCATCCTGCCCATGTCCCTCAGTCTTGTACACCTTGATCAGGTTGTTGCTCAGTTTTCTTTGCTCTAATGAAAACAATCTAAGCTATCCAACCTCTCCTCGTGACTTAAATGTTCCATCCCAGGCAACGTCCTGATAAATCTCCTCTGCACCTCCTCTAGTGCAATCACATCCTTCCTATAATGTCTAGAACTGCACACAATACTCTAGCTGTGTCCTTATCAAAACTCTATACAACTCCAACATAACTTCCCTGCTTTTGTAATTGATTGATAAAGGTGACTGTCCCATATGCCTTTTTCACCACCCCCCCAATATGCCTTTCTGCCTTCAGAGATCTATGGACAAACATGCCAAAGGTCTCTTGGCTCCTCAAAACTTCCTAGTGCCATGCCATTCATGGAATCAGAGCTTTACAGCAAGGTAATAGGCCCTTTGACCCAACTTGCCCATGCTGCCTAGTTTATACCGTTAAGCTAGTCCCAATTGTCCTCTTTTAGCCCATATCTCTCTATACCCATCTTACCCGTGTAATTGACTAAACGCTTTTTAAAAGACAAAATCGTACATGCCTCTACTACTACCGCTGGCAGCTTGTTCCAGAAACTCACCATCCTCCGTGAAAAAATTGCCCCTTGGACCCTTTTGTCTCTCCTCTCTCACCTTAAACCTATGCCCTCTAGTTTTGGGAAAAGATATTGACTGGTTGATCTATGCCCCTCATTATTTTATAGATCACCCCTACGCTTCAGAGCAAAAAGACCCAGTCTATCCAGCCTCTCCTTATTCATTGAATACTCGCTGTTAACCACTCAGCCAATTTTTTGTCACCCCAGACTTATACCCCCCCACCAAGTAGTCATCTATGTCGTTTCTATTTAATGAAGAGGGGACTCAACTCAGATTCCTGTGGTATAACACTGGCTTCCAATCACTGATGCAGCCTTCTGTCATCACATTCTGTCTCCTACAACTAAGTCGATTTTGAATCCACTTCATCAAATTGCCGTGTCCCATGTGCATTTACTTCTTTATAAGTCTCCCATGAGATATAAAAGCAGAACTAGGCCATCTGGCCCATTGAGTGTTCCACCATTAGATCATGGCTGATATGTTTCTCGACCCAATTCTCTTGTCTTTTCCATGTAACCTTTGATCCTCTTACCAATCAAGAACATATCTATATCTGTCTTAAATATATTCAACCACTTGGCCTCCACAGCCCTCTGTGGCAATGAATTCCATAGATTCGCCACCCTCTGGCTGGAGAAGTTCCTTCTCCGTTCTAAAGGATCATCTCTTCATCTGAGGTTGTGCCCTTGGATCCTAGTCTATTAATGGGAACATCTTCACCATGTCCATTCTATTCAGACCTTTCAGTATTCTGTAAGTTTCAATGAGATCCTCCCTCACTCTTCCAAACTCACATCAAGTTCAGACTCAGCGTCCTGAAACTCTCCTCATACATCAAGGCTTTCATTCCTGGGATTATTCTCACGAACTTCCTCTTGACTCTTTCCAAGGCCAACACATCCTTAATTGGATAGGGGGCCCAAAATCACTCTCAATATTCCAAATGTAGTCTAACCAGAACCTTATAAAGCTTCAGTACTGCATTGCTGCTTTTATATTCTAGTCCTCTCGACATGAATGCTAACATTGCATTTGCTTCTAACTACCAACTCAACCTGCATGTTTGTCTTAGGAGAATCCTGAACTAGGATTCCCAAAACCCTCTGCATTTCTGAATTCTGTCCCCACTTAGAAAATAGTTTCTATTTCCATTCTTCCTACCAACGTGCATGACTTTCCACTTTCCCATGTTGTATTCCACCTGCCACTTCTTTTGCCCACTCCTAACCTGTCCAAGTCCTTCTACAGCCTCCCCTCCATCAATACCCGTCCTCTCTACCTGCCTATCTTTGTATCATCTGTAAACTTATGGGGCGGCAGGTGACACAGTGGTTAGCACCGCTGCCTCAGCGCCAGGGACCTGTGTTTGATTCCCATTTGGGTCACTGTGTGTAATTTGCATTCTCCCCGTGTCTATGGCTTTCTTCCAGGTACTCTGGTTTCCTCCCACAATCTGAAAGAGTGCTGGTTAGGTGCATTGACCCAAACAGGCATCGGAGTGTGGTGACTAGAGGAATTTCACATAACTTCATTGCAGTGTTGATGTGAGACTTGTGACTAAGTTTAATGTTAGTTGCTTCAACTTTTTGCCACAGTGCCCTCAGTTCCTTCATCTAGATCATTGATGTATGAAGTGAAGAATTGTGTTCTGAACACTAAACCCTGTGGGACTCCACTAGTGACTGGCTGCCCCCTGAAAAGGACCCTTTTATCCCCACTCTCTGCCTTCTACCAGTCAGCCAATCTTCTATCCATCTAGTACCCTGACTCTAACATCATGAGCTCTTATCTTATTCAGCAGTCTCTTGTACAGCACCTTGTCAAAGGCCCTCTGGAATCTGCTGGCTCTCTGTCTAATATGCTCATTGCCTCTTCAAAGAATTCTAACAGATTAGGCAAGCATGACCCTTCCTTGATGAAACCGTACTGATGCACCCTATTTTACCATGCACACCCTGAAATCTCATCCTTAACAATGGACGTTATAATCTTAGGAATGACCAAGGTCAGGCTAACTAGCCTATAATTCCCTGTCTTTTGCCTCCCACCCTTTTTAAACTGGGGTGTTCCATTAGTGATTTTCCAGTCCTCTGGGATCCTCCCTGACTTCAGTGATTCCTGAAAAATCATCGCCAATGCTTCCACAATCTCTTCAACTATTTCCTTCAGATCTTGGGTGCAGTCCATCTGGTCCAGGTGATTTATCCATCTTGAGAGTTCAGCTACCCTAGCATTTCTAGAACAAAGAACAGCACAGGAAACAGGCCCTTCGGCCCAACAAGCCATTTCAACATTGTGAGTCCCCTCTTCTACCCATGACCCTTGTCTACACTTATGGCGCTCCACATTGGAAACCAGATTGTGGGGAGACTAGGGATTTCTCCTTCGTAATGGCCACTACACTCACCTCTGTCCCCTGACTCTCTTGAATTTTTGGATGTTATTGTTGTCTTCCACCATGAAGACTGATGCAAAGTACCTAATCAGTTCCAACGTTATTTTTGAATTCCCCATTATTACTTCTCCAGCCTCATTTTGCAGCAGTCCAATCTCCATTCTTGCCCCTTTCTTATCATTTATATACTTTTAAAAACTCATGCAATCTTCTTTTGTATTACTGGCTAACTTACCCTCATATTTCATCTTCTACCTTATTGCATTTTTAATTGTCCATTAATCTTCATAGAAACTTAGAAAATAAAAGCAGGAGAAGGCCATTTGGCCTTTTAAGCCTGCTCCTCCATTCATTTTCATCATGGCTGATATCAAATTCAATATCCTGACCCAGTCTTCCCCCCCATATCCCTTCAGTCCCAAGAACTATATCTAATTTCTCCTTGAAGTCACAATGTTTTGGTCTCAGCTAATTTCTGTGGTAGTGAATTCCACAGATTCACTACTCCCTGGGTAAAGAGACTTCTCCTTGCCTCAATCATTAAATGTCTTCCCCTTATCCTTAAATTATGACCTCTAGTTCTGGACTCTCTCACCATTGGGAACATTCTTTGTGAATCTACCTTGTATAATTCTGATAGAATTTTATAAGTTTGTATGAGATCCCCTCTCACTCTTGTAAACTCCGATGAATGTAATGCTAACTGACTTAGTCTCTCTTCATATGACTGACCAACCTAGGAATCAGCCTGGTAAACATATTCTGCACTCCCTCTATAACAAGGGCACTTTTCCTCAGATAAGGACAACAAAACTACATACAATATTCCAATGTAGCCTCACCAACACTCTATACATTTGAGTAAGACATTCCTTTTCCTATGGTTAAGTTCTCTTGTTATGTAGGGCAGTGTACCATTTGCATTCTTTACTGCCTGCTGTACCTGCATGCTTACTTTCAGTGACTGATACACAAAGATACCAAGGTCTCGCTGAGTATCGACCTCTCTCAATTTACACTCATTCAAATAATAATGTACCTTCCTATTTTTGCTACTGGAAGTGGATAACCTCACATTTATCCACATTACACTGCATCTGCCATGCACATGCCCACTCACTCAGCCTTTCCAAATCACGCTGAAGCATCTCTGCACCCTCCCACTGAATCTTGTATTACCTTTATTATACATATGTTATTATACATTTTGTTCTCTCTTCCAAATCATTAATACATAATGTCCCAGTATAAATCCCTGCAGTATCCACTAGTTACTCAGAATCAGAAAATTCAGAAAAATACCCATTTATGTCAACTCTTCGCCTCCTATCTGTTAACCAGCTTTTGATCCATTTTAAGACCTGCAATCCCATGTACTTTAACTTTACATAGCAGTGTGTGAAACCTTGTCAAAAGTTTTCTGAAAGTCTAAATAAACCACATCAACTGGTTCTCCTTGGTCAACTCTTCTAGTTACATCCTCAAAGAATTCCAATAGATTCTTCAAGCATGATTTCCCCTTTGTAAATCCATGCTGACTTTGTCTGATTATACCACTGCTTTCCAAAGCTGAGTTATGAAATCCTTGATAATGGACTCCAGCAACTTGCCCAGTACCAACATTAGACTCACTGGTCTATTTTAACACACTCATTGAGTGCCTTGTTCGAGTCTTTATGTCGCTTGTCGACATTTTTGTCTATCCCTAGTGGAACCACAGTCAAGGGCCCACTGATTTTAATTGAGGAACGTGAGTTGAGGTCTCAGCTATAGATGGTAAACCTAGCTTTCAATCAGTCATCCCAGATCTAAATGGGCCTAATGAGCCAGGTTGTCGGTACACAGTGCATGAAACACTCCACAATAAGGAGGGTGGAAATTTAGGGAATTACATATATGCCAGATTAAGGTAGATCCAATTAAAGGACAATTTATTGTTGCCAATCAGCCTAGTAAGCACATTTTTAGGATGTGGGAGGAAACCAGAGTACCTGCAGAAAACCCATGCAAACACATGGAGAATGTGCAAACTCCCCCAGACATTGACCCAAGCTGAGAATCCGCCCTGGGTCCCTGTAACTGTACAGCAAGCAGTGCTAGTCACTGAGCTGACGTGTTGCCCATTGATCGGTCCAGAGTTAGCGTATACTAACGGACGTAGAGTACTGGGCAACTCTCGAAGCAACATCCAAAAGCCACCCAAGCATGATCCACTGAGTGCACGCCCCTTGTTGGCCAACAAGGTGGACCGAAGCACCTGTAGATGTAATAGGTGATATCAATGTACATGAATAGACACACATCAAACTATACAGACAATGATGGAGTCCTCCATATAAGTTCATATGGCCTCCTGGCGGGCTATAAGCCCTACGGTCTGACAAATGGCCAGCTTGTCCTGTGGTATCTAGTCTCTCACCTGTCGTTGAAGATCCCCAATAGCTCCAACGTAAGTGACAAGGTGAGCTTTGAAATTTGTTGGGCGAATGATTGGAATTTATTAATTCCCAGGAACATCATGAGCTGTTGTTCATGCCATTTGCTACTGGCGCTGACAACAAATCCAAAGAAACAGGGTTCCAGACAACCAGTCAACGTTTCAATCTCGGGTCCGAGGTGTTGGTATTTCTTGCACTTTTCCTCCTGTGCCTTTTCCAGGCTGCTGCAATTGTCTTCAAAACATACTGTCACATCCACCACTGCAACACGTTGATCTTTCTCCCTCTTGAAGAGGATGTCTGGCTTCCAGAGGATATCATCGTTGGCAATAAGTTGTGGTTCGAGGTAAGATGTCCAGCCGTATTTTCCAACACAATTGCGCAGCTGTTCCAAGATCTTATTATGGCGCTTGATCCTGCAGTTCTTGACAAATGGGCAGAAGCCGGAAATATGACCGAGAGTCTCTGCACCTGCTTCACATCCTCGGCAGGTTTTTGTGGCGAAGGGCTTTCCTCTTGACAGGGTTACCCTTGTGCGATATAGGTTGCATCTGAGTAACAGGTTATTAATGAAGTGATGGGATTTAAGCTGGTATGCAGCCTTCATCCAACTGTTTGATATTTTGTCATTATTGTAATAGTGTACTCCAACACAGTGACAGGTTAGCTGCCTCCATTTGCAGAATTCCCATTCCTTCCACCCCGCGTATTTGTTTAGTGGCTTCGTGGGATCTGCCTCCTCTGCACCAAGCATTGGTATTGCGGCTCTGATCATATTCATTGACTCCGTCGCATCATTGTTGCTCACTTCGGAAGTTGGCATGACGTCCTCGATTTCCGTCAATGCATTAAGAGATCTCAGTTCTTCGATGTTTTCGCCAATGCTCACAGAACTAGAAGGAGGCGCAAATGACTCGGCCATTGGAAGCAGACAATGATTTCCATTTTCGAATTACTGCAGGTGGGATTTGGATTTCGAGCTTGGGAATTCCCAGTCCTCTATTACGAACAAGTGAATAGAGGATGTCATCAGTTGTGTGGGATGGAAGATGCAGGAACTGCTTGACAGCATTGCAGATGAGTTGGTCCAGTTTGATAAGCTTATTCTGAGATGCTTCAGATAGGATCAGGTGGAAATTGTGCGGAGGGTGTGGAGAGTCTGCAGAAGGATCTCGATAGGCTGGGCGAATGGGCCAGGAAATGGCAAATGGAATTTAATGTTGGCAAGTGTGAGGTGGTCCACTTTGGTAGGAGGAATGGTAGGAAGGACTATTACTTACGGGGCGAAAAACTGCAGCAGGCGACGGTGCAGAGGGACCTCGGGGTCCTTGTGCATGAGTCGCAAAAACCCAGCTTGCAGGTGCAGCAGGTGGTCAGGAAGGCGAATGGGATGCTGGCCTTCATAGCGAAGGGGATTGAATATAAAAGTAGGGAGGTCTTGCTGCAGCTGTATAGGGCATTGGTGAGGCCGCAGCTGGAGTACTGTGTGCAGTTTTGGGCGCCGCACCTGCGCAAGGATGTTTTGGCCCTGGAGGGAGTGCAGAGGAGGTTTACTCGGCTGATACCGGAGTTGAGGGGATTGAGCTATGAGGAGAGGCTGAATAAACTAGGCTTGTACTCGTTAGAGTTTAGAAGAATGAGGGGAGATCTCATTGAGACGTATAAGATGATGAATGGGATGGATAGGATAGAGGTGGAGAGACTGTTCCCGCTCAAAAAAGACAGTAGGACTAGGGGGCACAGCCTCAAGATAAAGGGGGGGCGGTTTAGAACAGAGTTGAGGAGGAACTTCTTCACTCAAAGGGTGGTGAATCTCTGGAATTCTCTGCCCGTTGAGGTGGTGGAGGCTGCCTCGCTAAATATTTTTAAGAAACGGGTTGATGGGTTTTTGATAAGAGAAGGGATTAAGGGTTATGGGGAGAGGGCGGGAAGGTGGAGCTGAGTCACGACAGATCAGCCATGATCTTATTGAATGGCGGGGCAGGCTCGAAGGGCCAGATGGCCTACTCCTGCTCCTATTTCTTATGTTCTTATGTATGTTCTTATGAAATAGAGTCTCAGGATGACATAGACTGTCAGCAACTCCACGCGTTGTCTTGGCCGGAGAGCTGCTGCCTGTAAGCTGGAAATCCAGGTCTTCAGTCTCTCCTCCCATGCACCTTCTTCTATACCTGCCCAAGGATCTATCCGGCCTCCCAGATATTTCTCGGTCTCTTGGGGGGAAGTATGCAATATCTTCTTTCTGAATCTGCCAGTTCTTACATTGATTTAACAGGAAGGTCTTCCTCTTACACGTAAAGTGGAAGCCTTTAGTCTTGTTGGTGTTAACGGACAAGCCTGTTGAATCGCAAAAAGACTGCAGAATCTTCAGGTTTCAGGTCATCCCAACGTACAAATTGCTAAGGACGGCGATGTCATCCGCAAATGCAAGAGCTGAGCAGTTTATTCTTTCTGTCTAGCGTCATGCTGACACCAGATCTAACCTCTTCGAGACTGCAAATTAGTGGATCCATTGCTATGTTAAATAGTATTGGTGAGAGTGGGTCTCCTTGTTTAACACCCCTCTCAATGTTTATTGGGGCGGTCTTAGACTTATTGCCTTCGACCACCGTGGTGTTACCAGTGCAGAGGTCTTGAATAAGCTCTACAAAAGGCTTTTGGGAGTTTAACTCTCTGTGATGATTTGATTAACAATTTGTGACCAACGGAGTCAAACGCTTCTGCCAAATCAACAAAGACAACAGCAAGGTCCATATGATTTTTCTTCGCTCCCTTCATGATATTTTGCAACACGGCGATGTTTTTGTTGCATCCGGGAGTAGCTGCTAAAAACCCTTTCTGACGTGGGTTTATATAGAACATAGAACATTACAGCGCAGAACAGGCCCTTCAGCCCACGATGTTGCGCCGACCAGTTAAAAAGCAATGACCCTCTAACCTAAACCAAACCCTTTCCATCCGTAAACCTATCCACGGATCTCTTAAATGCCCCCAAACTAGGCGCATTTACAACTGCAGCAGGCAGGGCATTCCAATCCCTCACCACCCTCTGGGTAAAGAACCTATCCCTGACATCCGTCCTATAACTACCACCCCTTAATTTAAAGCTATGCCCCCTCGTGCTAGCTTTCTCCATCCGAGGAAAAAGGCTATCACTGTCCACCCTATGTAAACCTCTAATCATCATATATTTCAATAAGGTCCCCTCTTAGCCGCCTTCTTTCTAACGAAAACAACCTCAAATCCCTCAGTCTCTCCTCATAGGACCTCCCCTCCATACCAGGCAACATCCTGGTAAACCTCCTCTGCACCCTCTCCAAAGCCTCCAATCCTTCCTATAATGTGGGGACCAGAACTGCACACAATACTCCAAGTGCGGCCGCACCAGAGTTTTGTACGGTTGCAGCATGACGCTGCGGCTCCTAAATTCAATCCCCCTACCAATAAATGCCAAGACACCGTATGCCTTCCTAACAACCCTATCTACTTGATTCCCAACTTTCAGGGATCTATGTACACATACACCCAAATCCCTTTGTTCATCCACACTATTCAGAGTCCTCCCGTTAGCCCTATACTCTACACATCTGTTATTCCTGCCAAACTGAATTACCTCACACTTTTCCACATTAAACTCCATCTGCCACCTCTCGGCCCAGCTCTGCAACTTGTCCAAGTCCCCCTGTAAACTAAGACACCCTTCTTCACTATCTACCACATCTCCAACTTTGGTATCATCAGCAAATTTACTAATTCACCCAACTATACCCTCATCCAGATCATTAATAAAGATTACAAACAGCAATGGCCCCAAAACAGATCCCTGAGGCACACCACTCGTAACTGAACTCTATGACGAGTACTTACCATCAACCACCACCCTCTGTCTCCTATCCGCCAACCAATTCCTGATCCAATACATCTGCATTTTCTGCAGAAGCCTTCCATGGCGAACCTATCAAACGCCTTACTAAAGTCCATATATACCACGTCAACTGCCTTACCCCCATCCACCTCTTTGGTCAATTTCTCAAAAAACTCAAGATTAGTAAGGCACGACCTACCCTCCACAAAACCTTGCTGACTATCTCCAATCAATTCATTACTCTCCAAATAACTATAAATCCTATCCCTAATAATTTTTTCTAAAACCTTACCCACAACAGAAGTAAGACTCACCAGTCTATAATTCCCAGGGAAGTCTCTGTTCCCCTTCTTAAACAATGGGACAACATTCGTTATCCTCCAATCTTCTGGCACTATATCTGTGACCAACAACGACCTGAAGACCAGAGGCTCTGCAATCTCCTCCCTTGCCTCCCAGAGAATCCTAGGGTAAATCCCGTCCGGCCCAGGGGACTTATCTATTTTCAAACCCTCAAGAATATCTAGCACATCCTCCTTATCAACTGCAATACTGTCCAGTTTACAACCCTGTAGCCCAGTGTTCTCCACAGCTACATTTATGTCCCCCTGTGTGAACACCGAAGAGAAATATTGGTTCAATGCCTCTCCAATCTCTTCCGGCTCCACACACAAATTCCCACTGCTATCTCTAATTGGCCCCAATCTTGCCCTAACCAACCTTCTGTTCTTAACATATCTATAGAACGCCTTAGGATTCTCCTTAATCCTATCAGCCAAAGTCTTCTCATGTCCTCTTTTAGCCCTTCTTAACTCACTCTTTAACTCCCTCCTAGCCAATCTAAAGCTTTCTAGTGCACTACCTGAGCCCTCAAGTCTCATCCGGACATAAGCCTCCTTTTTCTTTTTAACCAGCCAACCAACTTTCTTAGTGCATCACGGTTCCCAATTCCTCCTTGCTTGACAGGGACATACATATCAAGGACTCGCAGTAGCTGCTCCTTGAAAAAACTCCACATTTCAGACGTTCCGAGACCCTGTAGTCTCCTAGTCCAACCTATGCTTCCTAATTCTCTCCTAATAGCCTCATAATTACCCTTCCCCCAGCTAAAACTACTGACCCGAAGTTCATGCCTATCCCTTTCCATCACTAAGGTGAATGTAATCGAATTGTGGTCACTATCACCAAAATGCACACCAACTTCCAAGTCTAGCACCTGGTCTGGCTCATTTCCCAGCACCAAGTCCAATATAGCCTCACCTCTAGTTGGCCTATCAACATACTGAGTCAAAAAACCTTCCTGCACGCTTTGTACAAAAACTGACCCCTCTAATGAGCTAGAGCTATAGCTATTCCAATCAATATTAGTAAAGTTAAAGTCCCCCATAACAATTAACCTATTACTTTCACTCCTATCCAGGATCGTCTCCGCAATCCTTTCCTCAACCTCTCTAGAACTTTTAGGAGGTCTATAAAAGACTCCCAACAGGGTGACCTCCCCTCTGCTATTTCTAATCTCAGCCCATACTACCTCAACAGACAAGTCCTCATCAAACTTCCTCTCTGACACTGTGATACAATCCTTGACTAATAATGCTACCCCTCCCCCCGTCTACCTCCTTCTCTACTCCGACTGAAGCATTTGAACCCCGGAACCTGCAACAACCATTCCTGACCCTGCTCTATCCATGTCTCTGAAATGGCCACAACATCAAAGTCCCAGGTACTGATCCACGCTGAAAGTTCATCCACTTTATTGTGAATACTCCTCCATTAAAGTATACGCATTTCAAACCCTGCTCCGCTTCACCCCCACGATGCCGTGCATTGCAGTCCCCATCTATGCCCCCCTCACTTTCACCCCCTCGACTCAGGATCCCATCCCCCCTCTGAATCAGTTTAAACCCCCCTGCATAGCCTTTGCAAATTTTCCCCCCAAGATATTGGTTCCCCTCTGATTCAGGTGTAGACCATCACTCCTGTAGAGGTCCCACCTTCCCCAGAATGAGCCCCAATTGCTCAAGAACCTGAACCCCTCCCTCCTGCACCATCCCCTCATCCACGAGTTCAAACTTTCCTTCTCTCTGTTCCGCTCTAACCTATCCCGTGGCACAGGCGAGAGTCCCGAGATAACCACTCTGTTCGACTTGGCCTTAAGTTTCCACCCCAACTCCATAAAGTTCTGCTTAATATCCCCTTCCCTTAACTTCCCTCTGTCATGCGTCCCCACATGAACTATGACTTGGGGTTGATCTCCCTCTCCCTTAAGAGTCCTAAACACCCTCTCTGAAACATCCCGGACCCCAGCCCCTGGGAGGCAACACACCAGCCCTGAGTCCCTACCATTACCTCTGACTCTCCTATCTGTCCCCCTAACGATGGAGTCCCCAATCACTAGGCCCAATCTTTTACATCCCCTAACCACCTGAGCTTTCACAACAGGCTCACCTCCAGAGACCTGCTCCCTTTGGCTATCTCCAGTTGATTCCTCCTCAACTGTAGCCTCCAGGACTGAAAACCTATTTTGGAGGGGAACATAGAACATTACAGCACAAACAAGCCCTTCGACCCTCGAGTTGCGCCGATCACATCAACCCCACCAATCTATAGACCTATCTATAACCCCCAATCCCATTAAACCCCATATACTCATCCAGAAGTCTTTTAAAAGACCCCAGCGAGTTCGCCTCCACCACCGACGACGGCAGCCGATTCCATTCACTCACCACCCTCTGAGTGAAAAACTTACCCCTAACATCACCCCTGTACTTCCCTCCCCGCACCTTAAATCTGTGTCCTCTCGTAGCGACCATTTCAACCCGGGGAAATAGCCTCTGAGAGTCCACCCTATCTATTCTTCTCAACATTTTATAAACTTCTATCAGGTCGCCTCTCAACCTTCGCCTCTCCAGGGAAAAGAGTCCCAGCTCCCTCAACCTATCTTCATAAGGCATGCCTCCCAGTCCAGGCAACATCCTTGTAAATCTCCTCTGCACCCTTTCAATAGCTTCTACGTCTTTCCTATAGTGAGGCGACCAGAACTGCGCACAGTACTCCAAATGAGGCCTGACGAGGGTCCTGTAAAGTTGCAGCATTACCTCCCCAGCCCCAGGGGATTGTCCCCCCACTTGCTTCTTTCCCCTCTTCCTGGCAGTTACCCAAGACTCATTTCTAGGAGTGACTATCTCCTTGTAACTCCTATCGATGTCTGCCTCAGCCTCCCGAATTATCCGGAGTTCCTCCAGTTCCAACTCCAGCTCCTTTACACGCTCCTCCAGAAGCTGCAATCTTACACACTTCCTACAGGTGTAATCAGCAGAAACACTACTGGAGTCCCTCACCACATACATACCACAGGAGGTGCAGCTTACTGCCTGAACTGCCATCTCTGAAACAATTTCCAGCAGAAAAGAAAAAAAAACTTCCCACACACTTATGATTAGGTTAGAGGAGGTGGGAGGGTGGGATTCTCTACCAGTGTAGAGGATCAGGTATCCTCTCTGTGCCATTTTATAGGGTCAGAGACCCGAAAAAAAAACTACAAATACCGGTAAGCGTCCTAGTGACGACTTCCGGTTTCTAACTAATTCAAAAAAAAGAAAAAAACAACCACCGCTACTCGAGACTTTAAACTAGAAATAAAAAGTTAAAAATTTAAACAAGAAAATTTACCTTACTCGCGACCTCCACACACACCCAAAAATCGCTGCCTTTCGAAGCTGCTCCACAGGAACAATGAGGCCGATACTCGGAGGTAAGTGCTTATTAAAGTAAGAAAAAAAACTACAAATACCGGTAAGTGTCCTAGTGACGACTTCTGGTTTCTAACTAATTCAAAAAAAAGAAATAAAAACCACCGCTACTTGCGACTTTAAACTAGAAATAAAAAGTTAAAATTTTAAACAAGAAAATATGCCTTACTCCCTATGCCTAGGGACTCAGGCCAGGGGTTGACTAGCGATATTTACATGTGGGATTGGGTCCCCGACATCTGCCGGCTCCTGGTCTTGCTCAGAGTCCGGGTATTCAACAACAGCTGCCCGTGCTACAGCATTTGCCGTTTTGCGTGCCTTTGCAAGTAACCTGCGCTTATCCGAGATTTGCTTGCATGTTTTCGATTTTAATACCCTTTCAATGTCTTTATTAATGCACCTCGATCCAGCAAATCTAACTTCAAGCTCTTCGAGGGGTGATTCCTCCTCCTCGGACCGTACACTTTTATTTCTACCCCGTTTGGTTGAGGTTTTGGGCAGTGCGTCCTTCGCGCGTTTCTCATTGTGAAGCACAGGATGTCGGTGTCTCTCATGTTGGCTGAGTTCACTCTGTTGTGAAGGCGAGTTCACAAGCACTGCACTGATATTGCCCGACTGTCAAGGATCTACTCTCATCCTTACATTTTAGGTAGTGGCAGGTGATAGAGTGGTACTCCCCAGACTTATCCCATTGAGAACATTTAGTTTTAATGTTCTTGGTCTTATGCACTGTCTGAAGGTGTTTCCTAAATGCTCCAACTGTGGGGAGTATGGTATTACAGGGCTTGCAAAACAACGCATCAATAAGATAATGGATCACCAGTTTCTTAACCTCTGTGCGGTCTTGAGATGGTTCAATCATTATAGCCTCGATGAAGGTACCCTCATCATTGGTACCTCCATTGTTTGCGGTAGTGGCGATGTTTGCCATAGTTCCCGTTCTCATGTTCTGGGCTTGGTACGCCTTATTGTAGTAGGTACAAGTAGTGATCTCTCCCTCCTCGGCTGGATGGGTCATCCAGACTGGCTCTTCTGCAACGGGCTGTTGGTCTGCTCGTATTGGGGTGATAAGTTCCTCTGGCCTGGATCCCGAGCCTACCACCCAATAGTGCCTAACGGTTTGGTTTGGTCTCAAGATCGTCTCTTCCGTTTGCTTTGAAACTGATCTTGCTACTAACTCTTCTGAGTTAGTTATTATGTAACCTAGCTTTTTTAATTTTTCGCAGAGAGTGGTTACAGACTCACCTGCGGGGTGGTTGTTTATCTGGGTCACAACCCGTCCGGACTCCTGCTTTTCAGGCAGACAACTCATTTTTTTCGCTGACCTCCACAGATCACCCATCGCGTGGTTTTTCTATTGGTCGTTTAGTCCCATGGTAGAAAACTACCAAGCTTACCAGTGAGGCCGCGGGGAGGCACGACCGCACTGTGATCGACAAAATCACGCTAAAACGATCACAGCAATAACTATCCAGAGATCACTCTCCAGTGAGAGAACTCAGTGCAAAGCCAGAAAGTCATAGTTACTCCCGCCAGAGAAAAGAAACTCTCTGTTTCTTCCCTACTTCCCTTTTAGAATAGCAGGCTTATATCCAATCTGTAGGAACTAATCCAGAGTTGCAAGAATTTTGGAAAATGATCACCAATGGGTCCGCTATTTGTAGACCACTTCCTTGATTATCTGGCCCTGGAGATTTTGTCACATTGTATGCTTTTTCTTTTGCTTTAATGCTGGCCCTGACTTCTCTTGCCAGCCTTGGTTGCCTTATTCTCCCCTTAGTATGCTTCTTTCTTCGGATGAAATTCTGCTATCTCTCTCTAGTGACTTCCAGAAACTCCTGCAATTGCTGCTCCTCCACCTTTCCTGCTAGGCTCCTCTTCTAATCAACTCCTGTAAGCTTGTCCCTTTACACTGTAGTACCTTTATTCAATTGTAATCCTGTTACATATGATCCCAGCTTCTCCCTCTCAAACTGCAGTGTGAACTCTACCATATTACGGTCACTGCCTCCTAGGAGTTCCTTCACCTTATCAATTATGCCTCATTGCACATCACCAAATCCAGAATTGCGTGTTCCTAGTGGGCTCCAAAGAGCCATCTCACAGACATTCCACAAATTACTTTTCTTGAGATGCACTACCAATCTGTTTTTCCCAGTACATTTTGAAGTTCCCTTGATCATTGTAATCTTTTTAATCCTTTTAATCTCCTGGTGTATCTTGTGCCCCACATCCTGACTACCTCTTGGACCTTTCTGGTTCCTCAACTCTGCCCACACACGTTTTACATCTTCTGACCCTATATTGATTCTTGCTATCAATTTAATTTCTTACTAACAAGGCAACCCACCTCTCTTCCCACCTGCCTGTCTTTTCGGTAGGATGTGTATCCTTGGATATTTAACTCTCAGCCCTGATCCCCTTGCAGTCATGTCTCTGTGATGCCCACAACATCGTACTTACCAAGTGCAATCTGCGCTACAAGCTCATTTACCATATTTTGTATTCTAATACTCAGTCCTACATTAACTGTCTCCCTTTCTCATAGTCATCACTTTATATCTGTGTCTGAAATTAGCTTCCTAACCCTTTTCAAACTCAATGTCCTATTATTTGTCCTGGAGACTTTAATAATCTCTACTGAACTCTCTTTCCCTTTAACTTTTTTTATAATTTTCCATGCAGTTGAACCCATGTTGAACTTTGTCAAAGGCTTTGCTGTAACTCATATAATCTACATAACTGCAGTACCTTCATCTACACGCCTGGTCACCTCCTCAAAAAATTCATTCAGTTTGTTAGGCAGGACTTCCCTCTGACGAAGCCATGCTGATTCTCCCTGATCAAGCTTTGCCTCTCCAAATGAGATAGATGCTCTCCTTCAGACGTTTCTCTAATAGTTTCCCTACCAGTGATGTGAAACTCACTGGCCTGTAGTTTCCTGGCTTAACTCTACAACCCTTCTTAAATAGCGAAAGTACATTAGTGGTTCTCCAGTCCTCTGGATGTGATGCTGGACAACTTTGGGTTGTCAAATGTGTTGTACTCTGTGTGTTGTCAGGAATTGGCTTAGTCATTTAGACAATGATCCTTGTACACAAGTTACCTTCAGTTAATGTTTCATTGTCATTTGATAAGGAGCAGATTGGATGCATTGGATTCTTTCTCCTTTAGATAATTTGTGAATTCTTGCAGAATGAACCATGGCCTATTGTCACCAACAAGTTGTTCAAGGTAATTGAACCTTGCAAAAATCTCAGCCAGTCTTTCTGTTGTTCTTTCTGAGTAAGAAGTCTCACAGCACCAAGTTCAAGTCCAACCAATTTATTTGATAGTAAACTCACAAGCTTTCGGGGTTTGCCGAGAGTTCTGGCCTCAGACAGCGCATATAATAGCATACACAGTTTACAGCATACTGATTAGGATGCGAGTCTTTACAACTAACCTGCTATTCAAGTCTTAAATATGCTGACAATGTGAGTGGAAAGAGCATTATGTATAGGTTAAAGAGATGTGTATTGTCTCCAGACAGTACAGTAAGTGAGGTTTTGCAAACCCAGGCAAGTCATGGGGGTTATAGATATTGCGACATGAACCCAAGATCCCGGTTGAGACCATCCTCGTGTGTGGAACTTGGCTATCAGCCTCTGCAGCATATTAGGTAGACAATGTTGGCCGAGTTGCAAGAGTATGTATTGTGTACCTGGTGGATGGTATTCTCACGTGAGATGATGGCATCCAATTCGACGATCCAGCATGCCTTGCAGAGGTTGCTGTAGCAGGGTTGTGTGGGGTTGTGGTCACTGTTCTCCTGAAGGCTGGGTAGTTTGCCGGGAGCAATGGTCCGTTTGAGGTCGTGCGCTTGTTTGAAGGCAAGAAGTGGGGGTGTGGGAATGGCCCTGGCGAGATGTTCGTCTTCATCAATGATATGTTGAAGACTCCAAAGAAGATGTCGTAGCTTCTCCGCTCTGGGGAAGTACTGGACGACGAAGGGTACTCTGTCCACCGTGTCCCATGTTTGTCTTCTGGGGAGGTTGGTGCAGTTTTTTGCTGTGGCGCGTTGGAACTGATGATTGATGAGTCGAGCGCCATACCCTGTTCTTATGAGGGCATCTTTCAGCGTCTGGAGGTGACTGTCATGATCCTCCTCATTTGAACAGATCCTGTGTATACAGAGGGCTTGTCCGTAAGGGATGGCTTCTTTAACGTGTGTAGGGTGGAAGCTAGAGAGGTGGAGCATCGTGAGGTTACCTGTGGGCTTGCAGTACAGTGAGGTGCTGAGGTGACTGTCGTTGATGGAGATGCATGTGTCCAAGAATGCAGCTGATTCCGGAGAATATTCCATGGTGAGTTTGATGGCGGGGTGGAACTTGATGATGTCATCATATAGTTGTTTGTTCACCATGAGTCCAAAGGAAGAAAATGTCATCAATGTATCTAGTGTATAGCATTGGTTGAAGGTCCTGTGCGGTGAAGAAGTCTTGTTCGAGCCTGTGCATGAAGATGTTGGCGTACTGAGGTGCAAATTTGGTCCCCATGGCTGTTCTGTGTGTCTGGATGAAAAACTGGTTGTTGAAGGTGAAGGCATTGTGGTTCAGCTTTTGTCGTGAAATTACGGACTTCCTACAGAAACTCAGCACACATGGAGCAGTTGAACCAGCGATACTCCTCGTCACAATGGATGTCTCGACGCTCTACACCAACATCCCCCATGACGATGGCATTGTTGCAACTGCCTCAGTACTCAACACCGACAACTGACAGTTTCCAGAAGCAATTTTACAACTCATCCGCTTCATCCTGGACCACAGTGTCTTCACCTTCAACAACCACCTTCAATAGCCAATACCAGATCGAGTACAGCCTCTCCTTTTGTAGGCTTATCCGCATACTGTGTCAGGAAACCCTCCTGGACTCACCTAACAAATTCCTCCTCACCCAAACACCTTACCCTAGGGATATTCCAGTCGATGTTTGGGAAATTAAAGTCTCCCATTACGACAATTGTTATTACTACATCTATCCAGGATCTGTTTCCCTATCTGCTCCTCAACATCCCTGTTACTAATGGGCGGCCTATAGAAAACACCCAGTAAAGTTATCGATCCCTTCCTATTCTGAAGTTCCACCCACAGAGACTCCGTAGACAATCCCTCCACGCCGTCCACCTTCTCTACAGCTGTGACACTATCCCAGATCAACAGTGCTACTCCCCCACCTCTTTTGTCTCCCTCCCTGTCCCTTCTGAAACATCTGAAACCCGGCACCTGGAGTATCCAGTCCTGTCCCTGAGACATCCAAGTCTCTGTAATAGCCACCACATCACAATTCCAAGCAGCGATCCACGTTCTGAGCTCATCCATTTTATTCACTACACTCCTGGCGTTAAAATAGACACATCTCAAACCTTCAGTCTGAGCGCTTCCCTTCTCCATCACCTGTCTATCCTCTCTCTTACACTGTCTACAATCCTTCTCTATTTGCGAGCTAACCTCCTCGCTCTCAGTCCCCTCATCTCGATTCCCTCCTCCCAACCATTCTAGTTTAAAGTCTCCCCAGTAGCCTCAGCCAACCTTCCCGCCAGGATATTGGTCCCCTTGGGATTCAAGTGCCACCCTTCTTTTTTGTACAGGTCACACCTGCCCCTAAAGAGGTCCCAGTGATGTCAGTGAAAAACACTTGTCCTTTGAATGGTCCGTCGTAATCTATATGAACTCTTTGCCATGGCCCTTCTGGCCATTCCCATGAGTGTAATTGCGCCAATGGCAGCAGGTTTCGAACTATTGCACAAGTCTTGATTTCACTATTGAGCCCCGGCCACCAAAAATAGCTTCTGGCTATCTCCTTCATTCATTATCTCCCACAATGACCTTCATGAAGTTGCTTTAGGGCACATTTCCTTAATAATGGTGGAATGATGACCCTTATTTTACAGAGAAGACATCCAGCCTATACAGATAGTTTGAGTCTTTGGGTGATATATGGCTTAAACTCCGAGTTTGGTCTTGTGACAAAATACCACGTCCATAACTTTTGACAATCGTGGAATCATTTCTGGTACACTTCTTGTCCTGCGGTTACAGTAGTGTTATCGACTCCTTCCAAATAGAAAATAGTTGCACTCGAACTATTCATTGATGACTTATTAGATAAAGGTAATCTGGGGAGTCTTGCCTTATGAATCTGGTAGAATTCTTTGAGGAGGTGACAAAGACGGTCGACGAAGGACGAGCCGTTGATGTTGTCTGTGTGGATTTCAGTAAGGCGTTTGACAAAGTCCCTCATGTTAGGTTGGTACTGAAGATTAAAGCTCATGGAATATGTGGTCAGGTATCTCGATGGGTAGAGAACTGGCTTGCAAAGAGGAGTCAGAGAGTAGTTGTGGAGGGGTCTTTTTCTAGCTGGAGGTCTGTCACTAGTGGTGTGCTGCAGGGCTCGGTATTGGGACCTCTTCTCTTTGTAGTGTATATAAATGATTTGGAAGAGGGAGTAGGTGGTGTGATCAGCAAATTTGCTGATGACACCAAGAAGGCTGGATTGGCGGGCAGTGAGGAGCAGTGTCTGGCAATACAGCAGGATATTGATAGGCTGGTTGATTGGGCAGATACGGGCAAATGGAGTTTAATCCGGATAAATCTGAGGTGATGCATTTTGGCCGGAATAATGTAGGGGGAAGTTATATGATAAAGGGTAAGCCCGTAAGGAGAATAGAGTCGCAGCGAGACCTGGGGGTGCAAGTGCACAAGTCTTTGAAGGTGGCAGTGCAAGTGCAGAGTGTGGTGAAGAAAGCCTATGGTATGTTAGCCTTTATAGGAAGGGGTATAGAATATAAGAGCTGGAGTCTAATGTTGCAGTTGTACAGAACGTTGGCCTGTTTCCTGGGCTGATTTTGTTCTTTGTTCTTTTTTTCTTTTGAGTCCATCAGCATTCTCATGGAAAGTTGATTGACAATATTGTATGTGCTGCCAACATCAATGCCCATCTCTGCATTCGGCACTCTGCTAGAGATAGATTACTGGTGTGTGGCCTGAGTATTGTCAGCGGTTGATGATCCATTGGTAAGGTAAATTTGCATCTTTACTCCATTAATCTGCTGCCGTGTGCCCAGGTTTTGCACATTCTTGGCAGTTTTGAACCTATGTCTGTGTTTGGGTTTCAGTCAATCCTTATGGACTTTAGTATTTGAGTTTAAATGTTGGGCTTCCCTAGCTGCTAATTCCATGGCGATCGTGTCTTCTAAAGCTTAGGTTAGGCTTCTTGCTAACAGACTTTTCTGGATAGCTTTGCTTCTTAACGCACACACACACATTACCAGTCTCTTGGTGTCATTCAAGACATTTCCAACTACACAATATTCAGCTACTTTCTTTAAAATTGCTACAAATCTTGTTGGTTATGTTTATGGAACCTGATCCTCTTGATGATGACCAAGGGTGTGAGAAGTGACCCCGCAATATCACCACAATGTCATAATAGGTTTTCAGACGTGATTTTTCTGATTGCACCAGACTTCGCAGGAGGTTGAATATTCTCCTCCCTGTGTGATGGTCAGGAAAGTTAGGACTATAATGTCCACTGCAATTTTGTTCACTTGGACAAAGTATTCGAATCATTCAGTGAATGAACTCCACCGCTCAGTATTTCCATCATATGGTCCCACTGCACCAAACACTCCCAACGCTTTTACTATGAGAAGGGCTTGTATAAGCACAACGTGCCACCAGAGTTTTTAGCACTATCTCGCTTATTTTTCTTTCAAACAAGGTAACTCTTAAGCTCATCTGTTTCCTCTTGAGTTTTGTAACACCTCAAGCTCTAAGTTATTGTTGCAGGATTTTTTTACTCACTGTGCTCCCTGTAGTGTTCCAGATCTTTCTGGACAGAGCACATGATGAGGTTCTTTTTGAAATCTTGGTTTAAATTTTGGTTTCTTCTCTGGCTACTACTAATATCTGACATCCCTCCATTGTCAGCTTTGATGGAGTGATGTTTCTATTTTAATCCTTTTTGAGTGTCTGCAGCACGGTTCAATAATCTTTCTTTATTTTCTTATTATTCCGGGGAATCTGCCACAGTGGTTCCAACCTACTCATTGCCAGTTTTCTTTGTGACATTCTTAAAGGATGGGCTCGCAGACCGCGAAGGTACAAACAAAACCAAGAGCTTTATTGGTGTTTACTCTACAGGCTGTGAGGATAGATTACCTGCTTGACTATGCAAACGGCTGATGATGTCAATATATCCTGTAACTGGATTCTTAAAGTGACCTTGTTCCACATGAATGTACAACAATCTCAACTTCATTCTTAAATAATGGTACCACATTAGTTGTCTTTCAGTTCTCTCGCACCTCTCTTGTGGCCAGAGAGGATTTGAAAATTAGCATCAGAGCCCATGCAATCTCCTTTCTTGCTTTATACAGTAGCCTGGAATACATCTTGTCTAGACCTTAATTGGAATTTTAACTGGCCAAACGTACCATCATCTCAGTTCCGCCAATAGTTCATCAGCCACATCTAAGATCTCATCACTTCAGCTCACAAAGGGCCACTACACTTTCCTCAGACTCAGTTTATAGATATGGCAATGCAATTGATCCTTTCAAAGGGACTCTTCTCCAACCCTCTTGATTCAAGCTGATCATCAATTCCCATTCTCACTCCCCTTTCCCTTTATACCTGTCACTCTTTACCTGCCTCCATACCATCCAAACTGGGATTTATCTTCCTTTCAGCCAAATTTTATCTACCCCAATTTTTCCAATGTAGAACCACCCAATGGTGTCTCCCTTCCTCCAGAGAGGCTGTTCTGTTTGCTTTGTTCTCCACTACTCCGTTCTTAACCTTCCTATCCCTTCCTACTCCTATCTTGGCACCATTTTCTTCTCTAGTTGAACCTGGCATTTTCTCTAGTCCCTGCTTTCAATTTTGCTTACTTATTCGTTGATGACTTTGTTCAGGTGGGATGGAAGTAGAAGTTCTGTCAACAGTGGACAATCCTGGCAGTGCCCATGTGAGGATAAGTTACAACGGAAAAGTGTATTAGCAGCTGTTGACTTTTACCTCTTTAGGTTTATGCTCATTTATTGATGTTCAGTAATTCCAAGGTACTTGGCATGTTTGACAATGTAGTTAGTAAAGAGAAAACAACACCACTATTTATGAATTCCACGGACATAGGAATTAGGAGCAGAAGTAGGGAAATTCAGCACTTTGAGCCTGCTCTGTCATTCAGTCAGACCATGGCTGATCTCTCCCTGGTCTCAAATCCATCTCTCCACCTGCTCCTCATTTCTCCTTATCCTTTTTTTATTGGAAATATACCTATCTCCTTTTTGAAACCATTCTACGATTCAGACTCCACTGAGCTTTGGGGCAGCGAGTTCAACAAATTTATCACCCCCTGTGAGAAATAGTTCCTCTTCATCTCGGTTTTAAATCTACCACCTCTCAACCTATACCTGTGACCTCTTGTTCTAGATTGCCCCATAAGAGGAAACATTTATAATTCCTTTTCCTCTCAGAAATATACTTTAATTGAGAGGTAGTCAATATCTCCCTGAACATCTGCCATTGTTCTTCAGCTGTCCTGCCCTCAATTATTTTGTGCCCAGTTTACTTGGGCCAACTCTTTCCTCAGAAGTATAATTACTTCTGCCCAACACTAAAGCTTTAGTATGGCATTTTGTCTTCTCTCGCTCAATCTGAATCTGAAATTCTAGCATGCTGTGATCACGCTTTCCAAAAGAAACTTTAACAACAAGATTATTTATCAACCCTTCTTTATTACATAATACTAAATCTAAAATAGCCTGATCCCTGGTTGGTATCATAACTGATTTGATTTGATTTGATTTATTATTGTCATATGTATTAACTTACAATAAAAGTATTGTTTCTTGTACGCTATATAAATAAAGCATTCCATTCATAGAGAAGGAAACGTGAGAGTGCAGAATATAGTGTTACAGTCATAGCTAAGATGTAGCGAAAGGTCAACTTATTGCAAGGGAAGTCTATTCAAAAGTCTAACAGTAGCAGGTAAGAAGCTGTTCTTGAGTCGGTTGGTATGTGACCTCAGATTTTGTATCTTATTCTTGATGGAAGAAGGCGGAAGAGAGAATGTGGGAGGTCCTTAATTATGCTGGCTGCTTTGCCGAGGCAGCAAGAAGCGTAGACAGAGTCATTGGATGGGAGGCTGGTTTGTGTAAATGGATTGGGCCACATTCACGTCTTTTTGTAGTTCCTTGTTCTCTTGGGCACAGCCATACCAAGCTGTGATACAACCAGAAAGAATGCTTTCTATGGTGCACCTGTAAAAGTCATAGCTGACATGCCAAATTTCCTTAATCTTCTGAGAAAGTAGAGGCATTGGTGAGCTTTCTTAACTATAGCGTCGGCATGGGGGGACCAAGACAGGTTGTTGGTGATCTGGACACTTAAAAATCTGAAACTCCCAACCCAAGGAAAGGCTGAGGGACTTGAAGTTATTTTCATTGGAGAGAAGGAGGTTACGAGGTGACCTGATTGAGGCAGACAAGATGATCAAAGGATTGGATAGGGTGGACAGTGAGAGCCTTTTACCTCGGATGGTGATGGCTAACACAAGGGGACATAGCTTTAAATTAAGGAGTGGTAATTATAGGACGGATGTCAGAGGTAGGTTCTTTATTCAGAGGGTAGTAAGGTCGTGGCCTGCCTGCAGCAGTTGTGGACTCGCCAACTTTAAGGGCGTTCAAATGGTCAGTGGATAGGCATTTGGATAACATTGGAATAGTTTAGGTTAGAGGGTCATTAGATTGGTTCCACTGGTCGGCGCAACATCGTAGGCCGAAGGGCCCGTACTGCGCTGTAATGTTCTATGTTCTTTCTGCTTTGTCTCCATTGATGTAGATGGGCATGTTCTTCTTTATGCTTTTTGAAGTCGATGGCAATCTCCTTTGTTTTGTTGACATTGAGGGAGAGATTATTGTTGCCTCACCAGTTCATCAGGTTCTCTATTTCATTCCTGTACTCTGTCTCATTATTGTTTGAGATCCAACCCACTATGGTGGTGCCGTCAGCAAACTTGAAAATCGAATTGGAGGGGAATTTGGCTGCACAGTCATAGGTGTATAAGGAGTACAGTAGGGGGCTGAGAACACAGCCTTGTGGGGCACTGGTGTTGAGGATGATCGTGGAGTAAGTGTTGTTGCCTGTCCTTACTGATTATGGACTGTGAGTTAGGAAGTTCAGGATCCAGTTGCAGAGGGAGTTGCTGAGGCCCAGGCTATGAAGTTTGGAGATAAGTTATGTGGGAATAATAGTGTTTAAGGCTGAGTTGTAGTCAATAAATAGGAGTCTGACATAGGTGTCCTTGTTATTTAGGTTTTCCAGGGTTGAGTGCAGGGCCAGGGAGATGGCGTTTGTTGTGGACCTGTTGCACTGTACATAAACTGTAGTGAATCCGTGTAATCTGGGAGGCTAGAATTTGTGCCACAACTTGCCTTTCGAAGGCTACATAATGATGGATGTCTGAGCCAGCGGCCGATAATCATTAAGGCACGCTGCTTGGTTTTTCTTAGATACCGGGATGCTGGTCATCTTGAAGCAGATAGAACTTCAGATTGTTGTTAAGAGAGGTTGAAGAGGTCTGCGAATATCTCCACCTGCTGATCCGTGCAGGATCTGAGTGCTCGTCCGGGTACCCCATCCAGGCCAGTTGCTTTAGTGACCTTCGAGAAAGCTGCTCTGACATTTGTAATGGTGACCCCAGATACAGATTCATCCAGGGCTTCGAGGGGAGGAGGGCATCTTCTCACTGATCTCTTGCTCAAAGCGGGTGTAGAATGCATTGAGCTCATCAGGAAGGGGTGTGTTGGAGCCGGCGATTTTACATGCCTTCATCTTGTAGCCTTTTATGTCTTGCAGACCTTGCCATAGTTGGTGGGGGTCAGGGACTCTAGTTTGGTCCAGTATTGTCTTTTGGCATCTTTGATGGATCTCCTTAGATCATATCTGGCTTTCTTCTGTAGATCGGTGTCGTCTGATTTAGGCCTCAGACCTGGACTTCAGCAAGCCATGGATATCCCTGTTCATCCATGGTTTCTGTTTGGGAAACGTGGATTTGCTTCTTTGGCACACAGTCTTCTACACACTTACTGATGAAGCCTGTTACAGCAGTAACGTTCTTGTTCAGACTGGTCGCAGAGTTTTTAAATACTGACCAGTCCACTGACTCCAGGCAGCCCTGTAGGAGATCATCCGATTCCTCAGACCAACATTGCACAACTCTCTTTTTGACAGATTCTCCCGTTTAAGTTTTTGTTTGTAAGCTGGGAACAGGAGCACAGCCTTGTAATCTGACTTGCCAAAGTTTGGGCGGATGATGGAGCAGCAGGCATATTTGATATTTGTGCAGCAGTGTTCTACATAACAATAAAACATATAGCTCTGAGAAACAATCCCTCATACACTCTATGAAATCTCCCTTGTGGCAACTTTTGCCAATTTGATTAATCTAGTCAATATACATGTTAGAATCACCCATGATCACCGCTGTGCCCTTCTCAAGCTCTCATTAATTCTTGGTTTATACTATGCTCCATTTTGATAGTATTGCTTGGGGGTCTGTAAACTACTACCCCCAAGATCTTTTCTCCTTTGTTTTTATTTCCACCCAGGTCTAATTCAACATGTTAGTCCTTAGTGCCATTGTCATTTCGAAATATGGCCTTGACGTCATCTTTAACCAATAAACCAACTCCACCTCCTGTTCCATCCTGTCTATCCTTTTGGAATACTGAGGACTGAGGGCAAGGATCTCTCTCTTATCATTATTAATTTTGTGCCCATTGGGAGATTTTACTCCTCTTGTTACGCTTTGAAGATCTACCAATGATCACTGGCTCAACAGGATTTGTATTTATTTCATGAATAAATATCTCAAATAGAAACAACTAGCTCCCACGGACACAACAGGAGGAGCAGGTTGATGGTTGACATAGCAATAGGATTTCCAACTCTGCCTTACTGTGTCATTCTAGAAGATTGAAAACCTTTTGAATATTCTGAAGAGGTGACTAGTGCCTCAGTGAAGAACATGTAATATATGATATGTGTCAATCCTGTCAGGGAAGATATAATTAGTTGTTTTGAGATGTTCTCAGTTCAGGTGGGTTCCGAAGGTACCATAGAATTAGTAAGGATGCTTCAGCTGGTTCAACAAGTAGGATGATCAAATGCAAACTCTAATTACAAGACCAAGTGACTTCTGTGCTCTTTTCACTCAGGTGCACCAGCAAGTGAACCAGGTTTAAATGGATCTTTTGGCCAAAGTTGGTTTTGGAACTTGACTACAATTCAAACACTAGAAATGCTACACCTTGCACTTAGTGGGTCTGGAAAAAAGGTTAAATTTTTATTAAGATTTTAATCACGTGTTTGTTGGCATTTGCTTCCGAGTGATTTAAGTATTTATAGAAGCACAACAGCACCTTGAATGCTAATAGCTCACTAAACTTCCATCATGGTGATTATTGTACACACATTAGAATGTTTTTGGGCCCCTTACACTGTAAACTGGAAAAGTAACTTTGACGAGCGCTGAGGACCAGCATGACTGCAGGTGTGAGGTGTCTGAAGATTTTAGCAGGTCTCCAATAAGGGAGTGACTTTCTAAACCCATGCATATTCAGCATTCAAAGTACAAATAGTTGTACAATACCAGTATAATGGGCCAGCATATCTGACTTATTAGCACTTCTTCATTCTTTGTCTGACTCAGGATGATTATTTACTTCCCCACTAGTGAGCACATTCATCTCTTTCAAATGCCTGAACACAGCCAAGATTCAGAATTGGCAACAGAATCCTCGGTGCGATGGATGTTAGTGGACAAACTGAAGTGAACAAATAAGGTTTTGAATAAGAGTGGACCCAGTGTATTTGCAGCCTTGGACTGTGCACAGAGTGCACACTAATCGGTTCGAAAGTGGTGTCTCTTGTGCTCTCCCATTGGCAGCTTTTGAAATAGTAATTGTTTAGTTCTACGGCTGGCTGATTTAGTTTTTTATGGAGTTCTGAGGCTGTCATCAAACTTGAGTCTGGACAAAGAAATGCCATCAACCTTGTCTTTCTTGAAGTGTTCAATATGTGCTCTATGCTTTCCTGAAGGCCCTAATTCATACTAAAAAATTTACACAGAAACATCCACTCGTTTGGTTATTCAAAGCTTTAAATTTTTTTGCTTACTTCATCTCTGAACTGAAACATTTCTTTCTCATACTTAGTTGTCTGCTGTGTTGAGGACAAAGATAACAACATGCTCTCTTCCCATTTCTATTAGGCCAAAAAGCCATTTGAATTTTCTAATAGTTACTGTTAAAGTCTTCATTTTCTACAGTCTCACTTGCTGGATGCATGTTTAGGTTGAGGACTAACAATAAACTCAGTGCAGCACTTTCACAGCTTGCTCCCTGGTAGTTGCAACAAGGAGCTTTGGCAACGTTGACAATCACTGTGGCATCAGTGCCGGAGGTTTAGAGAGTTGCATCTCCACTGAAATTCAAAACACTTTTAACTTCCAGCTCTTTTTCATTCTCAAGATAATTGACTAGCATATGTTGCCTATGCAGTCAGTTTTCCTTGATTTCTGTTCTTGTCTTGAAGTATTATTTTGATGTCAGCTATAATCTGAGCTGTGAGGGGACGAAACTGGTTATAAGCTTCAGCGCACTGTCCATACTTTCAATTATTGATTGATCTCTAATTTAAGTTAGAGACATTTCATCAATGAGTCTGCCAGAGTTAAGACCAGACAGCTGAAATTTCAGAGAATCTCACTGATTTTTTGCAGCATCATGATCATGAGGACCCACTGAGATGCAAATCTATCAGACACACTGGTGAATCATTTCCGTTATCTGTGATTTCAGCTTGTAACCCCTCCCCAGGTCATCATCCAGTATACAGCAGAGACATTGTAATGGAAAAATACCTCAAGTGTTTCTCACGCAGTACCCAAGTTCTGGAATTAATTTAGACATATTTTTTTCAACTTGTCCAGAGTTGTCATATTGGTGATGTTGACTAGAGCTTGCATGTGTTTTGGATAAAGTTTTCTTTTTTAAATTTTGATAGATATTGTAAGCTGGTGAAGAAAGACTCCTTGGTCACTGAGGACCTGTTCTGTTTTGTTCTTTCAATGTTAAATAAGTGACGGGCTAGAATTATAATCTCTAAATTATTATGGTTTATTGAGAAAGAGTAAATAATACAAGAGAAATTAAAACAATGAATTTCACTGCCTTCTGCTCGAGTAGTTCTGGCAATGTTTGCGATCCTGGTCTGAGATGAAGTCCAACCCAGGTCGAAGCCTCCCTTGTGGCACAAACTGCCTTACATGAGACTGAGTATAAACACATGCTAGGAAAACAATATACAAAGATAACAGTTGCGGGTCAACATGACCTGTGATTACAGTGATGTTATCATATGGTGCAAAACACAGCTGCATCTCATTCTTAGGTTCCCACAGCATTGGTATTGCTAAGTTGGCTGGCAAATATATTAATTCCTTATAGTCTCTGCAGGACTTTCTGCGACTAACAAGGGAACTCTTGCTGAAGCTAGTGTTGAAGACAAAATTTACGGTTGTTCTGCTTTTTCAATCTGAATAAATTCACCGGGAACCCGGCCACTGCCCACAAAAACATCCTGCCCCCTTCACAAAATAAAATCACCAACCTGAATCTGAAAGCTCATGCATGGGGAAGGCATCCACAACCTAGCCACCACCAGCAAATCTTCCTGCCCCCATTTGGCAGAAGTTCTCTGTGGAGCACGACAGCCATCTCACAATCCTTGCTGGTAGTACGGCACTTCGCATGAATTTTTTTTCCATCGAGTATGACCGCCATCTCTCTACCATTGCTGGTAGTGGCTTGGCTCAGCATTTTTAATTTCCCATTCAACCCCCTATGGCTGCACCTGCCACACAGTGTGTTTTAACCCTTATACAGTGGACAAAGAATTGTGAGTAGACTCCTTGCTGGTATAATAATATTTATTCACACACAATTATTAATCACCCACCCAGTCAATAATAAGTTATCTTACAGGATACTAAAGTTCAAGTCCAATATGAGACCTTGACTTAACTTTTGCACGCCTGGCAAGTACCCAGGCAAATATTGGCCTTTATCAGCTGGTGGTCTCCATAGTCCTCTGCATAGTCTGGTCTGATACTCTGGCTCTGGTCTTCTTCCTTCTTTGGTGTGGTTGTTGCTAGTGATGGCCATCTTTGTTGTGATTCATTCATTGGGAGAGGGAGAGAGATTCTTTTGTTGTGCAGCACCCTTCATACCTCATTAGTTTTGCACTCTTTTCTGGCCATTGTCAATCAGTCGATCAGGGCCTGATCACCTTGTTCAATAAAGTCCAGTCAGGTGCTGCCACACCAAACTCTGGGTGTGTACTAAGCACAGTAAAAAGTCTGACAACACCAGGTTTTAGTCCAACCGATTTATTTGATAATATTATCAAATAAATCGGTTGGACTAAAACCTGGTGTTGTCAGACTTTTTACTGTGTTTACGCCAGTCCAACGCCGGCATACCCACATCATGTGTACTAAGCAGCCATGCCTGTAAGTGCTGGAGGCATACAGGCCACGTGCCTCCCTCTCAAATAAGGAGTTAAGGCTCCCCTTTGTCTGGTAAACAAGTCTGAAAATGTCCATTCTCTTTGAGTTGGCCTATTTCCTGTGTATATAGTCATCTGAGCTGCAGCCTGTTTATCTCTGTCCAATTTCTTTTGAGGCTGCAGCCTGTCTGTTTCAGTGCTTGTCCAGTTATCCCAGCGTGCTGTTGCAAACCACCATCTTAAGTGGCCTGTTTGGCCACAGTCCCTCCTTTTGATCCTGAATGTGAAGCGTAATAGAAAAGCCCAGGCATTGGCATGCACAGTAATAACAAATCCCTATAACATATTTACAATTCAGAAGCTATAGACAGCAAACATTCAACTGTTACACATAACATTCTAAAACAAAATCATTACAACAAGCCAATTACAAAACCAAAACATTCAAAACAAAACATTACAATAAAGTATAAATGAATCCAGAATACATTCTGGTAATGGATTTTCCACTGTCAATGCAAATAGCAATCCAGCGGGTTTTCTGTAAACATTGCTCTACTGAATTAGAAGGGACCGTAGTTAGAGAGCAAACCCTACATCCTGCCTCCAGGTGATCCTCTTTTTCCATCAGCACAATTGGACTGTAAGGATGATGAGATATACCAGAAAGCACAAGATCAGTAACACTGCCAGATGTGACCTTATGTGAACAAATGGGTGTATTTGGATGTTTGAGCCCAGTTCCAAAGATTATCCCACTATGTGGTGGCCTTAATTTCTTTAACTTTTTTTTCACCTCTTTAGTCTGCTGTATTGCTTTGGTGAAGGTTTTGTGGACTGCAGTGAATTTTACCCAGATCTGGTTTAATTCCTCGTGTTTTAGACATGTGTCATATTCCTCATAGTGCTCCTCTAGAGTCTGTTGGAGCTTATCAGTGGGACTCCCTCTTATGAATATCTATTGGTTGAATGAGACCCACCCTGACTGGTGTTCTGGTTTGAGGCAAAATGTAGTGTTAATAATGTCGCAGTGTGTTGTGCCATACTGATATTGTTTCAGGGAGGTGCTAAGACAGTACTTCCCTGCACCCATGTGACTTACCCGAGTCTGTGGCCAGGTTACTGAGCACTTTTTGTTCTGAAGCCACACAGTGCATGCTCATTTAATTAAACTGGATACGGGCTTGCGATTATTTCGTCAGTTTGCTGACATCTGCCCAGAGTAGTGCCTATGAGCCTCCCTTCTTTCTCCACTGCGTACAGTAAAGTGCTGTCGTACCCTATCCAGATATCCTCGTGGATAGTCCCTATACTTTCTCCTTCAAAAACCCTCAGTCCAACCCGTCATCAGTGATTATAGGGAGCCCTAATATCATTCCTAGGACTTTCCCTGGAGTCCCTTTACAGTCGTCGTTGAACCAGATTTTGGCCAACTGTCGCATCTGATGGCCAGATAACAGATGGCAGTTGTTCCATCTGCTCGTCGCTAATCCAAAATGGAACCCATCCACTGCATACCTGCTCTAGGTTTTCCCTTAGCTGCTCTATTATTCACTATCCATATGTGCTACATAAAGTCCAGTTCTGTTGTCGATCATTATCCTCCAGTTTTTCCCTAATACTTTGGTTGATCATCTTAGCATGTTCTTCTAATACAGCAACCATGTGGCTGCTGGCTGTGTTCCCAGTCAGTTCCCCTTCAGCATCTTGCTGATTGTCCTCATTAATGGAATTTAGTGTCTGTTTAACCTGTCAGGTCAGAATCCTAAGTTTATTGTTCAGGTCGGCAAAATCAAGGCATTGATGGTTGCTATCCCTGCCCCGTATGCTGTGGCCATGTCATTAACTAGTGCTCTCTTGGATCTTTCCTGTTTTTCATCCATTCCTATCTTCTGTCCTGACAATCTGAGACTCAGGTGGAGGTATAACCGGGGAGAGCACTACTCTGGCAGTTGGGTCCCAGCTATATCCACCCACCACAAGTACCAGTTCACGGTGGACGTGGTCATATTGGGTTTCCCCTGTATGTTTTAGTATCAATCTGTGGTCAATGGTTGGCTTCAGAACAAACAAAGTGGAATGATTTTGCAGTTGGCTTCAGCCCATTCCTTATTTCATACAGGGCAAAATTTCCTTCTATGAGTGTCCCAGGACACCCCTGCCCGAGCTCTAATCCTTTCTCTGGGTTGTTAGCCAGACATCCAATTTCGGGCATCCATTATTTGAAAATCTCTACCGATTCCCTGCTACGGTGACACTCAGATAACATTCAGTTGAACTGTCATTTGGTTTTTTGTATATCGACCACTGATTGTTACACCCAAACGTTATAGTCTTCTTGGAATGCATCCATAACACACCATCTTCACATTGCTCTGCTTCAGGTGGAGCAAACCATGAATAGCTAGGATACAAAAGCAATTCATCTTGCTTGGGGTGTCCTGCGTGTTTATCTTGGCGATGAATCTGATGAGGTAGATCCAATGTTGCATCTTTGCTGTCATCCATTGTGTTCCTGAGGAGATTAGTCCTCCTCCCTTCCAGGACAGTGTTGCTGGAATCAGCCTCAAGTACAAAGTGGATGGGAAGCTCTTCAACCTGAGGAGACTTCAAGCTATTACCAAAGTGAAAGAGACTGTTCTGAGAGACTTCCTTTTTGCCAATGACTGTATTTTGTATTGTATACTGGCTCAGAGCCAGAGATGCAAGTCAATATGGACAAATTTTCCATGGCTCCTGACAACTTTGGACTCACCATCAACATTAAGAAGACCAAAGTCATGCATCAGCCTGCTCCTCATGCACCGTATGCAGCACCCATAATCACTATCAAAGGGCAGAAACTACAGGCAGTGCACCAGTTCACTTATCTTGGCAGCACCCTCTCCCAAGCAGTGATTATTGATACAGAAGTTAACTGCAGAATAGCAAAGGCAAGTTCTGCTTTCAGTAGACTGTATGTGAACGTTGAAGAATTAGCCCAGCAACAAAACTGAAGGTCTACTCTCCTATATACCTGTGAAACGTGGACTGTGTATCGAAGGCATGCAAGACAGCTCAATCATTTACACATGACTTGTCTTCCCAGAATATTACGCATCAGATGGCAAGACAAAGTACCAGACACTGAAGTTCTCTCTAGAGCAAGTCTACCATCAGTCCACACACTGCTGATGAGAGCACAGACCCGGTGGGCAGGTCATGTCATCCATATGTCAGACGAGCACATACCCAAGCAGCTCCTTTTTGGGGAACTCTCTGCTGGAAGGCGCTCGCATGGAGGGCAGAAGAAATGTTTCAAAGACACACTCAAGGCCTCCCTGAAGTTGCTTGACATACGCTAAGATACGCTGGCACAAAACTGTCCTATCTGGCGCTGCATCATCCACAAGGGCTGTCAAGCTTACAAAGCAACGTGTATTTGTGCAAATCCAGAGCCACCAATGCGACAACTACAGTGTCTACACATGTCTGTCCAATATGTGCCAGGACATTCCATGCCCGAATTGGCCTGATCAGTCATCTTTGGACACACTGCAACCAACTTCAAAATGACTAATGGTGTTGAGGTCCTCATCGATGATGGATGAACAACTTGTGAGAAGATCAGTGTAATTTCTGCTGTTATCGCATCGAATATTTGATGTATGTACATGTATTTAAACTGTCCATGCCCCGCCCTTTTTATTTTTGAACACCATCGATAGTGGAGTGGTAGGAGGACCCAAGTGTATCGATTTTCACTTGTGTTTGTTGTTTTTCTTCCAGTTGGAAACCACTACTGAGCAAAGTTTTTGTTCAGATTGAGAAGTGTACAATCATGGAGTGGTGGAAAAGAGCTTGTTTAAACTGGCCAGCAAAATGAAGGCAGCCTGGTTTATTTTAGCAGCAGTCACCATTGGCGCGAGGGATTCAAATAGCGTGGACTCAGTGGCATTGAGAGCAAGTTATGAAACCATTGTGGTTTACTCCAATGTTTTCTCTCATCGAAATATACACTTTGCCGCAACATCAGCTTCTTGGCGATAAAGACTCAATGGCGTTGAGAGAAACTTTGGAAACAGATGTGGATTTACTCAAAATGCTTAGCTCATCGTGAAATGTAGTTTACCGCAATATCAGCTTCTTGGCAAAAATGACACAATTGTATTGAGAGGAACTTTGCAAATCAATGTGTATTATTCAAAACACTTGGCTCGAGATATACACTTTACCACAATATAAAATTCTTGGCAGAAAAGACTCAATAACATTGATAGGAAGTTTTAAAACTAATGTGGATTTACAGGAAATGGCTGAGCACATCGGGATAGATACTTTGCCGCAATATCAGCTTCTTGGCCTAATAGACTCAGTGGCATTAAAAGAGGCATTGGACACTACTGTAAACTTGCACAAAATGTTAGCTCATTGAGAAATGCACTTTGCTGCAATATCAGCTTCTTGCCAGCAAAAGACTCAGTGGTGTTGAAAGAAAATTTGGAAACCAATGCGGATTTACGGGAAATGCTTGAACTCATCAGAATATGCATTTTGCCGCAATATCAACTGCTTGGTGAAAAGGACACAATGGCATTGAGCGAAACTTCAGAAACAAATGTGAATTTCCTCCAAATGCTTTCTCTAATCGAGATGTGCACTGTGGTGCAATATCAGCTCCTTGCCGAAAAGGACTCAGTGGAATTGAGAGAAACTTTGGAATCTAATGTGGATTTACTCAAATATCTTACCTCATCGGGATATGCACTTTTCTGCAATATCATCCTCTTGGCAAAAAAACAATATCAGCTTCTTGACAAAAAAGGCTCAGTTACATTGAGGGAAACTTTGGAAACCAATGTGTAATTACTCAAAATGTTTTACGTCATCGAGCTTGCACTGTGCTGCAATATCAGATTCTAGGCAAAAATGACTCATTGGCCTCAAGAGGAACTTTGAAACCCAATATGGATTTACTCCAAATTCCTAACTCTTCGAGATAGGCATTCTGCTGGGATATCTGCTTTTTTGCCATAAAGACTCGATGGCAATGAGAGAAACTTCAGAAACAAATGTGGATTTACTCAATAAGCTTAACCAGTGCGGCTCAGTTCAGCGCTTCCAGGTTTTTTATTTCCCAGCCACTGCTGGCAAATCCACCCCACTCCCTTCACAAAATAAAATCACTGACCCGAATCGCAAAGCTCATGTCTGGGGAAGGCAGCTGGAAGCCATTCAGTGCCCTCAAATCGAGCCCATCCGCTTCGCAAAATAAAATCATTGACCGCAATCTGTAATCTCATGACTGCAGAAGACAACCAGAACGCTGCAACTGCCCGCAAATCCATTTCACTCGCTTCACAAACTAAAATCACCAACATGGAACTGAAAACTCACACCTGGGGAAGGCACTCGGAACCTGGCCACTGCCCGCAAATTCGTCCGGTCTCATTTGGCAGAATTTTTCCGTGCAGTATGACTGCCATCTCCCAACCATTGCTGGTAGTGCGGAGCGTCACATGATTTTTTTTTTCCATTGATTACGACTGCCATCTCTTGACCATTGTCAAGATGGTCTGAGGTGGAACTGATCCACCTCAGATCAACCATGATCTTATTGAATGGTGGGGCAGGTTCGAAGGGCTAGATGGTCTATTCCTGCTCCTATTTCTTATGTTCTTATTGCCTGTAGTGCGGCTCCTTTCAGCGCTTCCCGGCTACCACCCATAAACTCACCCTGCTAGATTCACAAAATAAAATCACCAACCCAAATCTAAAAGCTCATGCCCAGGGAAGGCACCCAGAACCCAGCTACTGTCGCAAATCCAACCCATACACTTCACAAAATAAAATCTCCCACCCTAATCTGAAATCTCATGCCTGTGGAGAGCACCCAGAACCTGACCACCGCCAGCAAGTCCATCTCGCCCCCTTCACAAAATAAATTCATCAACCCCACATCTGAAAGCTCATGGGAAGGCACTTGGAAGCCTTAACGGCGCCCTCAATTCGATTTTATTTGCAAGACAAAATCACCGATCTGAATCTAAAAGCTCACGCATGGGGAAGGCACCCAGAACCCAGCCACTGCCAGCAAATCTAATCAGCCCACTTCACAAATTAAATCATAAAAATTATTTCTGCTTTATCCATGCTCCTCCCTTCACTGTGTAAATCTATGAACAGTCCCTTTGTTTGTAAGCTGGACAACTTCATGAAAAAAGCTGGAGCTTGTGGCAACAATTGCTTTTTAGGGCATGTTCCTATTAAGAGCATGGTTGATGGTAGATGTCAGGTTATTCCAAATCCCAAAAAGGAAACTTGAAACATTGCCCTCATCTGTAAGTTACAATTTGATGCAATATGAGGAGAGATTTGAAAATGATGCCGTAGATGTTTTTATAGTTATTTAAAACAAACAACAGTCAACTAGAAGTATATGTAACTAAATCAATGGTGATACGTAGGAACCCTAAAATCTCCTATTCCAAAATCCCTTTATTTCCCTAAATGCAGGACTAATTCTCCCCAAACAACATCTTATTGGATTTTAATAATTATATGCAAAATCCAAAAGTAGTTACCACACCAGGCAGTTATATATTTTGGGGTTGCTTATAATTCTCCCCAAACAACATCTTATAGGATTTTAATAGTTATACGCAAAATCCAAAAGTAATTATTACACCAGGCAGTTACATATTTTGGGGTTGCTTCTGATGTCGGACAAAAAAACTGTTTATTTAAACATACTTTTTTCGAAGACAAAAACAGCTATTCCTACTGTGGGCTGAGTTCTTCAAAAAGCTTGACTTGCACAGATTGAATTGCTTCTGCTATACTGTTTTCCCTTTTTTAATATTCCCTTATCTAATCTCTTCAGAAGTGAAACTTAATTACCTTCACTTCATAAGTCCACCTTTTAGAATGTAATTGCAAAGTTCACATCTTGTCTCCTCTGACATCTTACGGAAACCCTGATATTCTGTTCTCCATTGTTGCCAGCTTGCCTTATGTAAACAACTGTTTGCAGTGTTGCTAGGCTCATCAGCATATCAGAAACATTAGTTCCATTGACCTAGCCAAACTGTCGATGCCATAAAACAGCTTCCATTTTCAGATAGTTGTTAAAAACATGTAACCAGAATACATTCTAATTTTACTGGATTTTCTTGATTTTTCATGTTATTATGATTTTTCCTGACATTCCTGTCAACCACAGGTACCCCAAAGAGAGAGATTTCTAAACTAACTTGGATTCATTTGGTGGAGCAGATAGGGCAGGTGGTTAGCACCAATTCTGGGTGATGAATTCTCATTTCATCTGTGATGTTTGACATTTTCTGTTCAGAACTTTTGTCTTCAGTTGCAGTCATGCAAGAACAATTTCATTTAATTAAACATTTTCGGAATATTTTCATCCCACGATTCATCAAAGTTTACAGGAGATCATTTTACCCATCCTGTCCACATTAGCCAAAAAAGTAGCATTCTATCCTTTTCCAACTTTCTAGCGCTTGATACATAGTCTTATGGGTTATAGCACTTCAAGTGAATATTCAAATACTTTTTCATTCTTGAAAGTTTCTGCCCCTACTGCCTTGCAGGTGGTGAGTCCTGGACACCAACCACCTAAGATTTCGTCCATTGCAGCTTCCAATGATGAAGCCATATCTCTCTGGTAACTCTTCCTGCACCATCCTCATTAGCTCTTCCTCACACAGCATGGGGGACAGAAGATACATTTGAGTGACTTCCTTCTCAAACTGGAATTGATCTGTATGTTCACCACCAACACTATCAGAGTTCCAAATCCCCATCACCTGTGTGAAAAAGCTTCGCCTGGAATTCCCTCCAACCATCTCATCTCTTACCCTAAATCTGTGGCCCCTTTGGCTGTGGACCAAAAGGTCTGAAGTATTTTTGTGACAGGGAATCATGTAATTATAGTATTGTTAATAATATGTAATCACTGTAGGTGCTTTCAAGCCTCTTTAAGTGGATGGAAACTTTGTTTACCTTCTCATCAACAAGGTTTGACCTATACACTTATGTAAAATCACCAAAGTGACCTCGGCATTTCAACATATAATACTTTTAGTACATTGTATAATTATGAAGGATGACATAAATTTTAAGACCAAAACATGATCTTGAACTTATTCCCAAATCTGTATTTGTTCATTTATTGTCATCATGGCCTTAGCATCTTTCTGTTTCTTCTCTGGCTTCCTTCAAGCTTTCTTCAGTTTACATTTCAGTATTATCCGTCATTTGGTTTTTCTTTCTCCTCTTCTGTTTTTTCCCTTCAATTGTTGCTGGGACAAGGCTGGCAGGTTTTCATTGCTGATATCTGTACTTTAGAACATAGAACACTACAGTACAAACAGGCCCTTCGGCCTACAAGTTGCACCGTTCACATCTATACCTGCCAAGCCGTAGAACTATCCGTAACTCCCAATCCCATTAGATCCCATATACTCATCCAGAAGCCTTTTAACTTAGTTACCTTTCTCCAACTGTTCGTAGCTACCATTTCATTCCTGAATTTCTACTCTTGATCTAACCCAGTCCTTTGTCCATCTGGCTGATTCTGCCTATCCTCTGCTATATGCACATTTCCTCCTCATCCATCCTTCAGAGTCCAACTCTTGCATCAGTACAGTGCAGTACTCCACACTAAACTTCTTTCAGCCTCATGCTGATGCTTTTGGACTCTAGGATGATTTTGCCCTTCCAGATGGTATCTGGGACACTGGTTATGCCTCTTGTCACAGCTAATTGAACCTGGATATTATTCTTGGTTATAAATTTGATATTTATCTTTGGGTCAAGACTTTTGAATTGTCCTCTATCTCTATCATGGTACTTCCAGCCCTAACTTTACAGTTGCCATTTAGAACCAAAACATTGCTCTTTGCCTCATTTATGATCAATCCAAAAGACTCATTGTGTCTTTTAAGTGGCTTGCCATGGTCTCTAGCTCTCCCTTTTTCTGCCTATGAATGTGATGTCATCTACAAACCTGTAATTCCATATGTTATAAATTCTTAAGATGAAGCCATATCTCTCTGGTATCCTTCTGCACCATTATCATTATCTTCTCCCCCACAGCACTAAATAGCATGGGGGACAGAAGATACCTCCCTGAATCACTTCTCAGACAAAATGGTTTTTGTGTTTGCCACCAACTCTGACTCCTGAAGCATATTTGAATGCCTCTCTTATCCACGTGAGATGTTTTGATAAATCAAAGTCTTCCACAGAGCACTGAACTGGACGGTATGAAAAGCTTTGGCACGGTCAATAAACATGAGCTAATGCTGACCTTGCTACTTATTTTCACATTTCTCCATGAGAACTCCTAGCAAAGCAGAATGTCAGTTGTATCTTTTTCCAGGAAAGAAGCTAAACTGCCCCTCTGCTACTTTTCACATTCCAACCATTATCTTGTAAATTGAGTTTGTTTCTATAGATGCCCTGTTTGTGAAGACAACTCCCAATCACCTGATGAAGGGGCAGTGCTCCAAAAACTTGTGCTACCAAATAAACCTGTTGGATTTTAACTTAGTGTTGTGAGACTTTTAATTGTGCTTACCTCAGTCCAATGCCGGCATCTCTACATCATTTCTCTGTTCACACAGGGGCTCACTCTACCTGATGACGTTAAGTAGTACTTCCAAGGCATAACTGTTCAGACTTGGTAAATGATGTTTTGGACAGTCTTGTGCCTACTATACTGTGTAATGTGATTATCTCCAAAATAGTCCGCTCACAAGGCCAATCAACCACCTGTTGCCATATCTCGTCAATAATTTATTTCAGTGCATTTACTTTTGTTTCACCTCCTGCTTTTCGCACTTTTGCCTTTCCTCATCTTATGTTCTCACCTCATTTTTCAGTACTTTAGATTCTAGTTCTTATTCTTTTAACTTCCAATATTTATCGTTTTTCTGTTTTGATCGTAATTTTCCTATCTCAGCTTAATCTTGTTCTTATCCTATAACAAGACTCCTTGAATCCTATCCCTGAGTTAAAATATTTCTTCCCGGTTATGACCTTGACTTGCGGCAACACTTTCTAGGTGCTCCCATTCTCGAAAGCTTTCTCTGATTGTTAGGCCCTTTCACTCAGGTGTTTTTAGCTTTTATTCTGAATTCCTTCACATCAAACAACTTGAAATATTCTCTCTTTTATACAGAAAGTTTTCAAACATTTGCAAATTGACTGGTTAAGTTTTCCCTTTAGCCGTTGAATGCAGAACTGCAACATTGGCCTATCTAGTTCATTATAAATGCTTTAGCAGATTGTGGGGCCAATTTTTGGTGTGTGATTTCTAGCCTTTTCCTCTTGTTCTTTTCTCCCCTGATGTCTCTCCTCAGAATACATCTTGTGGACCTCTTGCAAATGGTTCATCAGTTTGCCACTGACAGGATCAAAAGCTTCTGTCTTCTTGCAAAGAACTCCAGACTGATTCTCTGCTCAGGGCGCGTACTGTGCTAACATTCATTTGGGTAGACCCTGAGTCAAAGGCTGGAATGTTACGGCTGTTTATGCCGGCAGGATTTTCCCATCCGCTGCAGTGAATGGAGATTCAAATTCTCTACTTTGCTGCAGCAGGAGTGTGACGTGAACTGCCAGTAAGATCACATCCAAAGATTTTAGCCATGGTACTGAAAAAGCTTTCAATTATAAGTCCATAGACGCAGCTTATAAAAGCAGGTACATGTTTGCAGAGAATATTGTACTTGCCCTTGCTTGTGTACTTCATTCCACCATAAGTCTTAACTTTTTTGTATGTGACCATTGGGAGCAGTTGTCTAGAATTGTCTGACTGTCAGATTGAGGCTGTGAAGTTCTCAGTGAGTGCATTGTGATTAATGTTAGCATGGATTTCAGGCACCTCATACTGACACTATGTCCAACATCAAGAGGGTCAGACATGGGCATCCACCTCTGTAATTTGTTGTCAATGGAAAGTTTCAGGATGTTTGCCCCAGTGTCTGAATGCATGGTTTGCCTCGTGCTGTAACTTTTTGATGACTGAATCAGACCTCAATTCAACAACCTGCAATCGCTAAGTTTCTTTTCCAATATTGTAAATTCTGTAGCTGCTGCACAATTATTTGTCTGCTCTACAATCTCTGTGACTTTAAGTTTGATCTGGGCTGTGTATCTGCTGTTCCTCCTTGGTACCATGTTGTCATATCAGAGGATAGTGGGAATACAGCACCTACCAGTGAGTGACACGAGGACCTGACAGGTGCCTTTGATGTTTCTGTCAGTGGGTTTGCACCAGGGCAAGTTGGACTTCAGCAGCAAGCGGTGGTGAGTACAGAGTTTTTAGTATTTTTGGCTAAAAGGATCAACGATTATTTGAGCATCTATTGTACTTTGTTGACACAAGTGCACAAAAGGAAAAATGCAGTTTGATTGGCAGCTTTTATATGCTTTTATTTGAGATTATTTTGGTCAATCACTCAATGTTTATTTACTCAAAATAAAGCAGTGCTTACAGCTTCTGTTTCTGATACTTTAGAGCTCTGGCAAATTGACACTTTTACAGGCTTTTTGGTAAGAGCAGCTTTCAAAAAAAATTATGAACGAGTGTTTTGTTTTAACGAAATTTCCCAACTTCAGCTACCTGTCTCATTGACAAAATTTCTTCTGGGGAAATTGAAAATCGCAGAACTACACTTCATCCCTGCAAGCATTCTAAATATATTCTGTTTTACATAGTTTGCTTCCCTCCCTCCTTGCTGTTCATCTTGACTTCCATCGTCTACTTGCTGTTCCTTCAGGAACTCAGAACACCTGCAGGTCCCTCCTCCCATCCTGTTGCACCTGAGCTGACCAAACATTGATTCTGTCTCTCTGTCAGCTCCAAGTTGTAATTGGACAAGCTGCAGAAGCCAAGCCAAGGAGGTTTTTTTTAAACCATGGGAAGAAAAGCACCAAGATCCCTGAAGGTTGGAAGGAAAATCCAAAATATTAGCTTTCTAAACTGCTGATGTCAGATATTTGTTTATCAACCTGCAAGCGAGGGGAATAGGGCCTGTAAGAGGAATTTTCTCAGGTATCCCCAGGGTGCTTTTTGAACCTCATTCAACGAATACATTTCAGCGAAAAACAGTATATAGTTAAAGACCAAAAAGGAATTTATTTGTTAATGCATGCATCAGGAGAGGGAGACAGTCAGTGAGGGTTGACTGTCCTCTGCGACCTAAATATTGTAAGGTAAAATATTATATTATTCTGAACATTCAATATCCCACTGAGTCTCATCAATCAGACTGGGGCCCGATCACAATAGTCAGCATCATTATTTTAGCCAATAACATTCCAGCTGTCAATAGGAATAGGAGTTTATTAGCTTATTGCGCATGTAGGTTCCTTCCCCTTTACCTAGGAAACCTTACCCACGTCATTACCAGTAACCAAGGCCATTATTCACACCTGTGATTTTCAATTGGTGAAAGGAGTCACTGTTTCGCTGGAGCCTAGGCTACCTTATTAGCTTGAGAGACTACTCTAGCCTCCACATTTCAGTTGTTCCCAGCCCCTGCAGTTTCCTACTCTAACCTACGTATCCTAAATCTCGCTTAATAGCCTCACAATTACCTTTCCCCCAGCTATAACTTCTGCCCTTCGGTATATACCTATCCCTTTCCATCACTAAGGTAAACGTAACTGAATTGTGGTCACAATCACCAAAGTGCTCACCTACCTCCAAGTCTAACACCTGGTCTGGTTCATTACCCAGTACCAAATCCAATGTAGCTTCACCTCTTGTTGGCCTATCTACATACTGTGTCAGGAAACCTTCCTGCACACATTGGACAAAAACTGGCCCCTCTAAACGTGCTTGAGCTATAGCTTTTCCAGTTGATACTTGTAAAGTTAAAGTCCCCCATAACAACTACCCTGTTACTTTCGCACCTATCTGGGATCATTTTTGCAATCCTTTCCTTTACATCTCTGGAACTTTTTGGAGGCCTATAAAAAACTCCCAGCAGGGTGATCTCTCCTTTCCTGTTTCTAATCTCAGCCCATACTACCTCAATAGACAGGTCCACATCAAATGTTCTTTCTGCCACTGTAATACTGACCTTGACCAACAATGCCACGCCTCCCCCTCTTCTACCACCTTCTCTGCTCTGACTGAAACATCTGAACCCCGGAACCTGCAACAACCATTCCTGTCCCTGCTCTATCCATGTCTCTGAAATGGCCACAACATCGAAGTCCCAGGCACCAATCCAGGCTGCAAGTTCATCCACCTTATTGTGTATGCTCCTTGCATTAAAGTATACACACTTCAACCCACCCTCCTGCCTGCCAATACTCTGCTGCGACCTAGAAACCTTATCCTTGACCTCGCTATTCTCATCCTCCTGTACATTGGAGCTACAATTCAGGTTCCCATCCCCCCTCTGAATGAATTTAAACCCCCCCCCCGAATAGGATTGGCAAATTTTCCCCCCAAGATATTAGTACCCCTGTGGTTCAGATGCAGACCGTCCCTTTTGTAGAGGTCCCACCTACCCCAGAATGAGCCCCAATTGTCCCACGTATCTGAAACCCTCCCTCCTGCACCATCCCTTTAGCCACGAGTTCAAATGTTCTCTCTATTCTTCTCCACGCTATCCCGCGGCACAGGTAACAAACCAGAAATAACCACTCTGTTTGTTTTAGCCCTAAGCGTCCATCCTAACTCCCTGAATTTCTGCTTTACATCCCCCTCACTTTTCCTACCAATGTCATGGGTGCCTACGTGAACCATGACTTGGGGCTGGTTCCCCTCCCCATTAAGGATCTCGAACACTCGATCAGAGATATCACGGACCCTGGCACCTGGGAGGCAACATACCAACTGCGAGTCTCGCTTGTTCCCACAGACTCTCCGACCTGTCCCCTTAACTATGGAATCCCCAATCACTAATCCTGTACTTTTCTTCCCCCTTCCAATCTGAGCATCAAGGACAGGCTCTACTCCTGAGACCTGTACCCCATGGCTTACCCTGGTTGAGTATTCCTCCCCAACAGCATCCAAAACAGAGTACTTATTTTGGAGAGGAACAGCCTCGGGGGATCGCTGCTCTGACTGCTTCTTACCCCTTCTAGCAGTCACCCATGTATCACTTCTATGAGTAACTATCTCCCTGTAACTTTTATCAATAGCTGCCTCTGCTTCTTGAATGATTCTTAGTTCCTCCAGTTCCAGCTCCAGGTTCCTAACACGGTCCTCAAGGAGCTGGAAATGGATGCACTTCCTGCAGGTGTAATCAGCCGGGACGCGACCCGTGTCCCTCACCTCAAACATCCCACAGGAGGAACATTGCACTGCCATCCACACCGTTCCAACTTATGGGGGTCGAGAAAAAAAAAAACACTACCCAGGCCTCCTTGTGACTACTTCTGGTATCCGGTTTAAAATTTGAAAAAACTAAAGACGTTAGTTAAAAAAAAAATCACAGTAGCTTACCCACAAGCTCTCCTCTCACCAATCGCTGCCTCTCTGATGTGCTCCCAAGGAACAATGAGCCTTATAGGACCTTGTATATTTTGTTCCATGCATATTGTGAGTTCTCACTATATGTAAGACATTTCATAATTACCTTAACCCAGTTTACTTATTATAGTAAAACTAAGATGCAGGGCCTGATACTGGAATTCTATACTACCACTCATCAAGACTTTCCATAATTTTATACACATCAATCAGGCCTCAAAGCTATCTCATCTTTTCTTATAATTAAATTCCCCCAGGCAACATCCTTGTAAATCTCTGCTGTACCCTCTCTTGTGCAACCACATCTTTCTTATGTCCAGAATTGTGCACAGTACTCCGGCTGTGACTTGTTTTATATGGGGTCCTAACACCTGCAACAATATTCTGGACCTGGGATGATTGGCCTCCTCTCCAACAATCACAAACAACTTCTTTTGGTGCCAGTTTTAAAAGGTATTGTCCAAGCTGTGGCTTGTTTTATACAATTCCTGGTTCCTATAATCTGTGCTTTAGCTTATGAAAGCAACAAGGCCGTATGCCTTCTTGACCTCTTTACTCACATATCCAGCCACCTTCGATGTTCAGTGGATATCTACTCCAAGGTCCCTCTATTCCTTTACACTTCTCAATATTCTACCATTTAGTGTGTATTCCCTTGTTTTGTTGGCCTTTCTCAAAGAGGTTAGTTCACACCTCCAGATTGATTGCCACCCAGCTGACTAGTCCCTTCATGTTTTCCTGTAGCTTACAGCTTTCTCCTGTGCGAATTTTAACCTTTGAAGATTAGTAGAAAGTCACTTGAGAGTCATCACTGACTACTCGATCAGCCAGTCAGGATTCAAGTGGGACCAATATGGTGGAATGTTGAAATGTTATTCAAATGGTAAGACGGAGTGTAACATACAGTTGTACAGCAAATACATACAACCTTGGCAAATAGAGTAGCAGTCCAGATTTGGGCAACACGGCTGGCTTGCACGAACAGTTCTTAGTTCTTCACTTCCTTCGTCGGTGTTGACTTCTTGATTTCTGAAATCTCCCAGGAAGGTTTAACTGAGATCTTTCTTCTTTTCCATCATCTTTTGCAATGAACCCTCCAAATGTCTCTTTCTTTCTATCCCTTTTCAAGATGGAAGCTTGGATGGATTGTTGACGAGGCCTCTACGTCCTCTAAAGATTTATTTCTCATTGGACTGGAAACACACTGTGGAAAATTTGCCTGAACACTTCAGGAAATCTTTTGCCTCTCTGTCTTAACCTACTATTATCCCAGTCCATATTAAATAATTAAAGTGCCCCTTTATAATTGTTGCAACTTTCTGTAATTTCCTTTCAAATTTGTTCTTCGACATCTTTCCCAGTAGTTGGAGGCCGATAGACTACACTAAGCAATGATTGCTATGAACTTTTGGCTGCACTTGCCCGGATGAATCTTGAATACAGAGAGTCCTCACTTAAAGTTCCTGGAAAACACCACTTCAAGTGAACACCTGTAATTGAAGCATGGTTTCCTATAGGAATTAATGTTAAAGTCAGTTAGGTTCCTGAGAACAATTTTTGCCCCAAAAAACCAATGTAAGAATGGAAGCACAGCTGTGCATGTGCAAGCTGTGCGTTCCTAGATGAAATAACTTGCAAAATAAAAAAAATGACAGAATTACAAGGTGAGCCTGCCGTGCAGCCTAAATTTAACCCTTATGCGATAGACAAAGCACTGTGGGTCACATTCTTGTTAGTACAGTAATATTTATTCACACACACAATTAATATTAATCACCCACACAATGAATATAAGTTATTTGCAGAATACTAAAGTTCAATAAGGACCTTCAGTTCACTTTCATGTGACTGGCAAGTACCCAGGCAGATATTATGGCCTTTACCCGCATGTTGGTCTCCTTAGTCCTTGGTGTAGTGTGGTGCTTTGATCTGGGTCTCATACTCTGGCTGTGGTCTTCCTTCCATTGTGGCCCTCCTCATGGTGGTAGTTGCTGGCGGTGGTCACTGTTGTTATTCATGAGAGAGAGTGATCCTTCCATTGTGCAGCACCTTTTATCGCTCATTGGTTGCACGCTCTTTTGGTGGTCTTTTGATTATTACCAATCAATTGATCAGGGCCCTCCCTCCCTAGTAAGGGGTTAAGGTGCCCTTGTGTCTGGTAAACAATTCTGTTTGACCAGAAAATGCCCATTGTCTTTGAGATGACCTATGTACTGTGCATTCGGTCATCTGAGTTGCAGCCTGTTATCTCTGTCATTTACGCTGTGGCCTGTGTGGCATGGCAGCACAGTGATAAGCACTGCTGCTTCATAGCATCAGGGACCGAGGTTCAATTCCCAGTTTGGGTTACTGTCTTTGTGGAGTTTGCATGTTCTCCCTATGTCTGTGTGGGTTTCCTCCAAGGTGCTCCAGTTTCCTCCCACATGCTGAAAGACGTGCTAGTTAGGTGCATTGACCCGAACAGGGACTGGACTGTGGCGACTAGGAGAATTTCACACTTCATTGCAGTGTTAATATAAGCCTTACTTGTGACCAATAAATAAACTTTAACTTCTGTACTTGGCCAATTATAAAGAACAAAGAAAATTACAGCACAGAACAGGCCCTTCGGCCCTCCAAGCTTGCACCAATCACGTTGCCCAACTGAACTAAAACCCCTAACCTTCTGGGACCATATCCCGCCATTTCCATTCTATTTATCTATTTGTCAAGACACCCCTTAAACGTCACTATCATATCGGCTTCCAATACCTCTCCCAGCAGTGAGTTCCAAGCACCCACCACTCTCTGTGTAAAAAAACTTTCCTCGTACATCTTCTTTAAACCTTGCCCCTCGCACTTTAAACCAAAGCCCCTGAGTAATTGACTCCACCATTTTGAGAAAAAGTTTCTATTTATCCACTCTGCCCATGCCCGTCATAATTTTGTCGACATCTATCAGATCATCCCTCAACCTCTGTCATTCCAAGTTTCTCCAACCTCTCCTCATAGTTAATGCCCTCCATATTAGGCAACATCCTGGTAAATCTTTTCTCTAAAAGATTGGTACCTCTCTAAAGCCTCCACATCCTTCTGGTAGTGTGGCGACCAGAACTGAACACTATGGGTTTGATTTTACCATTGCCGCAAAAACATGGTAAAGTTGTGTGTGAGGCCAATAATGCAATCCGTGCCCACATGCGTGCAGATTGCCATTTTACCGAGACCTAGGAATAGCCATGATCCAATTCACGCCCAAAATGGCACAATGGCAATTTAAATGCATTTGCATGCATTTTATATTGAATTAATGAACTGCCTTCCCAACTTTAACAGCATTTCCTCCTTTACTACCGCATTCATCAATCGGGAATCGCGCCAAAATGGACATGCTGAATAAAAGTCTGTCTCAGGCGCTCCAGCTGCTGAAGAGGCACGTTCAGAGCTTCCAGTGGCTCTCTTGACTCAGATCAGTGGTGGGAAGAGGAGAGAGGCGGGCCAGATCATTCTCTGGTTGGGGGAGGAGTGAGGTCAGATCATTTTCTGGGGCGGTAATGACTGATTATTCTCTGGGGATTGGGGGGGGGGGTGGCGGGAGTGAGGCCGGATCATTCTCTGGGGGTGCGGTGGGTAAGGCCCGAACGCTCACTGGTTTGAGGGGATGGTGGTGACGGTCATTGCTCCTGCTTTTTGCTCCCAGGCCGCTTTCTCTATTTTTTTGTGGCCTGGGAGTGATCTGACACGGGCACACTTTTCTCAAATTTTTTCTCACTGCACATCCACAGTTTAGAGCTTCGATCGTTTCACGCGCGCTAAGCCTCGCCCATAGCGCAATTCGGACTTGAGATTTTTTTTCAGACTGAGTGTGTAGGGAGCGCCTGAAAGCAGATTTCCAAGTCAGATCTGAATTGCACTTAGAATGAAAATGGTAAAATCAAGCCTTACATTCTAAGTGCGGCCAAACTAAGGTTCTATAAAGCTGTAACATGACCTGCATAGTTTTAAACTCAGTGCCCCGGCTGATGAAGCCAAGTGTGCCGTATGCATTCTTAGCTATCTTCTCCACCTGCGTTGCCACTTTCAGTGATCTGTGTACCTGTACACCCAGATCCCTCTGCCTAGCAATACTCTTGAGTGTTCTGCAATTTAATGTATATTTCCCATCTGTATTAGACCTTCCAAAATGCATTACTTCACATTGTCCAGATGAAACTCCATCTACCATCTCTTCACCCAGGTCTCCAACTGATCCTGCTGTATCCTCTGACAGTCCTCATCGCTATCCGTAATTCCACCAACTTTGTGTTATCTGCAGATTTACTAATCAAACCAGTTACATTTTCTACCAGATCATTTATATACATTGCAAACACCAAAGGTCCCACCACTGATCCCTGAGGAATGCCACTTGTCACAACTCTCATTCAGAAATGCATCATTCCAGTGCTACTCTCTGTCTTCTATGACTAATGTCTGTGTCAATATGCACGATCTTCTTGGAGATCCTCTCCACTTGGAGCCAGCAATTTGCAGTGTCAGTGGCATCCTTGTCGACGATCCAGCATGTCTTGCAGAGGTTGCTGTGGCAAGGTTGTGTGGTGTCGTGGTCACTGTTCTCCTGAAGGCTGGGGAAGGCAAGTAGTGGGTGTGTGGGGATGGCCTTGGCGAGATGTTCGTCTTCATCGGTGACATGTTGAAGGGTAAGGAGAAGATGTTGTATCTCCTCCGCTCCGGGGAAGTTCTGGATGACGAAGGGTACTCTGTCCACTGTGTCCCGTGTTTGTCTTCTGAGGAGATCGGTGCGGTTTTTTGCTGTGGCGCGTCGGAACTGTCGATCGATGAGTCGAGCACCATATCCTGTTCTTATGAGGGCATCTGTTGGTGTCTGATGTGGTCCTCCTCATTTGAGCAGATTCTGTATCTACAGAGGACTTGGCCATAGGGGATGGCTTCTTTATTGTGTTTAGGTTGGAAGCTGGAGAAATGGAGGTAATCCATGGGTTTGCAGTACAGTAAAGTGCTGAGGTGACCATCCTTGATGGAGATGCATGTCATCGATGTATCTAGTGTATAGCATCAGTTGAAACGATCTTGTTCGAACCTGTGCATGAAGTGCGAATTTGGTCCCCACAGCTGTTCCAGATGTAAACTTGAGGTCTGTGTCGATATGCGTAATAGAACAAAGAACAACATAGCACGGGAAACAGGCCCTTCGGCCCAACGAGCCCGCGCCGCCGTCCCGTTGTCTCAGTGACCTATTCATGATTTTAGTCTACGCCTAATGTGCGAGGATCAGGGAGGTCCAATATAGGGACAATTTGTTACCCAATCAATCAGCCTAAAAGCACATTTTTGGGATGTGGGAGGAAACCGGAGCACCCGGAGAAAACCCACGCAACCACAGGGAGAACGCGCAAACTCCCACGGACACAGGCCCATATCCATGTGTCCGCACAGCAACAGAGATAGTCCCTGAGCTGTCATGTTGCCCTCGAAATGGTCCAGTTGAAGCACACCAACGACATGAAGCAGTAGGCAACTCCCGAAGCAACATCCAAGAGCAGCCCACCACAACCTGCCGCATGCATGCCCCTTGCTGGTCAACAAGGTGGACTTAAATGCCTGTGGAGACAAAAAATTCATTATTAAACAGGCGAAGACTCTACATCCCTGAGGTAAAAAACGGAATCCCAAGCCTACAATGTTTAGTAAGGCCTGCTATATCCCCCTTTATGTAGACCGCTCATGTGGCTGTCTAAGTGACTCTTGAACAACCCTAGCGTGCCTGCTTCCACCACCTTACTCGGCAGTCCATTCCACATCCCCACTACCCTTTGCGTGAAAAACTGCCCTCTAATATTTGTCTTATACCTAGCCCCCCTCGCCCTAAGCCCGTGACCCCTCGTTCTATCCATTTCTAATAGCGGAAAAAGCTTACCACCATTTACTCTATCTATCCCCTTCATAATCTTATAAACCTCTATTAGATCCCCCCTCAGCCGACGTCTCTCAAGGGAAAACAGCCCAAGTTCGTTCAATCTTTCCTCGTAAGACAGCCCTTCCATTCCAGGCAACATCCTGGTAAATCTCCTCTGCACTCTCTCCAGGATCTCTACATCCTTCCGGTAGTGTGGCGACCAGAACTGGACGCAGTACTCCAGGTGAGGCCTAACCAACGTTCTATACAACTGCAACATCAGACTCCTACTCTTATATTCTATACCCCTTCCTATGAAGGCTAACATACCATACGGTTTCCTCATCACATTCTGCACCTGCACCAACACCTTCAGGGACTTGTGCACTTGCACCCCCAGGTCTCTCTGCGTATCTATACTCCGGATAGTTCTACCTTTTATCGTATAACTCCCCTCCACATTATTCCGGCCAAAGTGCATCACCTCGCATTTCTCCGGATTAAATTCCATTTGCCATTTATCTGCCCAATCTACCAGCCTGTCTATGTCCTGTTGCATTGCCAGGCACTGCTCCTCAGTACCCGCCAATCCAACCATCTTAGTGTCATCAGCAAATTTGCTGATCACACCACCTACCCCCTCTTCCAAGTCATTAATGTATACTACAAATCGTAGAGGTCCTAGTACCGAGCCCTGCGGCACACCACTGGTGACAGACCTCCAATTGGAAAAGGAGCCTTCCACTACTACCCGCTGTCTCCTCCTCCCAAGCCAGTTCTCCACCCATCTACATACCTGGCCTTGTATCCCATGAGCCTTCACCTTTTCTATCAGCCTACCATGAGGGACCTTGTCAAACGCCTTACTGAAATCCATATAGACAACATCAACGGCTTGTCCTTCGTCAACTGTTTTTGTCACCTCTTCAAAAAATTCCAATAGATTCGTAAGGCATGACCTCCCTGTAACAAAGCCATGCTGCGTATCCCTGATCAGATTGCAGCGCTCCAGATGTTCATACATCCTATCCTTGAGGATCCTCTCCATTATCTTGCCTATAACTGAAGTCAAGCTCACCGGCCTATAGTTCCCTGGGTTATCCCTCTGACCCTTTATAAACAACGGTACTACATTTGCAATCCGCCAATCCTCTGGGACCTCACCTGTGTCCAAAGAAGAGACAAAGATTTGTGTCAGAGGCCCAGCAATTTCATCCCTCACCTCCCTTAGCAGCCTGGGATAGATGCCATCAGGCCCCGGAGATTTATCCGTCTTTATACTGTCTAAAAGTCCCAACACCTCTTCCCTCGTGATGACTATTTCCCTCAACGGATCCTCAAACTCCTCAAGCACAGCACCAGACATCAGACCCCTCTCCTGCATGAATACCGACGCAAAGTATTCATTCAAGATCTCCCCCATTCCCCCAGGCTCCAAGCATAGTTCCCCTCCTCTGTCCCTGAGAGGACCAATGTTCCCTCTAACCATCCTTTTGTTTCTAACATAGGAGTAAAATGCCTTAGGATTTTCCTTAATCCTACCCGCCAAAGCCATTTCGTGGCCCCTTTTTGCCTTTCTGATGCCCCTTTTAAGTTCTCTCCTACATTCTCTGTATTCTTCTAACGCTATCTCTGTCCTCAAATGCCTAGATCTAGTGTACGCCTCCCTCTTTCTCCTGACCAGGTCCTCAATATCCCTAGTTACCCACGGCTCTCTAATCCTACCCTTCCCATCCTTCCTCTTGACCGACACATGTCTTTCCTGCAAAGATTTTAGTTTTCCCTTGAGAGACTCCCATATATCCAGCGTCGACCTGCCATCAAACAGCTTACCCCAGTCCGTATCTTTAAGATCCTGCCTAATCCGGTTGTATCTAGCCCTCCCCCAGTTTAACACCCTCCCCTTAGGACAGGCTTCATCTTTATCCATTAATATCTTAAACCAGACAGAGTTGTGGTCACTGTTAGCCACATGCTCTCCTACTTCAACGTCAACCACCTGCCCAGGCTCATTCCCCAGAACCAAGTCCAGTATAGCCCCCTCTCTGGTCGGGCTATCCACGTACTGCTCCAGGGATCCTTCCATTACACATTGTACAAATTCCTCCCCGTCAGCACCCTCTGATCTCGGCACCTTCCAATCTACCCCGGGGAGATTAAAATCTCCCACTACCACCACCCTATTCTTCCTGCATTTATCTAGAATGTCCCTGCTTATCCCTTCTGCCACAGCCCTCCGGCTGTTGGGCAGTCTGTAGTACACACCCAACATAGTAACATCTCCCTTCCTATTCCTCAACTCCACCCATAGCGACTCGATTCCTATATCCTCCATACCTCCCTCCCTCTGCACTGCTATGATGCAATCCTTAACTAACAACGCCACTCCCCCACCTCTCAGCGACCCACCCCTATCTCACCTGAAACACTTATACCCAGGAACATTCAACTGCCAGTCCTGCCCTTCCTTTAACCAAGTCTCTGCCACCGCCACCACTTCCAACTTTCTTTCGAACATTAATGCCTTCAGTTCATCTGTTTTGCCAGTCACACTCCTAGCATTGAAACACATGCACCGAAGACCCTCACAAACAATCCGATCCTTCTTCCTACCCTCCGGGCTTACCCTATCCCCAATCCCAGTTCCATCCACCTCCTCATCCCCCCTCCATATTAGTTTAAACCCTGCCGAAACACACTAGCTAACCTTCCAGCTAAGATATGCATGCCCTTCCCAGTTAACTGTACCCCATCCCTCTTGTATATTTGCCGTTCTTTCATAAAGACTTCCCAGTGGTCTACGAATATAAAACCCTCTGCCCTACACCAATCCTTCAACCAAGCATTTAGTTGGAGTATCTCATTATTTCTAGCCCTGCTAGCCCCAGGCACCGGCAGCAGTCCAGAGAACGCCACCCTGGAGGCCCTACATTTCAGCCTGGCCCCCAACTCCCTGAACTGCCTATGTATGTCCCCCCTGCACTTTGTTCCTACATCCTTCTCTCCTCCGTGCACTATCACATCAGACTCAGTCCCTCCACCCTTCAAAATTCCCTCTACCCTTTCTGAAACATCCTGTACCCCTGCTCCAGGGAGGCAGACTACCATCCTGGAGTCCCGCTTTTGCCCACAGAACCGCCTGTCAATCCCCTTGACTTTCCCATCCCCCACCACTATCTCACACCCTGCACTCTTCACTTTCTGATCTCCCTCCCTTGCCTTCTCTGCTGCCACCCCTCCCAGCTGCCACCCCACCCTTGATATTCCGGGGTAATTCCTCCGGGGCATTCCTAGTGCCATGACTCCTTTTCTTTTTGCTCTTCCTAACTGTAACCCATCCATCTCTCCTCCGAGGTCCTGGTATCTGCTCAGTGTTACTGTCCCTATCCATTACTTCCTCATTTTCCCTAACTAAAAACATATCCTCCAGCCTCAGTTCCAGCTGCCTCACCCGGACCCTTAATCGCTGCACCTCTAGACATTTCCCGCATATGTGGGCTTTCGGGAGATGCGCTGTCTCCAGAAATGTCCACATATGACAATGAACACGTGTAACCCTCGACCCTGCCATTATGTTTGCCCCCTTTTAAGGTGTCCTATTAATTCCTGTTACCGAGCCTGCGCACGCCCAAGCCCAGTGAGCTTAGGCCTTTTTACCTCTCACTCTGCTTCCCGCCTCACTCCGCTGCCCGCTATCTACCTTGGCCTTCTTTTTATACTCCCGCGCTCCCTTCCCAGCAGCCCCCGCGCCTATCTCCCGCTACAGAGCGCCAAAATAAACAAAAAACCCTCCCGAACTACAAGTCGTCAAAAAACAGTAATTATAATGCAGCACACTCACCAAAAGGCAGCCACTCGTCGAAATCACAGCTCCAGAGAACAGTAATCTTCTTGGATATCCTCTCCACTTGAAGCCGGCAGTTTGCAGTGTCAATGGCATCCGTGTCGATGATCCGGCACACCTTGCAGAGGTTGCTGTGGTAGGGTTGAGTGGTGTCGTGGTCATTGTTCTCCTGAAGGTTGATGAAAACAAGAAATGGGGGAATGGGAAATGGCCTTGGCAAGATGTTCGTCTTCATCGATGACATGTTGAAGGCTACAGAGAAGATGTCGTAGCTTCTTCATTCCGTGGAAGTACTGGACAACGAAAGGAACTCCGTCTGCCTTGTCCTGTGTTTGTCTTCTGAGGAGGTTGGTTCAGTTTTATGACTGAGCCAGTTCTGTATTCATCTTGCCAGCTCATTTCTGATCCTGTGTGACTTCACATTCTGTACCAGTCTGCCATGGGGGAACCTTGTCAAAGGCCTTACTGAAGTCCATGTAAACAACATCCATTGCACTATCTTCATCAATAATTTCCTCATAAAACTCAATCAAGTTAGTGAGACTCAACCTCCCCTTTGTTGTAATTTTAAAATCTCAGATACTTTTGACCAGTTTGCTTACTCCAATGTTTTACCCCGGTCCCTTATTTCCAAGATGGATAAAGGACAAACACAAGTAAAGGTTCAACAAGTTTATTAACGATAACCCTTCAATTACCCACATAAAACAAAAGGATACCCCGGGTTCAAGTATACTACCCACAAAGATGGTTTGGTTAAACTGCAGGTTTGATTCTCTGAGTCCCTCTGGTCTGTCGTCATGAAGGTGAGTCTCGATGGCAGCTTCTTCCTTCCTTCTCTGATCAGCCTTCCGAATGGTCAAGGGTCGCCTCCTTCATTGAGTCTTCTCTGCTGGTGTTTGAAAATGTGTTCCTTTATCCTCTGCCGGCTTGCCTTTCCAGAAACTTCTCTGGCTTCCGGCCAATGAGGTCCCAGGAGGGGGTTCTAATATCCTGTGGGTTTCTTGATGTCTGCCTGACAGGACACCAGGATCCACTCTCAGGTGTCCATCTCCAGGCTGCTGCTTAATGTAACCTGTTATTAGATTAAGCCAACTGCAGGAACTCTTGGTGACAGAAAGTCTGGCCCGATCCGGGCTTCGAACAATAGGCCGGTGTGTTTCAATGGGGTGAACGATTTCCTACTAAGTATCAGTAGGGAGCAGCGACCTTTGATGGGAGGTTGATGAATCAGGCCCAGACAGGTTTGGGTATTGTACAATTGGCCTGCCTGAGGTTTGACTATGTTTGATTTTTAATATGCCCAATTCTTTAATTTAGAATATCCAATTTTATCAGCCTTAAAAGTAGGCCCTGTTCGTGTTACACCTTCACAAAAACGTGTAACCTCTTGCTAATACATCCATTTATTTCCAAGTGGGAGTAAATCCTGACTCGAAGAATCCTCTCCAGTAATTATGCCTACGTTGATGTCAGGCTCGCCAGTCTGTAATTATCTGGATTATCCTTGCTGCCTTTGTTAAAACAAAAGAACAACATTGACTATTCTCCCATCTCCTGTAGCCAGTGAAGATACAAAAATTTCTCTCAAGGCCCCAGCAATTTCCCTCCTTGCCTCTCTCAGTATTCTGGGGTAAATCCCATCAGGGCCTGGGGACTTGTCTACCTTAATGTTTCTCAAGAACCCCAATACATCATCCTTTTTTTGTCTCAACATGACCCAAATTATCTACGCACCCATCTCCAGACTCATCACCCACCAAGTCCTTTTTACTGAATACTGACGCAAAGTACTCATTTAATATCTCGCCCATTTTCTCTTGCTCCAAGCATCGATTCCCTCTCCTGTCCTTAAGTGGACCAATTCTCTCCCTGGCTACCCTGTTGTCTTTGTATAAGTATACAAAACCTTGGCTAATGATTCTTTGTGATCCCTTTTAGCCCTCCTTACTCCTTGCTTAAGCTTCTTTCTACTTTCCTTGCATTCCACATTTCATGTGTTCCCTGCTTCCTAGCCTTGACAAATGTTTCCCTTTTCTCTTTGACTGGGCTTGCAGTATCTGTCATTATCCAAAGCTCCTGAAATTTGCCATACTTATCTTTCATCCTTACAGGAATGGACCGGTCTTGAATTCCTATCAACTTATATTTAAAAGCCTTCCACATGTCAGATGTTGATTTGCCCTCAGACATCTGCCCCCAGTCTACATCCTTCAGTTCCTGTTTAATATTGGTGTAATTAGCCTTCCCCCAGTTTGGCATCTTCACTTGAGGACTACACTTATATTTATCCATCAGCACCTTAAAGCTTACTGAATTGTGTACACTGTTCCTGAACTCTCCCCTGCTGAAACATTGACTACCTGGCCAGGCTCATTCCCCAATGCCAGATCCAGTATGATCCATTTCCTAGTTGGATTTCCATACTGTTTATGAAGCCTTACTGGGTGCTCCTTTCAAACTCTGCCCCATCCATGCCCCTCGCACTAAGTGAGTCTCAGTCAATATGGGGGAAGTTAAAATTTCCCATCACAACAACCATGTTGCTTTTACATCTTACCAAAATCTGCCTAAATACCTGTTCCTGAATTGCCCGCTGGCTGTTGGGAGGCCTATAGTAAACCCCCAACATTGTGACTACACCATTCCTATTCCTGAGCTTTACCCATATTGCCTCGCAGTATGAGTCCTCCGAGGTATACTCCAACAGTGCAGCTGTGATACTCTCCTTAACCACCACCCCTTTGACATCCCCCTCTATCCCACCTAAAACATCTGTATCCTGGGACGTTAAGCTGCCAATCCTGTCCTTCCCTTAACCAAGTCTCTGTAATGGCAACAGCATCATAGTTCCAAGAACTAATCCAAGCTCTAAGTTCATCTGCCTTACCTGTTACACTCGCATTGAAACAAATGCACTTCAGTCCACCAGACTCCCTTGGATGAGCAACCGGATCCTGCCTGTTCTTTCTCTGAGTTTCACTGGCCCTACTCTCTAGTCCCCGTTCAGTTAATTCACCTTTGTTTTGGTTCCCATAACCCTCTGCCAAACTTGTTTAAATCTCCCCTTGTGGCATGAGCAAATTTCCTGTCTCCTTACCGCTCCTTGACACCAGATCTTCTGCTTCCCATTTCTTAGCAAATGTTGCTGGGTCGACCTCTCCCAGAATGCTTCCGTGAAGCTGCCTCTACCCAGCGTGCTTTGAAAATCGCCACTTTAGGTGGCTCGATTGGCCACATATGGAATGTGTTTAAATTTGACAACACACACCAGAATCTCTCAAATAGTCTTGGGGATGACTTGCTTCTGCTGTGGCTGATGGGTTTTGAGCTGATTGATGCAGTAAGTTCAGTCAGCAGTCTGCAGACTCTGCTACATGTGGGCGAGTGTTTGTTAAAGGTCAGCACCTCTTTTCATTGGTACCTTCCCAAAAAGAAGGTACCAATCATTTACATATATTACGAACAGCAAAGGTCCCAGTACTGATCCCTGAGAAACATCACTTGTCAGAGCCCTCTATTCCGAAACGCACCCTTCCACTGCTATCTTCTTTCTTCTTCTACCGAGCCCGCTCTGTATCCACCTTGCTAGCTCACTCTGATCCCATTGACTTCATCTTCTGCACCAGTCTGCTGCCATGAGGGACCTTGTCAAAGGCCTTACTGAAGTCCACGTGGAACCATCCACTCGCTACCCTCAAGAATCATCTTCGTCACTTCCTCGAAAAGCTGAATCAAGTTTGTGAGACATGAGCCTCCCCTTCACAAAACCATGTTGCCTCTCACTAATATGTCCATTTATTTCCAAGTGGAATAAATCCTGTCTCAAAGAATCCTCTCCAATAATTTCCCTACCACTGATGTAAGGCTAACTGGTCTGTAATTACCTGGATTATTCTTGCTACCCTTCTTTAACAAAGAAATTACATTGGCTATTCTCCAATTCTCTGGGACCTCCCCTGTAGCCAGTGAGGATACAAAGATTTCTCTCAAGGCCCAGCAATTTCCTCCTTTGCGTCCCTCAGTATTCTGGGGTATATCCCATCAGGCCCTGGGGACTTGTCTATCTTAATGTTTCTCAAGAACCCCATTACCACCTCCTTTTTGATCTTAACATGACTCAAACTATCTACACATCCTTTCCCAGATTCATCATCCACCAAGTCCTTCTCGTTGGTGAATACTGACACAAAGTACTCATTTAATACCTTGCCCATTTCCTCTGGCTCCATGCATAGATTCCCTCCCTTGACCTTGAATGGGCCAACCCTCTCCCTGGTGACCCTCTTACTCTTTATATATGTATAAAAAGCCTTGGGATTTTACTTAATTTTGCTGGCCAATGCTTTTTCATGACCCCTTTTAACTTTTCTTACTCCTTGCTTAAGTTTCTTTCTACTTTCAAAGAACAAAAGACAGCCCGGGAAACAGGCCCTTCGGCCCAATGAGTCCGTACCACCATTTTAACATTACCCCCTCCACAAATGATCCTTATCTATTGTTTTATGGCAATCCACATTGAGGGAAACTAATTTAGGGACAATTTATTACTCCCAGTCAGCCTAACAGCACATCTTTGGGGTGTGGGAGGAAACCGGAGCACCCGGAGAAAACCCACGCAGGCACGGGGAGAATGTGCAAACTCCCACAGACACCGGCCCAAATCCATGTGTCTGCACAACAAACAGTGATAGTCACTGAGCTGTCATGTTGCCCAGCATCTGGTCCAGTTTAAGCACACACTAACGACATGAAGTACTAGGCCACTCAGGAACATTCAAGAACAGCCCAAGTACGACCCATCGCGTGTATGCCCCTCGTTGGACAACCACACGAACTGACTGAAAACCTGTGAATTAAAAGAGAAAGCATTATTATCATACCACATCCTTTTAATTACCAGGGACGCCCCAATGCTAATGAACCTTATTTAAAACAATCTTCTATATCCTCCCATCTCCAACCCACTCATGTGCCTGTCTAAGTTACTCTTAAACAACTCCAGCGTGCCTGCCTCCACCACCTTACTTGGCAGGCCATTCCAGGCCCCCACCACCCTCTGTGTGAAAAACCTTCCTCTAACATCTGTGTTATACCTCTCCCCCCTCACCCTAAGCCCATGGCCCCTCGTAATGTGTGTCTCCAACATAGGAAATAGCTTACCTCTGTTTACTCTATCTATACCCTTCATAATATTATATACCTCTAGTAGATCCCCCTCAGTCGCCGTCTTTCAAGTGAAAAGAGCCCCAATTTGTTCAATCTTTCCTCATAACCCAGTCCTTCCATACCAGGCAACATGCTGGTAAACCTCCTCTGCACTCTCTCCAGAGTCTCCACGTCCTTCCGGTAGTAAGGCAACCAGAACTGGACGCAGTACTCTAAATGTGGCCTAACCAACGTTCTATACAACTGCAACATTAGACTCCAGCTCTTATATTCTATACCCCTTCCTATAAAGGCTAATATACCATAGGCTTTCTTCACCACACTCTCCACTTGCACTGCCACCTTCAAAGACTTGTGCACTTGCACCCCCAGGTCTCGCTGCGATTCTATTCTCCTTACGGGCTTACCCTTTACCATATAACTTCCCTCTACATTATTCCGGCCAAAATGCATCACCTCACATTTATCCGGATTAACTCCATTTGCCACGTATCTGCCCAATCAACCAGCCTATCAATATCCCGTTGTATTGCCAGACACTGCTCTTCACTGCCTGCCAATCCAGCCATCTTGGTATCATCAGCAAATTTGCTGATCACACCACTTACTCCCTCTTCCAAGTCATTTATATACACTACAAAGAGAAGAGGTCCCAGTACTGAGCCCTGCAGCACACCACTAGTGACAGACCTCCAGCTAGAAATGGACCCCTCCACTACTACTCTTGTCTCCTCTTTGCAAGCCAGTTCTCAACCCATCCAGATATCTGGCCACGTATCCCACGAGCCTTAATCTTTTCTACCAACCTATCATGAGGGACTTTGTCAAACGCCTTACTGAAATCCATATAGACGACATCAACGGCTCGTCCTTTGTCGACCATTTTTGTCACCTCCTCAAAAAATTCTGCCAGATTCGTAAGGCAAGACTTCCCCTTTACAAAGCTATGCTGCGTATCCTTATCAGATCGTAATGCTCTAAGTGCTCATACATCCTATCTCTAAGAATCCTCTTCATCAACTTGCCTACCACTGACATTAAACTCACCGACCTATAGTGACCCGGGCTATCCCTCCTACTCTTTTTAAACAACGGTACCACGTTTGCTATCCTCCAGTCCTCTGGGACCTCACCTGTGTACAAAGAAGAGACAGAGATTTGCGTCAGAGGCCCAGCAATCTCATCTCTTGCCTCCCTAAGCAGCCGAGGATAAATGCAATCGGGCCCTGGAGATTTATCAGTTTTAATGCCAGCTAAAAGCCCTAACACTTCTTCCCTTGTAATCGATAGATCCTTCAATTGGTCTACCGCTCCCTCAATGACCGTACCAGACATCAAACCCCTTTCCTTCGTGAATTCCGACGCAAAGTATTCATTCAGGATCTCCCTCATTCTCTCACTCTAAGCACAATTCCCCTCGTCTGTCCCTGAGAGGACCGATTTTACCCCGAGCCACCCTTTTGCTCCTAACATAGGAGTAAAACACCTTTGAATTTTCCTTAATCCTACCTGCCAAAGCCATTTCATGCCCCCTTTTTGCCCTCATAACTCCCCTTTTGAGATCCCTCCTACCCTCTCTTTACTCCTCCAATGCTCTCTCCGTTCCCAGTTGCTTAAACCTGACATACACCTCTCGTTTCTTCCTAACCAGGTCTTCTATATCTCTATTAATCCACGGCTCTCTAATCCTACCTTTCCCATCCTTCCTCCTAACCGGCACATGCCTTTTCTGCACCCATTGCAGTTTTTCCTTGAAAGACTCCCACATGCCTAACGTGGACTTGCCCTCCAACAGCCTATCCCAGTCTGTATCCCTAAGCTCCTGCCTAATCCGGCTGTATCTAGCCTTCCCCCAATTTAGCAGCCTCCCCTTAGGACAGCACTCATCTTTTTCTATTCGTATCCTAAAGTAGACAGAGTTGTGGTCACTATTAGCCACATGTTCACCTACCGCAACCTCAACCACCTGACCCGGCTCATTACCCAGAACTAATTTTTTTTTTCTGTTTATACTGTTTAATTTTTATTTTTAGTTTTAAAGTTGCGAGTTTCGGCGGGTTTTTTTTAAAATTAGTTAGAAACCGGAAGTCGTCACTAGGACGCTTACCGGGAGTTGTAGTTTATTTTTCGGGTTTATAAGCACCTACCTCCGTGAATCGGCCTCATTGTTTCTGGCGAGCAAAGTCGAGAGGCAGCGATTTTTGGGCATCAGAGGAGGCAGCAAGAAGGTATATTTTTTTTCTGTTTATACTGTTTAACTCTTATTTTTAGTTTTAAAGTTGCGAGTTTCGGCGGGTTTTTTTTAAAATTAGTTAGAAACCGGAAGTCGTCACTAGGACGCTTACCGGGAGTTGTAGTTTTTTTTTTCCGGGCCCCTAACCCTATAAATTAGTGTAGAGAGGATACCCGATTCTCTACACTGGTAGAGAATCCCACCCTCCCACCTCCTCTAACCTAAATTATAAGTGTGGGTAAGTTTTCTTTTTAATATTTTTTATTTTTTCTGCTGGTAATTGTTTCAGGGATGGCAGTTCAGGCAGTGTGCTGCATCTCCTGTGGGATGTATGTGGTGAGGGACTCCAGTAGTGTTTCAGGGGATTTTACTTGTAAGAAGTGCGTTAGGTTGCAGCTTCTGGAGGAGCGTGTAAGGAGTTGGAGGTGGAAGTAGAGGAGCTCCGCAAAATTCGGGATGCAAAGGTGGACATTGATAGGAGTTATAAGGAGTTAGTCACTCCTAGAAACCAGTCTTGGGTCACTGCCACGAGGAGAGGAAAGAAGAATGTGGTGGGACAATCCCCTGGGGCTGTTCCCCTCCAAAATAGGTTTTCGGTCCTGGAGGCTACAGTTGAGGAGGAATCAACTGGGGATAGCCAAAGGGAGCAGGTCTCTGGGGATGAGCCTATTGTAAAAGCTCAGGTGTTTAGGGGTTGCAAATGATTAGGACTTGTGATTGGGGACTCCACCGTTAAAGGGACGGATAGGAGAGTCGGTAGCAATGATAGGGACTCAGGGCTGGTGTGTTGCCTACCAGGGGCTGGGGTCCGGGATGTATCAGAGAGGATATTCAAGACTCTCAGGGGAGAGGGAGATCAACCCCAAGTTATAATTCATGTGGGGACGCATGATATAGGGAAGCTAAGGGAAGGGGATATTAAGCAGAGATTCATGGAGTTGGGGTGGAAGCTAAAGGCCAAGTCAGACAGAGTGGTTATCTCTGGACTCTTGCCTGTGCCACGGGATAGTTTAGAGAGGAATAGAGAGAGGGAAAGTTTGAACTCGTGGCTGAGGGGATGGTGCAGGAGGGAGGGGTTCAAGTACTTGAGCAATTGGGGCTTGTTCTGGGGAAGGTGGGACCTCTATAAGAGGGATGGGATACACCTGAAACAGAGGGGAACAAATATCCTGGGGGGTAAATTTGTGAAGGTTATGCGGAGTGGTTTAAACTGATTCAGAGGGGGGGTGGGATCCTGAGTAGAGGGGGTGAAAGTGAGGGGGGCATAGATAGGGACTGCAATGCATGGCATTGTGGGGGTGGGGCGGAGCAGGGTTTGAAATGCGTATACTTTAATGCGAGGAGTATTCGCAATAAGGTGGATGAACTTGCAGCGTGGACCAGTACCTGGGACTTTGATGTTGTGGCCATTTCAGAGACTTGGATAGAGCAGGGTCAGGAATGGATGTTGCAGGTCCCGGGGTACAAATGCTTTAGTCGGAGTAGAGAAGGAGGTAGAAGGGGGGTGGGGTAGCATTATTGGTCAAGGACTGTATCACAGTGTCAGAGAGGAAGTTTGATGAGGACTTGTCTGTTGAGGTAGTATGGGCGGAGATTAGAAATAGGAGAGGAGAGGTCACCCTGTTGGGAGTCTTTTATAGACCTCCAAAAAGTTCTAGAGAGGTTGAGGAAAGGATTGCGGAGACGATCCTTGTTAGGAGTGAAAGTAATAGGGTAGTTGTTATGGGGGACTTTAACTTTACTCATGTTGATTGGAATTGCTATAGCTCTAGCTCGTTAGAGGGGTCAGATTTTGTTCAAAGTGTGCAGGAAGGTTTTCTGACTCAGTATGTAGATAGGCCGTCGAGAGGTGAGGCTATATTGGATTTGGTGCTGGGTAATGAGCCAGACCAGGTGCTAGACATGGAAGTTGGTATGCATTTTGGGGATATTGACCACAATTCGATTACGTTCACCTTAGTGATGGAAAGGGATAGGCATGAACCTCGGGTCAGTAGTTTCAGCTGGGGGAAGGGTAATTATGAGGCTATTAGGAGAGAATTAGGAAGCATTGGTTGGAATAGGAGATTACAGGGACTGGGAACATCCGAGATGTGGAGATTTTTCAAGGAGCAGCTATTGCGGGTCTGTGATAGGTATATCCCTGTCAGGCAAGGAGGATTTGGCAGGCCCAGGGAACCGTGGTGCACTAAAAAAGTTGATTTGTTGGTTAGGAAGAAAAAGGAGGCTTATGTTCGGATGAGGCTTGAGGGCTCAGGTAGTGCATTAGAAAGTTTTAGATTGGCTAGGAGGGAGTTGAAGAGAGAGTTAAGAAGGGATAAAAGAGGACATGAGATGACTTTGGCTGATAGGATTAAGGTGAACCCTAAGACGTTTTACAGGTATGTCAAGAACAGAAGGTTGGTTAGGGCAAGATTAGGGCCAGTTACAGACAGTAGAGGGAAGTTGTGTGTGGAACCGGAGGAGATTGGAGAGGCGTTGAACCAATATTTCTCTTCGGTGTTCACGCAAGGGGACTGAATGTAGCTGAGGAGGACACTGGGGTGCAGGGATGTAAAATAGATAGTATTGCAGTTGATACGGGGGATGTTCTGGATACTTTAGAGGGTTTGAAAATAGATAAGTCCCCTGGTCCGGATGGGATTTACCCTAGGATTCTTTGGGAGGCAAGAGAGGTGATTGCGAAGCCTCTGGCTCTGATCTTCAGGTCGTCGTTGGTCTCTGGTATAGTACCGGAAGATTGGAGGACAGCAAATAGAACATAGAACATTACAGCACAAACAGGCCCTTCGGCCCTCGAGTTGCGCCGATCACATCAACCCCACCAATCTATAGACCTATCTATAACCCCCAATCCCATTAATCCCCATATACTCATCCAGAAGTCTTTTAAAAGACTCCAGCGAGTTCGCCTCCACCACCGATGACGGCAGCCGATTCCTTCACTCACCACCCTCTGAGTGAAAAACTTACCCCTAACATCACCTCTGTACTTCCCTTCCCGCACCTTAAATCTGTGTCCTCTCGTAGCGACCATTTCAACCCAGGGAAATAGCCTCTGAGAGTCCACCCTATCTATTCCTCTCAACATTTTATAAACTTCTATCAGGTCGCCTCTCAACCTTCGCCTCTCCAGGGAAAAGAGTCCCAGCTCCCTCAACCTATCTTCATAAGGCATGCCTCCCAGTCCAGGCATGTTGTCCCATTGTTTAAGAAGGGGAGAAGAGACTTCCCTGGGAATTATAGACCGGTGAGTCTTACTTCTGTGGTGGGTAAGGTTTTGGAAAGGATTATTAAAGACAGGATTTATAGTTATTTGGAGAGTAATGAGTTGATTAGAGACAGTCAGCATGGTTTTGTAGCGAGTCGGTCGTGCCTTACTAACCTTATCGAGTTCTTTGAGAGAGTGACCAAAGAGGTGGATAGGGGTAAGGCAGTTGATGTGGTGTATATGGATTTTAGCAAGGCGTTTGATAAGGTTCACCATGGTAGGCTTCTGCAGAAAATGCAGATTTTCTAGGGTGATCTAGGTAATTGGATCAGGAATTGGCTAGCAGATAGGAGACAAGAGGATGGTGGTTGATGGTAAATATTCGTCATGGAGTTCGATTACAAGTGGTGTGCCTCAGGGATCTGTTTTGGGGCCACTGCTGTTTGTAATTTTTATTAATGATCTGGATGAGGGTATAGTTGGGTGGATTAGTAAGTTTGCTGATGATACCAAAGTCGGAGGTGTGGTAGATTGTGAGGAAGGGTGTCATAGTTTGCAGGGTGACTTAGAAAGGTTGCAGAGCTGGGCTGCGAGGTGGCGGATGGAGTTTAATGTGGAGAAGTGTGAGGTAATTCATTTCGGTAGGAATAACAGATGTGTTGAGTATAGGGCTAACGGGAGGACTTTGAACAGTGTGGAGGAGCAGGGGGATCTAGGTGTATGTGTACATAGATCCCTGAAAGTTGGGAATCAAGTAGATAAGGTTGTTAAGAAGGCATACGGTGTCTTGGCGTTTATTGGTAGGGGGATTGAATTTAGGAGTCGCAACGTCATGATGCAACTGTACACTACTCTGGTGCGGCCGCACTTGGAGTTTTGTGTGCAGTTCTGGTCCCCACATTACAGGAAGGATGTGGAGGCTTTGGAGAGGGTGCAGAGGAGGTTTACCAGGATGTTGCCTGGTATGGAGGGGAGACCCTATGAGGAGAGACTGAGAGATTTGGGGTTGTGTTCGCTGGAAAGAAGGCGGCTAAGAGGGGACCTTATTGAAACATGTAAGATGATTAGAGGTTTAGACAGGGTAGATAGTGATAGCCTTTTTCCTAGGATGGAGAAAGCTAGCACGAGGGGGCACGACTTTAAATTAAGGGAGGGTAGTTATAGGACTGATGTCAGGGGTAGGTTCTTTACCCAGAGGGTGGTGAGGGATTGGAATGCCCTGCCTGTTGCAGTTGTAAATGCACCTAGTTTGGGGGCGTTTAAGAGATCTGTGGATAGGTTTATGGACGAAAAGGGATTGGTTTAGGTTAGTGGGTCATTGTTTTGTAACTGGTCGGCGCAGCATCGTGGGCCGAAGGGCCTGTTCTGCGCTGTAATGTTCTATGTTCTATGTCCTAAATCCAGTATAGTCCCCTCTCTAGTCGGGCTATCTACATACTGCTCCAAGGATCCTTCCAATACACATCTTACGAATTCTTCCCCGTCTGACCCCCTCAGCTCTAGGCACCTTCCAATCCACCCCAGGGAGATTAAAATCTCCCACTACAACAACCCTGTTCTTTCTACACTTATCCAAAATCTCTCTACATATACCCTCTTTCACTGCCCGCGGGCTATCGGGCGGCCTATAGTACACTCCTAGCATATTAATGACTTCCTTCCTATTCCTCAACTCCACCCACAGAGACTCAATTTTCAACCCCCTCCATATTATCCTCCCTCTGCACCGCTGTGATCTGCTCCCTAACTAAGAGCGCCACTCCCCCTCCTCTTTTCAACCCTCCCCTGTCACGCCTAAAACACTTATACCCAGGAATATTTAGCTGCTAGTCCTGCCCTTCCTTTAACCACGTCTCTGTCACTGCCACCACATCTAAATTCCTCGCGAACATCAAGGCCCCAAGTTCATCCGTCTTACCCGTCACACACCTCGCATTAAAACTGAAGACCCTCAGGCCCACTCGGATCCTCCTTCTCCTGGGAGATTTTCCTATCATCTAGACTTACCCTGTCACCCAACTCACTCCCACTCCCAGTGCCTGAGCTGTCTGTCTCCTCCCCACCCCCCCTCCATATTAGTTTAAACCGTGCCGAAACACTCCAGCTAACCTCCCAGCTAAAATATTCCCATTTAAATGTTCCCCATCCCACTTGTACAAGTGCCCTTCCCTCGCAAAGACTTCCCAATGGTCTACAAAACTAAAACCCTTTGTCCCGCACCAATCCCTCAGCCACGCATTCAGCTATAGGATCTCATTATTTTTATCCCTGCTATTGCTGGGCACTGGCAGCAGCCCAGAGATCGCCATCCTGGAGGCCCTGCACTTCAGCCTGGTCCCTAACTCCCTGAACTGCCTACGTATATCCCCCCCACTCTTCCTTCCGACGTCCTTCTCTCCTACGTGTATAATTACATCCGCCTGGGTCCCTTGGCCCTTCAAGATTTCCTCTACCCTTTCCGACACATCCTGTACCCCTGCTCCAGTGAGGCAGGCTACCCTCCTGGACTCCTGCTTTTGCCCACAGAACCGCCTATCAATTCTTTTAACCCTGCAATCTCCCACCACTATCTCACATCCAGTCCCCTTCCTTCCCTCTGAGGCATTCTGGTCTCCCTCTCTCACCCTTTCCGCCCCAGTTGTCGCCTTACCCCTGATGTCTTGGGAGACTACCTCTGGGGTAGCCTTTGGGACATTACCCCTCTTCTTTTTCCCCTTCCTAACTGTAACCCACCCATCCCCCCTCCTAGGCTCTGGGATCTCCTCGTGACTGTGGTTCCTATTCATTATCGCCTCATTCTCCCTGACTAAAAATAAATCCTCCAGTCTCAGCTCTAATTGCCTAACCCGGGCCCTCAAATGCTGCAACTCCAGACATTTGGTGCAGATGTGGACTTTCTGGAGATGCTGTGTCTCCAGGAACTCCCACATATTGCACCTAACGCAGCTGACACATCTCCCCAAGGACCCTGCCATTTATTTGACCACCCTTAAATTATGGACACAAATGGAAAAATTTGACCAGTATCTCACCTTGCCTAAGCCTGCTCTCATCTAAGCCCTTGCAGCACTCACTCAGCACCCACCTCACACCGTTGCCCGCTCCTGGCGCTGCCCGCTTTCTATTGCGGCCTTGTTTTTGTACTCCCGCACTCCCTTCCCAACTGCCCTTGTGCCTAGGCACCGCTACGGAAAGCGCAAACTAACAAAAACCCCGCGAACCGGCAATACAATTGAAAATTACAGTACAATCACAATTCAAGACTCACCAGCCACCAGTACACTGCTCCGGAGAACAATTCTTCGCGAATCTTCACCATGAGTTCTTCCTTGATGGATACACTGGCTCCTGCACAATTCTCATTACCATAACCTTGCAGCAGAGTTTTAGGCAGCTAACAATTAGACAATAGACAATTACAATTGAAATGAGTATGACCAATCTATGTAATAAATAAGATTCCCAGGACTGCCCCTACTAGCTATTTCAGCCAGTTACTTCCTTTCTTGGGTCCCTGTCTGAAGCTATCAAGTTGTTCTCATGTTATTGATGACTTGTGTAATGTTATAAGACTCGTCTCTGACTTGGATTATGCATTTGTTGCCTATAATTGTACACACTCTCCCTTGTTGTGCTAACTGGTAGTCCACTGCGTATCGTGTCTGTTGTGCCTATAATCTCAGTTTCTTGGTTAATAGCCTCCAGTGCTTTGGAAGTGCTGTTTCTCAGGACTGTTAGTCCACAAACAATATGATTCTTATTCTTTGCACTAATCACTCCTGCTGCCCCTCCCAGAGATAGGGCTCCAAGGAACCCATATCCGAGTGAGGATCCCATTGTGCCCGGGGCTTCCCAATCAGCACAGAATTCCTTGCTGATAGCCTGAGTTACTATTCTCCTCCATATATGGCCCTTCTGAGGGCATGGAACCGTCAGTGGTTCTATTGTTCCTTATCTCTACTAACGCAGTCTTGCTCAGGTAGACGGGTGTTTTGTTCCCTCCTCTCCGTTAGGTAAATAATTTTATTTGTAGTGGATAAGGATATCAATTCCCACTATAATCCTGTGCTGGAGGAGCGGTGGGTCCACCTGCTACCTGTCTCCACTTATCCGCTGGACCGGCTGCCCTGACCAGCTGGTGTACGTCTCTCAGGTGTAATTGGTGTCTAATTCTTCCCAGAAGTTAGTGTTTGTGCTTCTAGGTTGTAATTTACCCAGGGAAGCCTTATCTGCTGTCTCTCAGCTGGGATGAAGGGTTTATAATTTGACAGATATGGATACTCCCATGTCCACCAGCATCTCACATTGCCCCCTACTAGTGCTGACACGTAAATTGTTCCCTCCTCCTTACCCTTGTGAGTGGGGGCTGCAGACCAGCAATCTTGCTGACCCTAGAGGTCTTGTGGTTCCTCCGATTCCGCTGTGGTCATGGATCAAGTCGGGGATCTCCCATGGATCAGGTCGGGGATCTCCCATGCATATCCCCACACACTGCTTCTGTGTGTCTGTGTTTATTACAGTGGCTGCAATGTTTCCCACTGCTCCCAAATCTGTTCCCTTTTCGTGGGGCCCCACAATCCCTCACAAAGTGCCCTTGCCGTCCACAATTGTGGCAAGTCAGTTTAGATTTTGTTCTGTTCCCATTACTGCAAGCTACTACTCGTTCTAGCCTTGTCCTTGCCTGGGATTTCTCTTCTCCCAGTACGCAGCTAGCCCACTGAACCAACTGATTGTAATCTTGGGACATAATCACTCCCATTTTTAGCATGACTTGGTTAGCACTAGAGAGTCCATCCTTATAAGCCTGGATGAATGTTCAATCTCCTCGACCTGGGTTTCCTTGTCCTGAGCACTCTTGATATATCTGAAATAATCGTTCCCTGTATTCAGAAGCTCCTGCCCCTTTTAACTGTTTTGTTGTGGTAATTCTGCTCCAGTTAGCATTCCCTAACACTCTGAATTTCTGCTTTAAACTGGGTGAAGGGTGCCTGTTGGGCATCTATCTCCGATGTTAGGAGGACTGCATGTGTCCACCATCCCCCACTATAATCCTGTGCTGGAGGAGCGGTGGGTCCACCTGCTACCTGTCTCCACTTATCCGCTGGACCGGCTGCCCTGACCAGCTGGTGTACTTGGTGTACACCAAGGTGTACTCAGGTGTAATTGGTGTCCTACCCAGATTGTGTCTAATTCTTCCCAGAAATTAGTGTTTATCCTTCTAGGTTATAATTTACCCAGGGACGCCATTATCTGCTGTCTCTCAGCTGGGATGAAGAGTTTATAATTTGCTTTTGACTGTGCATCTGTTTCCCCTCGGGTTACTAGCGCTAAGTTGTGTTCTAGCGCTTCCCACTCCTCTGGTGGAGCTGTTGGTCCGTGTTGTGTGGACTCATAAGGAGGTAGAGGAACAGTTTTTCTCCATTGCTTCTCTTCTAATACCTGGTTTTGTTTCTCCAGTTCCCTCACTCGGGATTCTACTTCTCTACTCTTTTCTCTATCTTCACTCCAGTTCTTAGTATAGGCGACTACTTGCTCAATTAGACCAGCTAACTGCTTTATTAACAATACTCCTATTTTCTTTGTCTTGTTTCTTTTTTCTCCATCTATCCACTTTCTCTGCTGCTCTAAGGTCTGAGAAGTACCCCAGTCATCCCTTTGCATCCTCTTTATTAACACTTGCCTGTCTATCATGTACACTTCCATAAGAGAACCTGCAGTTCCTCTCTTAACTTCATTATCTGCCATTTCGCAGACTTCACTCCCCGGTCACTATTGCCACCTTGGCAACATGTTTTAGGCACTGCGCGGCCACGATTACTCCCTAGTAAAGTGTGCCCTCTACCCCCGGCCACTATTACTCTAGCACCGCGACTTCACTACCCCTGGCCACTATTACTCCAGCACCGTGTTTCACTACTGTCTCAGGGTTTCAACTTATACTCACGGTTGCCACTATTACCACCACGGCAATGTGCGTCTCCACTGGAGTCCGTTTTAGATCAGAGTTGATCAAGCTCCTTTTCCGCCCTGTTTTACAACATTGACAGTCCAGTACCCAACTTTACAAACTTTCATGTAATCGGATGACAAGTCTGCGTTTGTTCGCCACTACAGAGTTTGATGTTAACCGACCTCTGCCACTTGTGTTTCACAATCCTAAGTGCCCTTGGTGCCTCTACGCCCACTTCAATTCCTGACCATCGCATGGGGGATTTCCCCTCTTAACAACTGGTCTAAGGCTGGGTTGTTTGAGACAGGCACTCCCTTGTCCTCTTGTTGGTCAGCACATGTAACAGTTACTTATCACTATCAGCAGTTAGTACTTATCACTACATCATATACAACAATACTTATTACTACAAATACTCCTGAAGTTTAACCCCTTTCAAACTGTATTCTTGACCCTGTCTGACTCTCACTTTCCGGTCGAGGCCAATCGATTGGAACTTACCAGTAATAGGATCCTTGCTGACTATGCCAATTGTTGTGGGAAATTACCATTTCGGAGTCAGACCGGGGTTTTATTTAACGAAGCTTTGTGGAGAAAAGGCACCGGCACTCTGCAGAACTGGGCAACTACCTTCTCTCAATGATACAATAGGAGTGGTTTATTTTTATACCTTTCAGACAATGGATAGTCTGGACATTAGACATTTAACACATCGTTATAGTTGAGTAGGATCGATAGTTTAACACATTGTTATAGCTCGACATATACAGACATTGGCATTTAACATTGCATTGTTTCACAGAATGGATACATTTCCTCTATCAGTGACTATCAGTGACTTAGTATCTGCCTATACATACAGTAATTGGTTTTCCTGCATTTTAGTATTCCCGTTCCCATTTATGGCTAATCTCCTTATTGTCCTAGGTTTGTCCTTATCTTAAAAGTACCTCAAGCTCTCTACTGGCTTCCTGCAGTATCTGATTTCTGCATGTTTAACTTTAAATAACTGTCTGTCCTGCATATTTTTAGTTTCAAGTAGCTGTCTGCGCTGAAAGTCAGTGCCTGCTTAACGTCTCTCTCCCAGGTAACTTTTTTATGTGCCAGGCAGCCATCTTTGTGATTTTTTTCCATGTTCTGTTTCACTTTGGTCCACAAGTTCCACAAACTGACAGTGATGTGAGCAAGTATAAAGCTAACAATCTGTACCGCTTTGTCCATTACTGCTTTCAATCTGTCTCTCTTGTCAAGTTTGGTGCAGAGAGTTTCTTGGTGAAATGCACAGCAAATACGTTAGGTACACAAGCTTTCAATAAAGTCACAAATCCATGATGTGTTCCTGTCATGGAGGGGCATCCATCTGTTGTAACTGATGCAAGTTTTTTCCAAAAGTAACTCAGGGTATCTTTCAGCGACTGCAAGCATCTGTTGTGATCCTCCTCATCTGAGCAGATCCTGTGTATTCAGAGGGCTTGTCCATAGGGGACGGCTTCTTTAACGTGTTTAGGGTGGAAGCTGGAGAGGTGGAGCATCGTGAGGTTACCTGTGGGCTTGCGGTACAGTGAGATGCTGAGGTGACCGTCCTTGATGGAGATGCGTGTATCCAAGAATATTCCATGTTGAGTCTGATGGCGGGGTCGAACTTGTTGATGTCATCATATAGTTGTTTTTGTGATTGTTCACCATGAGTCCAAAGGAAGAAAATGTCATTGATGTATCTAGTGTATAGCATCGGTTGAAGGTCCTGTGTGGTGAAGAAGTCTTGTTCGAGCCTGTGCATGAAGATGTTGGCATATTGAGTTGCGAATTTGGTCCCCTTGGCTGTTCCTTGTGTCTGGATGAAGAACTGGTTGTTGAAGTGAAGACATTGTGGTCCAGGATGAAGTGGATGAGTTGTAAAATTGCATCTGGAAACTGTCAGTTGTCGGCATTGAGTACTGAGGCAGTGACAGCAATGCCATCATCGTGGGGGATGTTGGTGTAGAGCGCCGAGACATCCATTGTGATGAGGAGTGTCTCTCGTTCAACTGCTCCATGTGTGCTGAGTTTCTGTAGGAAGTCCGTAGTTTCGCGACGGAAGCTGGGGGTTCTTTGTACAATGGGTTTCAGATGCTCTCGATGTAGCCGGAGAGGTTCTCGCACAGGGTCCCATTGCCCAATACAATGGGATGGCTGGGTGTGTTTGCCTTGTGTATCTTTGGGAGGCGTAGAGATCTCCAACGCAGGGAGTACATGGGATGAGAACACGGATAGTGCTGTGAAGGTCTGGATCAAAAGTCTTGATCAGAGTGTTGAGTTGACGGGTGTGTTCTTTAGTTGAATTTGCGGGTAACTGTCTGTAGTGTTCCTCGTTGTTCAGTTGTCAGTACACTTCTTTGCAGTAATCTGTTCTGTTCAGGATGACAATGGCCCCTCCTTTGTCTGCTGGTTTGATGACAGTGTTGCGGTTGGGGGCTGTCTGGTAGGTGCGGTTGATGAATCTGGTGTTGATGCACCAGATTGGGCTTGGGCATACATGTCCAGTCAAGGGCAGCGGCCTTCCTAAGGAGTCCAATTGGACTCTTTCCTCTTCTGTTGCTCTGCGGATCTCTCTGTCGGCTGTTCCGGTTCATTGGCTGTCTCATTGAGTTCACTGTTGGCCTCTTGGGGTTTGTAGAAGAACTCCCGCAGCCTCATTTGTCTGATGAATTCCTCTGTGTCCACTGCGAGACTGGTGGGGTTCATTTTGGTGGTGGGACAGAAATTGAGCCCTTGGCTGAGAACTTTGATTTCATCTGGTTGAAGTGTGTAGTCCGACAAGTTCACAATAGACTTCCCTGCGGTAGTACTGTTTTCTGCTGTGGTGCTGGGGGAGGCTTGGTTGTTGCTGGTGTGATGCCGAGTTTCTCAAGTTTCTTGTTCTTGGTGTGCATATAGATGGTGTAGTTTATTTGTCTCATCTGCTTGGCAGAGTTTCGCAGTTGGTCTGCATCCTGGGCGCAAGTTGAGAATATGGATTCTGCCTTGGTTTCCAGGATGCGGTGTTTGCTGTAGAGCTGGTGTATGAGGTGGTTGAGGAGTGTGAGAGAGGTGTGACAGCAAAGTCTCTCAGCATAGGTTGACCTGAGTGGGTTCATGATCTGTAGCCCTTTCGGTATCTTGTCTGCTTTCTTGCATCTTTATAAAAACTTGCTGTCTTGTTGATATGTGCAATTTTCTTGGAGATCCTCTCCACTTGCTGTCCTGTCTGGAGACAATACACATCTTTTAACCTATGCTTAATGCTATCTCCACTCACGTTGTCTGCATCTTTAAGACTTGAACAGCAGATTAGCTGTAAAGACTCGCATTTTAATCAGTATTCTGAAAACTGTGTGTTCCTTTATATGCCCTTCTCTGATCAGAACTTACCACTGACCTGATGAACAAAGGACAAAAAAAATCAGCCCGGGAAACAGGCCCCTCAGCCCAACGAGCCCGCGCCGCCATCTCAACACCTCCAGTCCCATTCTCCACCCCTGTCCAATGTTTTATGGCCATCCAGATTGAGGGAAACTGATTTAGGGACAATTTATTACTGCCAATCAGCCTAACAGCACATCTTTGGCGTGTGGGAGGAAACCGGAGCACCCGGAGAAAACCCACGCAAGCACAGGGAGAATGCGCAAACTCCCACAGACACCGGCCCAAATCCATGTGTCTGCACAGCAATCAGTGATAGTCACTGAGCTGTCGTCTTGCCCAATATCTGGTCCAGTTTAGGCACACCCTAACGGCATGAAGCACAAGGCCAATCTCTAACAATCAAGAGCAGCCCCAGTACGACCCATCGCGTGAATGCGCCTTGTTGGATACAAGACGGACCGACGTAAAACCTGTGAAAGAAAAGGAAAAAAAAACATTATTATTGTACCATATCCATTTACCTTACCAGAGATGCCCCAATTTAAAACAATCTCCTATATCCACCCATCTCCAACCCACTCATGTGCCTGTCTAAGTTACTCTTAAATTACTCTAGCGTGTTTGCCTCCACCACCTTACTTGGCAGAGCATTCCATACTCCCACCACCCTCTGTGTGAAAAACCTCCCTCTAATATCTGTGTTGTACCTCTCCCCCCTCACCTTAAGTCCATGGCCCCTTGTCCTATGTGTCTCTATCATAGGAAATAGCTTACCTCTGTTTACTCTATCTATACACTTCATAATCTTATATACGTCTATTAGATCCCCCCTCAGTCGCCGTCTATCAAGGGAAAAGAGCCCCAATTTCTTCAATCTTTCCTCATACCCCAATCCTTCCATACCAGGCAACATCCTGGTAAACCTCCTCTGCACTCTCTCCAGAGTCCCCACGTCCTTCCGGTAGTAAGGCGACCAGAACTGGACGCAGTACTCCAAATGCGGCCTAACCAACGTTTTGTACAACTGCAACATTAGACTCCAGCTCTTATATTCTATACCCCTTCCTATAAAGGCTAACGTACCATAGGCTTTCTTCACCATACTCTCCACTTGCACTGCCACCTTCAAAGACTTGTGGACTTGCACCCCCAGGTCTCGCTGCGATTCTGTACTCCTTACGGGCTTACCCTTTATCATATAACTCCCCCCTACATTATTCCGGCCAAAATGCATCACCTCACATTTATCCGGATTAAACTCCATTTGCCATGTATCTGCCCAATACACCAGCCTACCGATATCCCGTTGTATTGCCAGACACTGCTCCTCACTGCCTGCCAATCCAGCTATCTTGGTGTCATCAGCAAATTTGCTGATCACACCACTTACTCCCTCTTCCAAGTCATTTATATACACTACAAAGAGAAAAGATCCCAATACCGAGCCCTGCGGCACACCACTAGTGACAGACCTCCAGCTAGAAAAAGACCCCTCCACTACTACTCTCTGACTCCTCTTTGCAAGCCAGTTCTCTACCCATCTAGACACCTGACCACACATCCCATGAGCTTTAATCTTCTGTACTAACCTATCATGAGGGACTTTGTCAAACGTATAGACGACATCAACGGCTCGTCCTTCGTCAACCGTTTTTGTCACCTCCTCAAAGAATTCTACCAGATTCGTAAGGCAAGACTTCCCCTTTACAAAGCCATGCTGCGCATCCTTAATCAGATCACAACGCTCTAAGTGCGCATACATCCTCTCCCTAAGAAACCTCTCCATCAACTTACCTACCACTGATGTTAAACTCACCGGCCTATAGTTACCCGGGTTATCCCTCCTACCCTTCTTAAACAATGGTACCACGTTCGTTATCCTCCAGCCCTCTGGGACCTCACCTGTGTCCAAAGAAGAGACAAAGATTTGCATCAGAGGCCCAGCAATCTCATCTCTCGCCTCCCTAAGCAGCCGAGGATAAATGCAATCGGGCCCTGGAGATTTATCAGTTTTAATGCCAGCTAAAAGCTCTAACACTTCTTCCCTCGTAATCAATAGATCTTTCAATTGGTCTACCGCTCCCTCAATGACCGTACCAGACATCAAGCCCCTCTCCTCGTGAATACCGACGCAAAGTATTCATTCAGGATCTCCTCCATTCCCTCTGCCTCTAAGCACAATTCCCCACGTCTGTCCCTGAGAGGACCGATTTTTCACCTAGCCACCCTTTTGTTCTTAAGATAGGAGTAAAACGCCTTTGGATTCTCCTTAACCCTACCTGCCAAAGCCATTTCATGCCCCCTGTTTGCTCTCCTAACTCCCCATTTGAGATCCCTCCTACTCTCTCTGTATTCCTCCAACGCTCTCTCCGTTCCCAGCTGCTTAGACCTGACATATAGAACATCGAACATTACAGCACAGAATAGGCCCTTCGGCCCACGATGTTGCGCCGACCAGTTACAAAACAATGACCCACTAACCTAAACCAATCCCTTTTCGTCCATAAACCTATCCACTGATCTCTTAAACGCCCCCAAACTAGGCGCATTTACAACTGCAGCAGGCAGGGCATTCCAATCCCTCACCACCCTCTGGGTAAAGAACCTACCCCTGACATCCGTCCTATAACTATCCCCCCTTAATTTAAAGCCATGCCCCCTCGTGCTAGATTTCTCCATCCGAGGAAAAAGGCTATCACTATCCACCCTATCTAAACCTCTAATCATCTTATATATTTCAATAAGATCCCCTCTTAGCCTCCTTTCCAGCAAAAACAACCCCAAATCCCTCAGCCTCTCCTCATAGGACCTCCCCTCCATACCAGGCAACATCCTGGTAAACCTCCTCTGCACCCTCTCCAAAGCCTCCACATCCTTCCTGTAATGTGGGGACCAGAACTGCACACAGTACTCCAAGTGCAGCCGCACCAGAGTTGTGTACAGTTGCAACATAACGCTGCGACTCCTAAATTCAATCCCCCTACCAATAAACACCAAGACACCGTATGCCTTCTTAACAACCTTATCTACTTGATTCCCAACTTTCAGGGATCTATGTACACATACACCTAGATCCCTCTGCTCATCCACACTATTCAAAGTCCTCCCGTTAGCCCTATACTCGACACATTTGTTATTCCTACCAAAGTGAATTACCTCACACTTCTCCGCATTAAACTCCGTCCGCCACCTCTCGGCCCAGCTCTGCAACCTGTCTAAGTCTTCCTGCAAACTATGACACCCTTCCTCACAATCTACCACACCTCCGACTTTGGTGTCATCAGCAAACTTACTAATCCACCCAACTATACCCTCATCCAGATCATTAATAAAAATTACAAACAGCAGTGGCCCCAAAACATATCCCTGAGGCACACCACTCATAACCGAACTCCATGATGAATATTTACCATCAACCACCACCCTCTGTCTCCTATCTGCTAGCCAATTCCTGATCCAATTTCCTAGATCACCCCCAATCCCATACATCTGCATTTTCTGCAGAAGCCTACCATGGTGAACCTTATCAAACGCCTTACTAAAATCCATATATACCACATCAACTGCCTTACCCCCATCCATCTCTTTGGTCACTTTCTCAAAAAACTCAATAAGGTTAGTAAGGTACGACCTACCCGCCACAAAACCATGCTGACTATCTCCAATCAATTCATTACTCTCCAAATAACTATAAATCCTATCCCTAATAATTTTTTCTAAAACCTTGCCCACAACAGAAGTGAGACTCACCGGTCTATAATTCCCGGGGAAGTCTCTGTTCCTCTTCTTAAACAGTGGGACAACATTCGCTAACCTCCAATCTTCCGGTACTACACCAGAGGCCAACGGCGACCTGAAGATCAGAGCCAGAGGCTCTGCAATCACTTCTCTTGCCTCCCAGAGAATCCTGGGGTAAATCCTATCCGGACCAGGGGACTTATCTATTTTCAGATCCTCCAGAATATCCAGCACTTCCTCCTTATCAACTGTAACACTGTCAATTCTACTCCCCTGCAATCCAGTGTCCTCCTCAGCTATATCCATGTCCCCCTGCGTGAACACCGAAGAGAAATATTGGTTCAATGCCTCTCCAATCTCCTCCGGTTCCACACATAACTTCCCTCTGCTGTCTATAACTGGCCCTAATCTTGCCCTAACCAACCTTCTGTTCTTGACGTACCTATAGAACGCCTTAGTATTCTCCTTAACCCTATCAGCCAAAGTCTTCTCATGTCCTCTTTTAGCCCTTCTTAGCTCACTCTTCAACTCCCTCCTAGCCAATCTAAAGTTTTCTAGTGCACTACCTGAGCATGGTACGGTAGCACAGTACAGTGCGGCACGGTAGCACAGTGGTTAGCACTGCTGCTTCACAGCTCCAGGGTCCTGGGTTCGATTCCCGGCTCGGGTCACTGCCTGTGTGGAGTTTGCACATTCTCCTCGTGTCTGCGTGGGTTTTCTCTGGGTGCTCCGGTTTCCTCCCACAGTCCAAAGATGTGCGGGTTAGGTTCATTGGCTATGCTAAAATTGCCCCTTAGTGTCCTGGGATGTGTAGGTTAGAGGGATTAGCAGGTAAAATGTGTAGGGATATGGGGATAGGGTCTGGGTGGGATTGTGTTTGGTGCAGACTCGATGGGCCGAAGGGCCTGTTTCTGCACTGTAGGGTTCTATGCTGGTTCCCTCACGTCTCATCCGAACATAAGCCTCCTTTTTCCTTTTAACCAACGAATCAACTTTTTTGGTGCACCACGGTTCCCTAGCCCTACCAATTCCTCCTTGCCTGACAGGGATATGCCTCTTGTTTCTTCCTAACCAGGTCTTCTATATCTCTAGTAATCCACGGCTCCCTAATCCTACCTTTCCCATCCTTTCTCCTAACCGGCACATGCCTTTTCTGCACCCATTGGAGTTTTCCCTTGAAAGACTCTGACATGCCTAACGTGGTCTTGCCTTCCAACAGCCTATCCCAATCTGTATCCCGAAGCTCCTGCCTAATCCGGCTGTATCTAGCCTTCCCCCAATTTAGCACCCTCCCTTAGGACAGCACTCATCTTTTTCCATTCGTATCCTAAAGTAGACAGAGTTGTGGTCACTATTAGCCACATGTTCGCCTACCGCAACCTCAACCACCTGACCGACTCATTGCCCAGAACTAAATCCAGTATAGCCCCCTCTCCAGTCGGGGTATCTACATACTGTTGCAAGGATCCTTTCAATACACATCTTACGAATTCCTCCCCATCTGACCCCCTCAGCTCCAGGCACCTTCCAATCCACCCCAGGGAGATTAAAATCTCCCACTACAACAACCCTGTTCTTTCTACACTTATCCAAAATGTCCCTACATATACCCTCTTCCACTGCCCGCAGGCTATCGGGTGGCCTATAATACACTCCTATCGTAGTAATGGCCCCCTTCCTATTCCTCAACTCCACCCACAGAGACTCAATTCCCAACCCTTCCATGTTATCCTCCCTCTGCACCGCTGTGATCTGCTCCCTAACTAAGAGTGCCACTCCCCCTCCTCTTTTTCAACCCTCCCCTGTCACGCCTAAAACACTTATACCCTGGAATATTTAGCTGCAAGTCCTGCCCCTCCTTTAACCACGTCTCTGTCACTGCCACCACATCTAAATTCCTTGCGAACATCAAGGCCCTAAGTTCATCCAACTTTCCCGTCACACTCCTCGCATTAAAACAGATGCGCCAAAGACCTTCAGGCCCTCTCAGATCCTCCTTCTCCTGGGAGATTTTCCTATCACCTGGACCTGCCCTGACCTCCAATTCACTCCCACTCCCAGTGCCTGAGCTGTCTCTCTCCTCCCCACCCCCCCCTCCATATTAGTTTAAACCCTGCCTAAACACTCCAGCCAACCTTCCAGCTAATGTATGTGTACACTTCCCATTTGAGTGTTCCCTATCCCTCTTTTACAAGTGCCCTTCCTTTGCAAAGACTTCCCAATGGTCAACATAACTAAAACCCTCTGTCCTGCACCAATCCCTCAGCCACGCATTCAGCTGCAGGATCTCATTATTTTTATCCCTGCTATTACTGGGCACTGGCAGCAGCCCAGAGATCGCCATCCTGGAGGCCCTGCATTTCAACCTGGCTCCCAACCCCCTGAACTGCCTACGTATTTCCCCCCTACTCTTCCTTCCTACGTCCTTCTCACCTATGTGTATAATTACATCCGCCTGGGTCCCTTGGCCCTTCAAGATTCCCTCTACCCTCTTTTTTTTTCCCCTTCCTAACTGTAACCCACCCATCCCCCCTCCTAGGCTCTGGAACGTGGTTCCTATTCGTTAGTGCCTCATTTTCCCTAACTAAAAATAAATCCTCCAGCCTCAACACCAGTTGCCTGACCCGGGCCCTCAAACGCTGCAACTCCAGACACTTGGTGCAGATGTGGACTCTCCGGAGATGCTGTGTCTCCAGGAACTCCCATATGTTGCACCATACACAGTTGACACGCCTCCCCATGGATCCTGCCATTTATTTGACCACCCTTAAACCTATGGACACAGTTAGAAAAATTTGACCAGTATCTCACCTTGCCTAAGCCTGCCTCGCCTAAGCCCTGTGAGCAAAGCCCTTGCAGCACTCACTCAGCACCCACCTCACTCTACTGTGGCCTTGTTTTTGTACTCCCACGCCCCCTTCCCAACAGCCCTTGCGCCTAGGACCCGCTACGGAAAGCACAGAAGGAAAAAAAAATGAAGGAACAACGTTTCCAAAAGCTTGTGGGTTTACTATCAAATAAACCTGTTGGACTTTAACCTGGTGTTGTCAGACATCTTACTGTGTTTACCCCAGTCCAAAGCTGTCATCTCCGCATCACTTGCTGGTGGGCAGCCTTCTGACAGTTTGGAGCTGGGAGCTGGTTTTTATATCCCCGATGACGTACCGAAACCTCCCACAATAGGATTGGTTTACTTGTTACCAAAACATCAAATTTCATGTGGCTATTCAAATTCAAGTTTTAAATCGATTGGTTAAACTTCAAAAACAGCCTGTCGTCTTGACAGCATTACTGCCTCGGCTCGCAATACATTATTTCACTCTGGGTACTGGATGCACCTTATAGCTCTTCAGTACAGAAAATAAACACACTGTTCAAATAGACAACTTCATAACTCTTAGCATTTTCACAATTTTTTTTATAATTTTACAAACACTAACTTCACCGATGTTAAATGTGAGAATATTCTAAAACCCATAATGGTAACTTGGAATATTGGTTCTTAAGGGTGTATATTTTCAATTTAGTATACTGTGAGGAAAAAGTATGTGAACCAGCATGAAATGGTCCAGTCATTGTGTGAACAATTAATAAAGGATGTTTATTAACATAAAAGGGAAAAAGTACACATGAAAATAAGGATTATAATACACCACAAACATTATTAAGTGGTTCCCAATCACCTATGTTTCCTAAATTCTTGAAATGCTCCTTTGTTCCAAACAACATCCAATCATGTAACTCTCTAAGCTAAATACAGCAAATTATTAACAAGTACAGATTATGTAGCCACGGTTAGGAAAACTGTCTTCAGGTTCAGTGAAGGTGAAACTTGCTACTTTTTGAGAGATTGTTTTTGTAGCTGGGTGTGGCTGTGATGTTAGCTGTGACTGTATCCCTTTCCACAGTCATTGTGCTTTGGATATGTCATTTTCTCCCTTTGATGTTGTCAAGTTAGTTTTTGGCATATCCAGGTCAATTTCCTTAACTCTCCTTTGAAGTTACCTCTTTTATACACCCATTGTTTCCCTCTAGTCACATAGGTAGGTAAACACTTGCTTTTCTCATTGATGTGCCAGTTCATATCTCAACATCTGTTCAGACATCTGTCCTTCTCAACTCCCTGTTTTATTTCCTTTTATCCCAGTTTCATTTTTTGATCTGAATTTTCCACGATTCTTAACAATTGATTAAACTTCTTGACATCAAACGCAATCAACATCTCTTTTTTCTCCTGCTGGTAGGAGTCCTTTTCAACCTGGGAGAGTGTTCTTGACACATAGCTGATGGGCTCAATCTCCTTTTGATGTGACAGTGTAGCCACAGTCAAAACCATCATATGTCAACATTACCTGGGTTGTAATGCATCCAGCATGATGACGGAAGTAATTTCTTCGCTGCAGTAAAGGATTTTTCTTGCTGTGAATCCATGTTCAGCGGTGGTTTTTCCTCAGCAATAGGTGGAGTTGTGGTAAGCATGGCGGACATTTAGGTAAGAAACACTGTAAATAATTTATCATCCCTAGGAATGTCTTAAGCTGTTTCACATTGCAGGGTGATAGTGCATCTTTAATCGCTTAAACCTTTTCTTCATCAGGATGCAACCCCATAATGTCCATTCTGTGGCCCGGGTAGGTTTCCTCAGTTGCTGGAATGTGCATTTTTCTACTTTAGATGCACAGCTGCGTCCAAATAATCTTTTCAGCACTTCCTCAAGGTTAGCTAAATGTTCAACTTCAGTAAGTCCAGTGATGAGCATGTCATTTAAGTAAACAACGACACATAGAAGTCCCTGAAGGAGTTCAGTTTTCAGTATGGTTGGCTGAAAAACGGCACATGTGGATGAAACTTCAAAAGGCAACCCAGGTGGACACATGCTCTCTTGACATACTGTCCCATTCCAACAACTGATAGTGTTGGGCTGCTGGACCAGAACCCCAAGTTATATTTGGACACCACACTAGACCCTCAACAATTTTTCTATTTTGGCATAAATGTGAGGAAAGCATACTTCTTTCCAGGAATGATTCCACTGATCCACTAAGTTAAGGATCATTTATAGCAAAACAAATTTTATTTCATAATGAAAGTGAAATATAACTCTTAACAAATGAAGCAACTTTTAACTGTTAAACAATATTTAAAACTGAAAGAAAACAACTTTACTTCCTAGCTCATGACTATTTCAGTTCCAAATAAGCAAGTTTCCATTTAGAGAATTAAATGCCACTTTAAATCCAGTTAGCAGCTATAAATATACTTGCTCTATATTGTGTGAACAGTCTTGAAGCTTTCAGAGAGAAAGAGTCTTCAGCAGACTCCCAGCTAGAACTGCAATATTTAAAACTGCTCCTTTCGCTCTGCTATAGTTTATTGTTCACTGGCAATAAAGATACTCCAGGAGCAAGCAATAAAAGAACTACACAAAATAAATCAAAGTAGAGGTTTAATAAAGAAATATCATTACACCATGCTCCCCACAGTCTCCATCTGCTTTCTATTTTTACCAGGTCAACTGACCAACACATCATTTTGCCATTGGTTACATTGTCTACCTAATCAGCTGACCCTCACAGCATGTTACCATTGGTTACTTTAAAACATTTGTCACCTGATCCTGTCAACAATTTTATTCAGAAATTCCAAGGGAACAACTTCTACAAACAAAACTTGATTAGCTCTATCTAAGTAACAACTTCCTAACTGCAAATGACTTGTTTTCACACCATTGAGCTAAATGTTTATCAGACACAATGGCTGCTGGCAGAATAAATTTGAAATTTTAAACATTCCCCTTAAACAGGAAAAAAACCATATATACTTATATTAATCACACTTGTATCATCACAATAGGCATAGCTGATATCTTGCTTGGTAAATGACTTGCGAATGTGATATCTAAGTCATCGACTTTGGGAACAGTGCATTTGTCTAACTTTGCTGCTATGTTGACAGTCAGTTTGTAGCCACCACACAGACATATGGTCTAATCTCACTTGACACCTGGGACAATGTGTTGCCCACTCAGAGAACTGGACAAGCTGAATTATTCCCGGGTTTTCCAATTGGCACATCTCTGCTTATGCTTTTTCTCTTCGTGAATAAGGCACCAGCCTAGCTTTGAAGAAGTGTGGTGTTACCTGGAGATTGACATGTATTTTAGCTTGCATGCCCTTCTGTTTTCCCAATTCATCCTGAAAAGCAGCATCATATCTTTCAAGAGTTCTAGAGTTTCTTCGGACTTCAAATGGAATATTTCTGATCAGTCTAATCTTATTGTTTGCAGTTAGTCGCAACAGATCCACATCAAGACATCATCTCCCTGGCTGTGCACTCAACTCTGAAACACCTAAATAACAAAGACATCTATGTATCGACTACAGCTCAGCTTCAACAATCATTTCCAAACTCTGTGGCCTGGGCTCAGCTCCTCCCTCTGTGACTGGATCCTGCACTTTCTAACCTTCAGACTAACCTTCCTAACCTCCATTAAGTAAGGAGAGACAGCTACATCTCCTCCATGATCATCTTCAACACTGGCGTCCTCAGTTCCTTATTGTACTCCTTATACGCCTATGACTGTGTGGCCAAATTCCCTCCAACTCAATTTTCAAGTTTGCTGATGACAACACCATAGTGGGTCGGATCTCAAACAATGACGAGATGGAATATAGGAAAGAGATAGAGAATCTGGTGAACTGGTGCGGCAACAGTAAGCTTTCCCTCAATATCAACAAAACGAATATGATAGTCAATGACTTCAGCAGGGATCTACATCAACGGGGACGAAGCAGACATTATCGAGAGCTTCAGGTTTTTAGTGTCCAGATCACCAACAACTTAAAACAAAATGAAATCACTTTAAAAGTGGGTACTTAAAATGGGGATTTACTGTGTTCAGAATTAAATTTTGGTTGGAGATTGGGATGTATTCAGGGATTCCTGCAGCACCCTGCTGTTTCTCTTTGACAGACTGATGGTCATCTACTCCCCTTTTCCCTGCAGACTCTTAATTGTGGGTCACCACATTCAAGGTCTTAAATCTGGAGCTCAAGTTGCTCTAGATGGCAACATTTCCTTCACATGAGGTCTTTTAGGATTTCCCGCAGGATGTACATTCTGGGATTCCCTACCATTCGATTGTTTTCTGGACTACTATCTAGACTCACTTAGCAGAAACCCTCCAATTGGCACTTTTCATAGTTGGGATGTCATTATTGCCACTTTGGAGAGGTTGCTTTTCTTTCACAGGTGGCTCTCTCTGCTTTAACTCTTCGGAGCTGTGCTGTGACTCCACCATGATCTGCCTCTGCCCTCCGCTGCTGGATCTCTCTCTCTAATATAGAGAAAGATCTCTCTGCTCACTCACCTCAATTAGTGCCTGTAGATTTCAGCTCTCAGGTCTTGCTGTCTCCTGCTCCCTCATTTGGGCCATTTCTTGTTTTATAAAGACCAGAATAACGTCTCTTTCCTCAGTCTCTAGGAATCTATCATTCCCCAAGTCGTACTTTTTGCAGCAGTACTCCATCAAACTGCTACTTACCAAAGGCTCAATCTCTTCATTTCAGAATTCCACATATTCATTTCCTCGCCCTCACTAAAGCAGTGTTTTCAGACTAGCTGATAAACTTGAGAGCTCTGTCCAGTTTTTTTTGCTTTATGATACCCTTATGAAGTGCCTTTGAATGTCCTATTGCATTAATGGTGCTGTATAAATATACATTGAGTTCAAGCTGCTACAATTCAGTCTCCTGCTGAGCCATTTAAGTTCTGTGATAATTATCAGAGAAAGATTTTCTTCATGAACCTATCCAGACTGAAAGTAAGTCCTGGTCTTGGATGATGTCCTCTTACTTCTGGCTGTTTGTTTCTGTCTGGTGATTTATATTTCTATTTTGTGTGGTGTTTAACTTCAGCAAAGTATGTAGTTTGGAAAAGCTGGCAATGTTTTCCTTAGAGAAGAGAAAGTTGAGAGTAGGTTAGACATGGTTGTTCAAAGTCATCAGATGTCTAGATAGAGAGGAACAGTTCCCTTTGTCAGATGGGCAAAGAGCCAGAGGATACAGACTAATAAAGATTGGCAAAAAGAGTCAACAGTAACATGAGGAAAAAACATTTTTACACAGTGAGTGGTTAGGATCTGCAAACCACTGCTTGAGATTGTCTGCAGATAGATTCAGTCATGGCTGCCAAAGAAATTAGATAAGCACCAGAAGAGAAATATTTGAGAGGTTACAGGGAAAGGGCAGGAGAATGGGATTAGCTGAGTTGTTCATGCGCAGAGCAGGCATTAGCCTGACAGGCCAAATGACCTCCTGTGTCACTCAATGATTTGAATGCTTTAGAACATAGAACACTACAGCACAAACAGGCCCTTTGGCCCACAAGTTGTGCCGATCCTATCTCTATCTACCAGGCCTATCTATAACCCTCAATCCTATTAAATCCCATGTACTCATCCAGTCTCCTGTTTTGAAGAAGTTGTTCTTCTAAGTTCTTCTAACATGTACAAATATATTTGGTGCCCTGTTGCTGCTTTATGCCCAACTCTCCAGCCTCTTGTCATGATTTGCATTGTGAAGCCATGTGATCTACCTTGTAAACCTCTATGGTTTGTCAAATCTCTTTGACAAAAGGGTCCATTGAGTGTTAAGTTTTACAGAGGTGTAAAAAAAAATTAAAGAACTTAATGGAAATTAAATGAATTTCCTGACATTGGAAACAAAACACCAAGGATGTTGCAGTTTTGTGAAGAGGATTAAATATACATGCTTAAAATCACTTACAGATCAGTTTAAATGAAAAAGAATTTTGGATTGTCTAATTTCATGTATTCATACATGTGATTTGCATTGCAAAAACAAGATATTTTTGGAACTTGAATTAAAAAAGAAAGAAATGTAATGTAGTTTAGAATGATATATGCATCATGTGTTCTATAGTTGGGAACTGTAAATAAAAAGGGTGTTTAACATGACAGCTCACAGCTAAGTCCACACTGAGTCATTTCTCAGTCCAGTACACCACAACAATCTTCTAATATGATAAATCTGCAATGCCTGCAGGTTTAGGCAAGGGACAATTACACAGCATCACACTAATGAATATAATATGAGGATGATATGGTGAGCTTCCCACTGGGAGTGAGGCTAGCAGAAGGAGGATGCTTTGTGGATCAGTGGAGCCTGGTAGATCTCCTTTGCAGACCATTGGAGTCTGATAGATATCCTTTGTGGATCATTGGAGTCTAGTAGATCTCCTTTGTGGATCACTGTAGTCTGGTAGATCTCCTTTGTGGATCACTGGAGTCTAGTAGATCTCCTTTGTGGATCACTGGAGTCTGGTAGATCTCCTTTGTGGATCACCAGAATCTGGTAGATATCCTTTGTGGATCACTGGAATCTGGTAGATCTCCTTTGTGGATCACCAGAATCTGGTAGATATCCTTTGTGGATCACTGGAGTCTGGTAGATCTTCTTTGTGAATCACCGGAGTCTGGTAGATCTTCTTTGTGGATCCCCTGGTATGAGTTGGGGGCTGGTGAACAACTTGGTGATCATTCTCTTCCACAAGATTGTACTGGATCATAAGATAACATATTGTAGCTGAGTCATCAATGTCTAATTCAGTATCATTATCTGAAGAAACTACAGCAGTAACTTTTTTGAAGAATAATACACCCCTCATTATGATAAATTTTCCTCTTCTTGCAACAGTCATCTAGCCTTTTCTTCATTTGATAGTTGTTGCGGATCGAAAGGTGCACTTATTTTTGAAATCTGCCGTAATCTCCTTTCTTCAATCTGCTTTCTTTAGTATGCATCTGTTTATTTTCTGAGTTTTGTCTCTGTTCTCAGAGTTTGCGTTGTATCTGTTTGAGTTTGAGATGGCATGAATTATGGTTGTTCGCACTTGGCTTGTATTTCCCAAATCAGTGCTTGACTGAGAGATGGATATTTTGAATGCAGAATTTGGAAAAGTTGTTGCTTCCAGTTATCTTCTTTCAATGAGAGGTTCTGATTATTTTCACTGGAGTTTTTTTGGAAGTATTCTACATTTCCTTTGGCGTTAGGCCACGAGGTGTTACCCATCAGTGAACTTTTCTCAAGTGAGTGGAAAACTCAGCTGACCCATGAAGGTGAGCTATTATTTATTTTTTAGATATCTGCTATTTTTAGCAAAGATAGAATCTACCCTATGGTCTGACTTGCTGAGGTTAATGTTACACTTTGACTTCAGGGTATGTGCTGTAGTGATCTGTCAAGTGTTATGGTTCAGGTCAGAAACTCCGAAGTGTTTTATGAAGCCAGCCTGCATTATAAGTTTTGCATCTTGAATTTGGCTAGGATAAGCATATGTTTCACTTCAGGTATGATTCAAATGACCGACTAGGGAGCTTCTTTCAAACAATGTTTATTTAAGAATATAGTTAACATGAGTAATAAGAAAATTAGCTAAAATTTTTATCAATTACAAACAAGAAATAAACAATCATAAAAATGTATAACCCTTATGAAAGATATTTACAATGTTCTAATCAAATCAATCCCATAGACAAAAGACCTTTTTCACAGGTTTAAGACAGCACAGACCAATACTGATGTGATACTGGAAATTGAGTCCTTTGGTTGAAGTCTGCAGTTCTGTGGATTGACTCCGAACCGTTTGAAGACAAGACAGCTTCCCGCATCACAGAGACTCTGGTCCAGCCCCCAACAACGGCAGCTTTTCACCCTTCAGGAAAACAAGATTTTGTTTTCAGCTAACCAACAACAATTCTCGGCTCAGGTCACTGTATGTGTGGAGTTTGCACATTCTTCTCGTGTCTGCGGGTTAGGTTAATTGACCATGCTAAGAAATTGCCCCTTAGTGTCTAGAGATGCGTAGGTTAGAGGGATTAGTGGGTATAGTATGTAGGGATATGGGGGTAGGGCCTGGGTGGGATTGTGTTCGGTTGTGACTCGATGGGCCGAAGGGCCTCTTTCTGCACCGTAGGGTTCTATGATTCTATGAATAGATTCTTTCCGTCAGGAAGGCAAAACCTTGTTTGAAGATTGCCAGCAGAATTTCCAAAATTAACGGAGAGAGAGACTTCACAAACAACCCCATTTAAGGCACTTTATTGCAATAAAAGGGCTCATCGTGTCAGCCCGACAACAATTACATCATGTCAGCTGTGAGCTAAGAACGCATTGAAACTGAGAACTGCAGAAGTGATGTTTTTTTTAAAAAAATCTCTTAAAGGTACACTAACACAAGACCAACAGATATTGCCCTATAGGAATTGACCAAGAAATTCTCCTGATACTTCCTTCCTTGGAGCTCCTGGTAAAGATGTCATTCTGAGTAGTTCTGGACTTTCTACACCATTGCTAAAAGCAGCTTAGCAAGGTAGGCCGAACTTCACTTTTTACTCAACCATTTTATCTATGATTTCTCTCTCAAGAGACTCTGTGCCTTGATATGTGACAGGAGCTAGCTCATTAGATTTGGTTTCCTGTGATGCAGGAAGACAAGTCCACTTCTCCTTAGTGAGCTTCAGATTTGTCTTTGCGTGGTTGGTATGGCTTTACACTTGCACTATCACCATTCACTTGTATCTGCAAAATTTCATGAACAATGGCAACATTTCATCTTTTGCTGTTTCCACTTTGATTCATTGCTTTTGAAACTGCATTGTTGGGAAGTTTTTATTCTTTCATGGGATGTGGGCATCACTGGTCAAGCCAACATTTTTATTTACTATCTCTAATTGCCCCTGAGAAGGTGGTGATGAGCCATCCTCTCAAATTGCAGCAGTCCGTGTGCTGTGGGTACGCCCACATTGCTGTTTGGGAGTTCCAGGATTTTGACCCAGCGACTGTGAAGAAGTGGCAATCTAGTTGTGAGCCAGAATTGTGAGTGGCTTAGAGGGGAATTGCAGATTGGTGGTGTTTCCATACATCTGCTGCCCTTTTCATTCTAGGTGTTTGAAGTCATGGGTTTGGAAGATGCTACCAAAGGAGCCTTGGTGAGTTGTTGCAGTGCATCTTATATATGCTCCACACTGCTGCCATTGTGCGTTGGTGTGCAGGGAGTGAATGTTTAAGGTGGTGGATGGAGTGTCAATCAAGCTGCTTTGTCTTAGATAGTGGCAAGTTTCTTGAGTACTGTTGGAACTGCACTCTTCAGGCAAGTAGTATGTATTCCATCACATTCTTTGACTATGTCTTATAGTTGGTAGACAGACTCTGGGGTGTTGGGTGACTTTCTCATTGCATAATTCCCAACCACTAACCTGTTGTAGCCACTGTATTTATATGGCTATTCCTGTTCAGTTTCTGGTCTATGATAACCCCCAGAATGTTGTCAGTGGGATTCAGCGATGGTAATGTCATTGAGTGTCAAGGAGAGAAGGTTAAATTCTCTCTTATTGTATTTGATCATTGCCTGGCACTTGTATGTCATGAATGTAGCTTGCCCCTGTTATGAAGGGGAAGGTTGATTTCCTCTCTGAGAACTAACATGCAACCATTCAAAGAGGAGTACCTCCCTTCATAATCTGTTTAAGTATATGAGAAGAAGTATGAACTGCTCTTCGGCAACTTTTAGTAGTTAAATCAAAATGACAATCTGGGACTCTGTAAAATCAATAAATAACACTTTATTTATTTAACTAACAATGAACAGGTTAACTAAACTATTAATAAGCTGAATAAAACAGTATCCTAACAGAATGCTGTTTAGATAAATACAATTCCCACTTATTAACAAAAAAATAACATTTTTAGTCACCCTCAAAATACAACCAAGTTTTATCTTCTGGAATTTTCGGTCTTCATTATCAAGATTAGGCTTTCTTTTAAGACATAAATGTGACTGTTACACTGGCAGGTGGCAGTTACGGCTGTTGCAAGCTGAGAGCTGGCTCTTATATCCCTGATGATATAGCAACGCCCTCACAACTCTTTTTACTATCAAAACAGTTGCAAATACAAAGATACATTACGCCAATATCAACACCAAACAAGTCACTTAAATACAATAGTACAAATAACATCACAATACCAAGCAGCTCGCAGCAACAATAAAGCAGTGAGTTGCTATTTAAACAGTACTGATGGCTAAGAGCGTCCTTTAACTAATAACGAGCAACTACTCCCTTACATTAAGAAAGAGTTCATTGTAGGTTGTCTTTGAATTTCCAGGGCATTGATTTGACTTGATTTGATTTATTATTGTCACATGTATTAACATACAGTGAAAAGTATTGTTTCTTGCGCGCTATACAGACAAAGCCATTCATAGAGAATGAAACTAGAGAGTGCAGAACGTAGTGTTACAGTCATAGCTAGGGTATAGAGAAAGATTGACTTAATGCAAGGGAAGTCCATTCAGAAGTCTGATGGCAGCAGGAAAGAAGCTGTTCTTGAGTCGGCTGGTACATGACCTCACACTTCTGTACCATTTTCCTGAAGGAAGAAGGTGGAAGAGAAAATGTCCGGGGTGCGTGGGGTCCTTAATTCTGGCTGCATTGCTGAGGCAGTGGGAAGTGTAGACAGAGTCAGTGGGTGGGAGGCTGGTTTGCATGATGGATTGGGCTACATTCACGACTTCTCGTAATTTCTTGCAGTCTTGGGCAGAGCAGAAGTCTGTGTGCGTTTCCTCCCACAGTCCAAAGATTTGCGGGTTAGGTTGATTGGCCAGGCTAAGAAATTACCCTTAGTATCCAGGGATGTGTAAGTTAGAGGGATTAGTGGGTATAATATGTAGGGATATGGGGGTAGGGCCTGGGTAGGATTGTGTTCGGTGCAGACTCGATGGGCCGAAGGGCCTCTTTCTGCACTGTAGGGCTCTATGATTTTATGATTCTAAGCCATACGAAGCTGTGATACAATCAGAAAGAACAGTTTCTATGGTGCATCTGTAAAAGTTGGTGAAAGTCGTAGCTGATACGCCAAATTTCCTTCGTCTTCTGAGAAAGTAGAGGCATTGGTGCGCTTTCTTAACAACAGTGTCAGCATGGGGGAACTAGGTCAGGTTGTTGGTGATCTCGACACTTAAAACTTGAAGCTCATGACCCTTTCTACTTCGCCCCATTGACGTAGACAGGGGCATGTTCTCCTTTACGCTTCCTGAAGTCGATGACAATCTCCTTCGTTTTGCTGACATTGACAAAGAGATTATTGTTGCCACATCTGTTCACCAGATTCACTGTCTCATTCCTATACACTGTCTCGTCATTGTTTGAGATCTGATGGTGGTGTCGTCAGCAAACTCGATAATCGAATTGGGGGGAATATGGCCGCACAGTCATAGGCGTATAAGGAATGTAGAAGGGAGCTGAGAACATAGTCTTGTGGGGCACCGGTGTTGAGGATGATCGTGGAGGAGGTATTGTTGCCTGTCCTTACTAATTGTGGCCTGTGAGTTAGGAAGATCAGGATCTAGTCACAGAGGGAGGTGCCAAGGCCTAGGTCACGGAGTTTGGGGATGAGTTTCATAGGGATAATGGTGTTGAAGGCTGAGCTGTAGTCAATAAATAGGGGTTTGACATAGGTGCCATTGTTATCTAGGTGTTCCAGGGAGATGGCATCGACTGTGGACCTATTGCGGTGATATGCAAATTGTAGTGGATCCAGGTAGTCCGTAATGCTGGAATTGATTTGTGCCATGACTTGCCTTTTTAAGTACTTCATAATGATGGATGTCAGAGCCACCGACTGATAGTCATTAAGGCACGCTGCTTGGTTTTACTTAGGTACAGGGATGATGGTCATCTTCTTGAAGTAGATAGGGACCTCAGATTTTTGTAAAGAGAGGTTGAAGATGTGGGTGAATACTCCTACCAGCTGATCTGCACAGGACCTGAGTGTTCGTCTGGGTACCCCATCCGGGCCAGTCGCTTTCTGTGGGTTGACCTTTGAGAAAGCTGCTCTGACATCTGCAGTGGTGACCCCAGATACATGTTCATCCAGGGCTTCCAGGATGGAGGACATGCTCTTGCTGACCTCTTGCTCATAGTGGGGATAGAATGCATTGAGCTCATCAAGGAGGGGTACATTGGAGCCAGCGATTTTACATGCTTCATCTTATGATCTGTTATGTCTGTGGACCTTGCCATAGTTGGCGGAGGTCAGTGTGGCTAGCCTGGGACTGGAGCTTGGTCCGGAACTGTCGTTTGGCATCTTTGATAGATCTTTGATGGGCATTGCCTTACAACATCATAGAACATTGCATTACAGCGCATCATAGAACATTGCATTACAGGCCCTTCGGCCCACGATGTTGCGCCGACCAATTAAAAACCTAAACCAATCCCTTTCCATCCATAAACCTATCCACGGATCTCTTAAACGCCCCCAAACTAGGAGCATTTACAACTGCAGCAGGCAGGGCATTCCAATCCCTCACCACCCTCTGGGTAAAGAACCTACCCCTGACATCCGTCCTATAACTACCCCCCCTTAATTTAAAGCCATGCCCCCTCATGCTAGCTTTCTCCGTCCAAGGAAAAAGGCTATCACTGTCCACACTATCTAAACCTCTAATCATCTTATATGTTTCAATAAGGTCCCCCCTTAGCCACCTTCTTTCTAACGAAAACAACCTCAAATCCCTCAGTCTCTCCTCATAGGACCTCCCCTCCATACCAGGCAACATCCTGGTAAACCTCCTCTGCACCCTCTCCAAAGCCTCCACATCCTTCCTATAATGTGGGGACCAGAACTGCACACAATACTCCAAGTGCGGCCGCACCAGAGTTTTGTACAGTTGCAACATGACGCTGCGGCTCGAGGAAAAAAAACTACAAATACCGCTAAGTGTCCTAGTGACGACTTCTGGTTTCTAAGTAATTCAAAAAAAAGAAATAAAAACCACCGCTACTCATGACTTTAAACTAGAAAGAAAAAGTTAAAAATTTAAACAAGAAAATTTACCTTACTCACGACCTCCACACACGCCCAAAAATTGCTGCCTCTCAGTGCTGCTCCACAGGAACAACGAACATCCCCACAATAGGATTGGTTTACAGATTACTAAAGCATCAAGTTCAAACTTGATAGACCGCTGTTGTTCAAATGCCTCATTTAAACTGATTGGGCAAACTTCAGAAACAGCCTCTTGTCTCGGCAGCAGTATTGCCTGGCCTTGTGACAATGTTTCAGCCTGTGTACTCCATATGCACTGGCAATTTTTTTCCTCAGACTCAGCACAGAAAAAGCAAATCCACTTTTTAAAAGGCAATTTTACAAACACCAACCTCTCAATACAATTTATCAGCCCAATCTTGAACTTTGTCCAGGTCTTGCTGCTTATTGGCACAGACTGGGTTGGCGGCTGAGGCGTTGTGAATGATGTTAAACATGGATGATTCATCACTTACTGACTTTAAGATTGAGGAAAGGTCATTGGTGATTGGACCTAGGACACGATCCTGAGGACCAGACAATTGGCAGCTGTATCAGATGGAGTTTAATTGTTTTTGACTAAATGTCTGCTTAATAAACAGGTGGGTTCTCTTCATGTTTAAATCGCTTGTATACCAGCTTACAATTGTATACATTTTCCGTCGTTCATTGTATTGAAAATCAAGATAAATTGAGCTTTTGTCTTTCTGTCGAAGGGAAATTTCTGTCCTCCCTGAGTTCACCTTAAGGCACTACATTATAGTGTGACAAGTGCACTATTCTCGTCAAACTCCCCACCTGCCACTGACCCTGCAGTGGGTCCCAACTGGGTGCTTCTCACCAGAAGTGCGAGCCCCTTGGGCATTGTCTCTCTACTCACCAGATAAATGAAAATACTATAAGTGGTGGCACTACTCCTGCAGTGAGACCGCTCATTTGTTCTCACGAGAACTTACAAACGTTGCCCAATGTCTTTGTCCACACTCAGTGTCCCAACCAAATCAATTTATATTCTTGCAAACCAATAAAAATAAACAACTCAACAGGGTGACAGTGCCTTGAATGGGAACTGCTTTCAAAAGAAAGCTTATCTAATTGCTCCTGGAGCTGACAATGTACTAATTTATTTGTATTCAAATAATTGTTGAGGGAAACAGATGATGCCTAATAATCATTAACAAATCTTAACAATGTAATTGCTAAGACATTAACAGCATTAGTCATCACAGTGCCAATCCAGAGCAAGGGGTCTCCAAACTTTTCAGTACAAGGGCCACATCGTATATCTCATAGGTTTTCAGGGGCCAAAGAAAAAAAAATTAGTTTTATAAATGAATGAGTAAAATTTAAACAAATGAATAAGTTTTATTTGGATGATCTTTGTAATCAGCCTGATATGATTCACAACAAAAGAGAAATGTGACAATTACAAAGAAACAGTGTCATGCTTACACTGAGAAATGATATATAATGAGTAAAAATGTCAAACATTAGCAAATGCTCTGACAAAATAATCAATTACTTAACTGCAGACGAAGAAAGCAGGCTATTCATTTTTTAATTAATTTTATTTACTGAAATTTTACATGTGTTTACTTGAAATGAGAATTTCCCCAATTTTGTGGCATGCAATAAGAAAAATAAACACTCCCCAAGAGAGAACCTCAGTAAAACAAAGCAAAGAAATTCAAAATAAACTTGAATCATTACTAAAGGTCGAACAAAAATAAATTCAGTCTGCACCTTTCTACACAATTCTGGCAATTGGAGTTTTCAATCGCAACCAACAACTCATGAGGTTTTGCATGAGATTAATGGGAATGATGGAAGTGCTTTTTTAATTTCAAAATATTGCTGAACTGAGATTTCAAGCTTGAGGAGCCAATTATTAGAATGGACTTCAAATGCTCATCAGATCAATTTGCTTGATATTTGGACTTGACATACTTCATTTTTGAAAATATTTGTTCACGCAGGTACGTTGTACAAACTGATACAAATCCACAAGCAAATCGCTTGGAAACTGCTCAGGCTGCAAAGATTTATAAAATTGGATTAGATTTCCTTCTTTAAACTTGTCTTTAAGCATGCCATCTGATTGGAGATCAATAATTTCCATCTGAAACTGACTTGGGAGTGTTTCAACATTGCAGTCAAATGGATTTTGAAACAGCTTTATTTCATCCGTGTTTCCATCAAGATCAGAAAATCGTTCTTGAAATTGTCTTTGCAAGTCCTTAGTGATTTCTGTTGCAAATGAAGAAGGAAATTCTGCTTCACTTTCTTCATTAAATTTTTCACAACATGGAAAATGAACCAAGTTATGAACTTTCAGCTGTCCTTGAAATATCATCAGTTTTGCCCTGAATGCCTTGACATTTGCGAATAGATCACAAATCAAATTTATTTCACCTTGCTACTTCAGATTCAATTGATTCATATGGCCTGTCATGTCTGCAAAAAATGCCAATTTCCAAAGGTGTTTGATAAAAGTGGTTCAGGTCAATTCTTCTCTGTGGGAAAGGAATCAATTTCCTCTCTGAGCTGAAAGAACCGTGATAGAACCTTTCCACAACTAAGCCATCGAACTGCTGTGTAATAAGGCAAGTCACCAAACTCAGAATTAGTTTCTTTCAGAAAATCACGAAACTGGCGATGATTAAGCTTGTGAGATGGTTTGAAATTCGCTGTTGAAACAACAGGTTTCAGAACGCAAGACGTATCCACATATTTTGTGCACAATGCTTGTTGATGGATAGTACAATGCAGAAACATGGACTTTGAGAATCCACCAACCTCACATTTGTCCAACCAAACCTTTCTTCACCCCGACATGCTCTTTCCTCCATCAATTGTCACGCATTGCAGTTTATTCCACTCCAGGTTATATTCTAACACAGTTTTTTGCAATTCTTTGAAGATGTCTTTTCCAGTTACTGTGCTGTGCATGCTATGCACTGATGCTAATTCTTGTGTCACATTAAATTCACTGTAGACGCCACAGATGAATACTAGGAGTTGTGACGTGTCACACACATCAGTCGATTCATCAAGTGTGAGAATATACAACTGAAAATTTCTTGCGTTGTCTGCAATTTGATGAAATATATTGCTTCCTATATCCTCAATTCTACAAGCAACAATATTTGGCGCAAGACTGATGATCTTGAACAGATTTGCTTTTTCTGGGCATAACTCTTCCACTGCTTCCATTATGCAGTCTTTGATGAGATCTCCATCGGTGAATGGCTTTCCTCTTTTAGCCAACACACAAGCTAGTTTGTAACTGGCCCTGGTTAAAGCTCCATTTTCAATTATCTTCTGCGTAAAAAAAGCTTGTTGGGAAAGCAACCTGCGTTGCATTGATTCAAATCTTCCCGAATGCTGTGTTCCTGTGAATTGGGAATAATGTGGTTCATGTTTGGTCTCATACATTGTACTCCTTCAAAACTGCAACAAGGCTTTATCACCTGCTTGTACAAAGAAGAACTTTACACCCCATTCTTCATTCAACAGATGTCACTCACTGTCCACTTTTTCCTTCCATAACTGAATTGGTCTGAATTGTCATTGTTATTGTTCTCGCTCATTTCAGACAGACGGAGCTTACGGATTGGATAAAGCAGCTGTCACTCAGTCAGTGCAGAGCGGCAATTGGATAACAGATGTCTCAATTGCTGATTCGTTTAATGAACTGTCAGTCACAGGACAGCAGCTCTGATTGGACAAAAGCCGGTAAAGAGGGTGGGGATTCCCATGGATCGCGGAGTGACAGCAAATGTCTGGCCAGCGGCTTCTGTCCCCGCGTCCGGATCCTGAGTCAGCGGCTGGTTCCGGACACGGGAGTGTTTTTGGCAGCGGGAATCCCGTCCTGTCCCACTGGCTGCGGACCAGATGTAACCTGCTGCGGGCGATAGTTTGGAGACCCCTGATCTAGAGCCAGACGCAAGAGAGTTTTCTTTATCCTGCTGATTCTGTTAAGCCGCTTCATTGGCTGTGGTTTCATTAGCTACTAGTAAATGACAGTGGGAATCTCACTCATCCATTTGTGCGTGTCGCTAATTAGGTGACAAGGCTATTTTATACGCCTCACCTGGCACTCATATATATAGTGTCCCATTTGCATCTTATCCAATACAAAAACTTCCAGGAATGACCACTACCATGGCATATTGAAGCTGCTGTCAGCAGGGGACCTGGGGTGGAGGGAAGCATCTAGTTCTCATGAGGAAGAACGTACCTTTGATATCTGCTAACAGAGAGATGAAATTGTGTTCAGGTTGAGGTAGTTCTTCAATTTAGTTGTTCAAAGTTTATTATTAAAAATGGTAAAGCCTGCTGCAACGATTACAAAAGTGAATTGAAATTAAGAAATAGGAACTGACAGATAAAATCTGCACTTCACACAGCCTCAGGGCCCTTTGCTATCACCAGGCTGAGAGCTTCATACTTTAGCCGAGGATCCAGCCTTCTGTCATCCGGTCTCGGGTAATCGGTTTCCATTTACTGCTGGGCACTTGATCTTCTCATTGTTCTTCTCGAGCCACTTGCATTTGGCTCCCAACACAAATTCAAAGAATCTGACCTCCCAATCTTTGGTCAACGGAAGCATATCTGTATAAGGTGTTGGTATTTCTATGCTTTTCATCCTATAGTTTTTCAAATGACAAGGTTTCATCCTCATATCTTATTCTGACATATCACTGATACTTCAGTGCCTAACTTGAAAATAGTAACAGGCTTTCATAAATTTCCATGTGAAGCCTTGGTTCCAACCATATTTACAGATGTGTTAAAACTGATCTAATATTTTATTGCAGCATTTGATTCTGGCATTCTTAATAAAAGGGCTTCTAAGTGTGAGTGGAGTTCTCCTTTGGAGCGTCATACCTCCTGAATATTTTGATTCTTCATAGAAAATAGAAGCAGGAATAGGCCATTTAGCCCATTGAAACTGTTCCTCCATTCAGTATGATCGTGGCTGATTGTCTCTCATTGCTATATGCCCTCTCTCTCCCCATACCCGTGCCATCTTTAGTGTCAAGATATCTATCTATTTTCTTCTTAAATGGATTGAGTGACTTGGCCCCCACAGCCTTCTGTGGTAGAAAATTTCATAGGTTCACCAGTGAGTGAAAAGATTTCTCATCTCTATCCTGTGACTTGAGACTGTGATTCCTTTTTCCAAATGCCAGTTAGGGCAGCATGGTAGCACAGTGGTTAGCACTGCTGCCTCACCACCAGGGACCCAGGTTCAATTCCGACCTCAGTTCACTGTTTGTGTGAGGTTTGCACATTCTCCCCATGTCTGCATGGGTTTCCTCTGGGTGCTTTGGTTTGCTCCCACAGTCCAAAAGTGTACAGGCTAGGTGGATTGGCCATGGTAAATTAACCCTATTGTCAGGGGGATTAGCAAGGTAAATATGAAGGGTTATGGGAATAGGGCCTTTTCATTATTCATCTCATACACTACAATCCTGCAGCCTCAATTCCTCTCTGCATTGCTTCATTGATCATCCAGAACCTGCTTCTGTCTGTCAAAATTAAAGTGAAGAGGCATTCCAGACATTCAGTGATTTTTTCCAGCCTTTTTAGGACATTTTCTCTAACTTCTGTTGGTAGAGAGGACAGCTGTTGTCTTTAAAAGTGTCTTCGAGAGGCTGGCAGGTTCATAAATGTTCCCACACACCTGAGAGGTTTTCCCTTCCTGAAGTGAATGTGGCCTGATAAACACATCAAGATCTTTTGTTATGGACACCAGTTCTCCTTTTAAAAGTCTCAAAAAATACCATGTGGTGGTCATCAATTTGTATTTGTTTGGGAGCTTAAACTCTAATTCTGAGAGTTTTCACTCACTGTCCCTTTGAGAATCTGACCATTCCAATAACAGAAGATAGTCTGGTGTTGTGATTTCAGGAAATGTTTATTAATTTACAAAAGATAATACTTAACAATGTTAGATCTTGTAGGTTAATATGGTTCTTGCCTCCCAATTCGGCCTACCGTGCAGTTCAACAAGTCTCCTCTCTCGTCACATCTGTGATCCTCTGTACGTAAATGAAAGCAGTCTCTTGACTGTGTAATTCTCCAGTTTGCAGTTTCTGCGTGCCTGGCTGCTGATAGCGAGTGTATTTTAACCCTTTCTGATACACTGCCCATGCTCAGGATCAGTGGCGTACTTGGGCTCTGTTTCGGGTAGTGAGCAATCAGTCTCTGGTTCAGCTGTGTATCATCAGGATTATGATTTTCAGTCTTCCGCAATCAGAACTGTCTCTGATTTCTGAAGGATGGCAGTCACCCACGGATGTGTTATTTCCTGACTGGTTTGCTAAAGTGTCAGTCACTTGTCAAACAGGCCCTCTTCTTTGTTTCATTAAATTTAATGGCTTTCTACTGAGAAGCCTTAGTCTCCTTGTCAGCTTATTTGAGATAAGAAAGCACGGTGTCAAGTATTAATGATTAAGTTTGACACCATGATTAAGTCACTGTCTCCAAATGTCTAATTGATATGTCTGTATTATCATGTACAGAATGGGCAGGATTTTACGAGCTCACTTGGGCAAGGCTCATAAAATCCCACCCGAGACCATTGGAGAATTCCATGCTGTGAGCGGTAAAATTCCAGCAAATATATTTAATCGCTTAGTCCATGTAATCAGTATGCTTTGTATGGTTAGAGATGTGTCTTTCCTTACCTTTGGAGTGTGTTTTCCAGTTAACTGATTCAGAAGCAAACCTTGGTGAATTTGAAATGAGCAAGGTTATATATTCTCAATTATCTCAGATTAACACAGTTTCACGTACTCTGACTCATGGATGCAACGCACAAAGAGTAGATACAGATTATAGTTAATTCAGTCTCTGGATTATGATTTCCAGTCTTCCACATTGCAGACCTGTGGTTTCTTGAATGGATTTGATTCTTTAAATTTGAGGTGAAGGTCTTGTGAAGTGCAGATGTCATTGCAGCTTGCAAGGTTTCTTGTAGTTGAATATCTAGGGGGGGGTTTGTTCTCAGGTGAACTTTCAAACTTTGGTTGCTTGATGACTTGCAGCTAGTTTCAGAGTCTGCTTCTCAGACTGGTTGACAGTTCTGTTGGATCTGCTAGGACCTGCAATAATAAGTGCAGTTCCTGAAATCAGTTTTGATCACATGACCACTGGGCTAACACATCTGAGACCCATCCTGTCTGGTTTCGATGGGAGAGGCTATCCTATTATAATAGGAAGTTAATAATGGCCATAGGTTTTGATTTTTCCTTTTATCCAGTGTGAAACATGGAGACAGACACTTAGAAACTTCAAACCTTTTAGGTATTGGTCCCTATTTAAACAATGAGTTGTGTGAATTCCACAAATGGTTCTGATGTACCCTCACTTATGTTCATATTTAATAAGGTATTCATTGATGACATGATACTGGCTGTGGTCCAGATGCCAAAATGTCACATGATTTGTAGCAGACACCTTAACAGTTTGCTGTCGAATTTTTATTGTATTGACTGAAAGTTCATAGTATGACACCCCTGAACTTAGCATAACGGTATCAATATTTCATGTCCGGTAGAATTTTGATTAAGACAGGTGCTTATTAGCGTTTCGACTGAAATAACTACTTGTTAAAATTTATTCTTTCATGAGATGTGTGTCACTGACTCAGCCAGCACTTGTTGCCCGTCAACCACTGTCTATGAAAAGGTGGTGGTAACCCACCTTCTATCAGGATGTGGCCAGGACTGGAAAATTGAGGTTATGAGGAAAAATTGGATGCTTTCCTTGGAACAGAGGAGAGATTTTATCGAGGTGTACAAAGTTGTCAGGGGCTTAAATAGAGTGGACGGAAAAGGCCTATTTATTTTAGCAGAGGGTCAGTCATTAGGGGGTTGTGGGGGGGTCTGGACTATGTGAAAAACATTATAGAGACAGAAACCATCAACTCATTTAAAAGGCATCTGGATATGCAGCTCAAATGTCATAACCAACAGGGCAATGGACCAATTGCTGGAAAATGGGATTCGGCAGGGTGGCTTTTTCTGGCCAGCGTAGACACAGTGGGCCAAAGGTCTCCTTCTATGCTGTAAACTTTCTAGGATTCTTAAACTAGTGCAGCCCATGGATGAAGGTACACCCACAGTGTTGTTAGGGATGGACTTCCAGGATTTTGACCCAGCAATAAGGAAGGAACAGTGATGTATTTCCGAATCAAAATGGTAGCCTGGAGGGGAACTTGCAGGTGGTGATGTTCCCATGTATCTGTTGCCCTTGAAGGTGGAGGTTTTGGGTTCAGAAGGTGCTGTTGAAAGACCCTTGGCCATTTGCTTGGCCAGTTGGTACACACTATTGTGACTACATGTCAGTGATGGAGTGGATGTTGAAGGTAATGAATGGGGTGCCAATGAAGCAGGCTGCTTTGTCTTAGATGGTGTCAAACTACTTGAGTTTTGTCGGAGCTGCACTCATCCAGGCGCATAAGAAGTATTTCATCACACCCCTGACTTGTGCCTCGTAATAGGTGGACAGGCTTTGGGGAGTCAGGAGGTAAGTTACTCATCAAAGAATTTCCAGCTGCTGACCTGTCGTTGTAGCCACAGGATTTATATGGCTTCTCCCGTTCAGTTTCTGATCAGTGGTAACCCCTGGGCAAATTAGCAAAGGTAATGTCATTAAATCTTGTTGGAAATGGTCATTTCCTGGTTCTGGAGTGGTACATATAGTCCAAAGTTGCAACTAAGCTACTTATCAATCCAATTTATTCAGAATTTATTCAGATCTGCTGTTTCAGTAGCTGATAAGTCACAAAGTAAAGTTTATTTATTAGTCACAATAAGGATTATTTTGACACATTCAAAATAAGTGCCAATTTCGAATCTTTACGTTGCTCATCAACGTGGTTGCCTACCTCTAGCGAATTCACAGTCAAGGGAACACTGATCTAAACTGAGGAAAGATATATTAAGGTCAGATTAAAGGATAATTAAGCGACACTGACATCCCAGAATCTAACTGGGCCTAATGAGCCAGGTGTTTGATTACCCAGTGCACTAATCCATACCTTGTGGAAGGGGATAAATTAGGGTGGGAGTGGTGGGGCAAGCTGAATTAGAAAATAGTGATGTTAAAGTTTAATAAAATAATAAGAATAAAATTAAAGTTAAAATTAAAACATTAGAACTTAAAGAATTGTACAGGTCCACGGAGTGCAATGTAGACCAGTCAATCCAAAGTACGATTGAGCCAGTTTGCAAAGTCCAATGTAAACCAGCCTAACGAATTAGTGTCAATTTAATGTTGCCAATCAACCTAAAATGCATGTCTTTGGGTGTGAGGGGAAACCGGAGCACCTGGAGGAAACCCATGCAGACACGAGGAGAATGTGCAAACTCCCACAGACAGGTGAGCTGAGCCGGGAGTCGGGCCCAGGTCCCTGGAGCCGTGAAGCAGCAGTGCTAATCACTGAGCTACTGTGCTGCCCATAACGCGGTCCAACATGAATACACGCACATGGACGAGAAGTACGGAGTAGCAACAGATACGCACATCCGCGTTGCACCGAGGATCTATGCGAATGCCGAAGACATTGCACCCAACCAAGGGGCTGGGCAGAAGCCACATGGGTGGAGGAGTACCGGCGGCGTGAAGGCACACCAGCAGATTAAGGACCAAATGAGTAGCTGGAACACATGGGGCAGACACGACAACACAAGTGCTATCGGGTGCACCGCTGAACTGCCGCACGAAAGGACCCATGTTCCACACAGGCAGGCCGGACACACTGTCAAAAGCACCCCAACCCCAAGGGTGGACTGCAGAGACACCCCCATAGTGATTACGTGCGACACAATGGCAAAGACCGATCAATTGCACAGGCATTGCATGTTTGACGTCCTGGAGCAACCAATGCACAACCAACCGCGTGCGCGCTCCTTGGTGGTGGCGTCCCCACGCCAACCGAGCCAAGGGGGACAGAGATATCCAGGATGAAAAGGCATTATTTTGCAAGAAAAAACAAACAAGTATTACAAATGTATAAACAAACAAGTATTAGAACATAGAACATTCCAGCGCAGTACAGGCCCTTCGGCCCTCGATGTCGCGCTGACCAGTGGAACCAACCTAATGACCCTCTAACCTAAACTATTCCAATGTTATCCATGTCCCTATCCACTGACCATTTGAATGCCCTTAAAGTAGGCGAGTCCACAACTGCTGCAGGCAGGGCATTCCACACCCTTACTACCCTCTGGATAAAGAACCTACCTCTGACATCCGTCCTATAACTACCACCCCTTAATTTAAAGCGATGTCCCCTCGTGTTATCCATCACCATCCGAGGAAAAAGGCTCTCACTATCCACCCTATCTAACCTTCTGATCATCTTGTATGCCTCAATTAGGTCACCTCTTAACCTTCTTCTTTCTAACGAAAATAACCTCAAGTCCATCAGCACTTCCTCATAAGACTTTCCTACCATACCAGGCAACATCCTGGTAAACCCTCTGCACCCTTCTTATAATGCAGCGACCAGAACTGTACGCAATACTCCAAGTGCAGCCGCACCAGAGTTTTGTACAGTTGCAACATGACCTCACAGCTCTGAAATTCAATCCCTCTACCAATAAAAGCTAACACACCGTATGCCTTCTTAACAACTTATCAACCTGGGTGCCAACTTTCAGGGATCTATGCACATGTACCCCGAGATCTCTCTGCTCATCCACTACCAAGAGTCCTTCCATTAGCCCGATATTCTGTAACTCTTACCAAAGTGAATCACCTCACACTTTTCCGCATTAAACTCCATTTGCCACCTCTCAGCCCAGCTCTGCAGCTTATCTCTGTCCCTCTGCAAACTGTAACATCCATCCATACTGTCTACAACTCCTCCGACTTTGGTGTCGTCAGCAAATTTACTAATCCATCCTTGTACATCCTCATCGAGGTCATTTATAAAAATGACAAACAGCAGTGGCCCCAAAACAGATCCTTGAGGTACACCACTTGTAACTGAACTCCAGGTTGAATATTTCCCATCTACCACCACCCTCTGTCTTCTATCAGCTCGCCAATTCCTGATCCAAACTGCTAAATCACCTTCAGTCCCATGCATCTGCAATTTCTGCAGTAGCCTACCATGGGAAACCTTATCAAACGCTTTGCTAAAATCCATATACACCATGTTAACTGCCTTACCTTTATCCACCTCTTTGGTCACCTTTTAAAAAAACTCGATAAGGTTTATGAGGCATGACCTACCCTTCACAAAACCGTGTTGACTATCCCTAATCTATTTATTTCTTTCTGGATGAGAATAAATCCTATCCCTTATAATTCTTTCCAAAACTTTGCCCAAAACAGAAGTAAGGCTCACCGATCTATAATTCCCAGGATGGTCTCTACTCCCCTTCTTGAACAAGGGGACAACATTTGCTATCCTCCAGTCTTCCAGCACTAATCCCATAGCCAATGACAACATGAGGATCAAAGCCAAAGGCTCTGCAATCTCCTCCCTAGCCTCCCAGAGAATCCTAGGGTAAATCCCATCCTGTCCAGGGGGCTTATCTATTTTCATACTCTCAAGAATTGCTAACACCTCCTCCTTATGTACCTCAATCCCGCCTAGTCTAAAAGCCTGTATCTCAGTATTCTCCTCGATTACATTGACTTTTTCCTGCATGAATACTGACGAAAAATATTCATTGAGTGCCTCTCCTATCTCTTCAGGCTCCATGCACAACTTCCCACTACTGTCTCTGACTGGCCCTAATATTGCCCTAACCAATCTTTTATTCTTGGCATACCTGTAGAAAGCTTTAGGGTTCTTCTTGATCCTATCTGCCAAAGTCCTGTTCTTACTCTTCTTAACTCTCTCTCTTTAGCTCCTTCCTGGCTAATTTGTAACTCTCCAGTGCCCTAACTGAGCCTTCATGTCTCATTTTTACATAAGCCTCGTTCTTCCTCTTCACCAGAGATTCAACTTCTTTAGTACATCATGGTTCCTTCGCTCAACCACTTCCTCCCTGCCTGACAGGTACATATTTATCAAGGACTCGCAGTAGCTGCTCCTTGAATAAGCTCCACATTTCAGTTGTTCCCAGCCCCTGCAGTTTCCTATTCCAACCTATGTATCCTAAGTGTCACCTAATAGCCTTTCCACCAGCTATAACTTCTGCCCTTCAGTATATACCTATCCGTTTCCACCACTAAGGTTAATGTAACGAATTGTGGTCACTATCACCAAAGTGCTCACCTACCTCCAAGTCTAACACCTGGTCTGGTTCATTACCCAGTACCAAATCCAATGTAGCTTCACCTCTTGTTGGCCTATCTACATACTGTGTCAGGAAACCTTCCTGCACACATTGGACAAAAACTGACCCCTCTAAATGTGCTTGAGCTATAGCCTTTCCAGTTGATATTTGTAAAGTTAAAGTCCCCCATAACAATTGCCCTGTTACCTTCGCACCTATCCAGGATCATCTTTGCAATCCTTTCCTCTACATCTCTGGATCTTCCCAGCAGGGTCACCTCCCAGCAGGGTGATCTCTCCTTTCCTGTTTCTAATCTCAGCCCATACTACCTCAATAGATAGATCCGCATCAAACGTCCTTTCTGCCACCGTAATACTGTCCTTGACCAACAATGCCACGCCTCCCCCTCTTCTACCGCCTTCTCTGCTCTGACTGAAACATCTGAACCCCAGAACCTGCAACAACCATTCCTGTCCCTGCTCTATCCATGTCTCTGAAATGGCCACAACATCGAAGTCCCAGGCACCAATCCAGGCTGCAAGTTCATCCACCTTATTGTGTATGCTCCTCGCATTAAAGTATACACACTTCAACCCATCCTGCCGCCTGCCAATACTCTGCTGCGACGGATTGGAGGATGGTGACTAGTGGAGTGCCCCAGGGGTTGGTGCTGGGGCCTCAGCTTTTTACCATTTATATAGATGATCTGGAGGAGGGAACCGAGTGTAGGGTGTTGAAATTTGCGGATGACACCAAGATTGGGGGAACAGCAAATTGTGCGGAGGCTGTGGAGAGTCTGCAGAAGGATCTAGATAGGCTGGGTGAATGGGCCAGGAAATGGCAAGTGGAATTTAATGTTGGCAAGTGTGAGGTGGTCCACTTTGGAAGGAAGAATGGTAGGAAGGACTATTACTTACGTGGCGAAAAACTGCAGCAGACGACGGTGCAGAGGGACCTCGGGGTCCTTGTGCATGAGTCGCAAAAACCCAGCTTGCAGGTGCAGCAGGTGGTCAGGAAGGCGAATGGGATGCTGGCCTTCATAGCGAAGGGGATTGAATATAAAAGTAGGGAGGTCTTGCTGCAGCTGTATAGGGCATTGATGAGGCCGCAGCTGGAGTACTGTGTGCACTTTTGGGCGCCACACCTGCGCAAAGATATTTTGGCCTTGGAGGGAGTGCAGAGGAGGTTTACTAGGCTGATACCGGAGTTGAGGGGGTTGAGCTATGAGGACAGGCTGAATGAACTAGGCTTGTACTCGTTAGAGTTTAGAAGAATGAGGGGAGATCTCATTGAGACGTATAAGATGATGAATGGGATGGATAGGATAGAGGTGGAGAGATTCTTCCTGCTCAAAAAAGACAGTAGGACTAGGGGGCACAGCCTCAAGATAAAGGGGGGGCGTTTTAGAATGGAGTTGAGGAGGAACTTTTTCACTCAAAGGGTGGTGAATCTCTGGAATTCTCTACCCGTTGAAGTGGTGGAGGCTGCCTCGCTAAATATTTTCAAGAAGTGGGTTGATGGGTTCTTGATAAGAGAGGGGATTAAGAGTTATGGGGAGAGGGCCGGAATGTGGAACTGAGCCACGACAGATCAGCCATAATCTTATTGAATGGCGGGGCAGGCTCGAAGGGCCAGATAGCCTACTCCTGCTCCTATTTCTTATGTTCTTATGTAAATCTTATCCTTGACCTCGCTATTCTCATCCTCCTCTACATTGGAGCTACAGTTCAGGTTCCCATCCCCCCTCTGAATCAATTTAAACCCCTCCGAATAGCATTGGCAAATTTCCCCCCCAAGATATTAGTACCCCTGTGGTTCAGGTGCAGACCATCCCTTTTCTGGAGGTCCCAACTACCCCAGAATGAGCCCCAATTGTCCAGGTATCTAAAACCCTTCCTCCTGCACCATCCCTTTAGCCACGAGCTCAAACATTTTCTCTCTCTATTCATCTCCATGCTATCCTGTGGCACAGGTAACAAACCAAAGATAACCACTCTGTTTGTTTTAGCCCTAAGCTTCCACCCTACCTCCCTGAATTTCTGCCTTACATCTCCATCCCTTTTCCTACCTATGTCATGGGTTCCTACGTGAAACACGACTTGGGGCTGGTTCCCCTCCCACTTAAGGATCTCAAACACTCGATCAGAGATATCACAGACCCTGGCACCTGGGAGGCAACATACCAACTGCGAGTCTCGCTCGTTCCCACAGACTCTCCGATCTGTCCCCTTAACTATGGAATCTCCAATCACTAATCCTGTTCTTTTCTTCCCCCAGTCCCACCTGAGCATCAAGGTACTCCTGAGACCTGTACCCCTTGGCTTACCCTGGTTGAGTCTTCCTCCCCAACAGCATTCAAAGCAGAGTACTTATTTTGGAGAGGAACAGCCTCGGGGGATCGCTGCTCTGACTGCTTCTTACCCCTTCTCGCAGTCACCCACGTATCACTTCTATGAGTAACTATCTCCCTGTAACTTTTATCTATAGCTGCCTCTGCTTCTTGAATGATTCTTAGTTCCTCCAGTTCCAGCTCCAGGTCCCTAACATGGTCCTCAAGGAGCTGGAAATGGATGCACTTCCTGCAGGTGTAATCAGCCGGGACGCTACCCGAGCTCCTCACGTCAAACATCCCACAGGAGGAACATCGCACTGCCTGCACTGCCATCCCTATTACGTTCCTTACCAAGAAGCAACAAAAAAAAACTTACCTGCTCTCACTCCGAGTCACTCTCCTTTCTTTTAGGTTAGAGGAGGGGGGAGGGTGGGATACTCTACACGTGTAGAGTATCGGGATTCCTCACCGTTCCAAGTTATGGGGGTCGAGGAAAAAGAAACTACTACCCAGGTCTCCTTGTGACTACTTCTGGTATCTGGTTTAAAATTTAGAAAAAAACTAAAGTTGATAGTTAAAAAATGAATCAGTAGTTTACCCACAAGCTCTCCTCTCACCGATCGCTGCCTCTCTGATGTGCTCCCAAGGAACAATGAGGTCGATTCTCCGAGGTGAGTAACTTTTAAAGGGAGAAAAAAAACTATTACTCAGGCTTCCTTGTGACTACTTCTGGTATCTGGTTTAAAATTTTTTTAAAAACTAAAGACGTTAGTTAAAAAAAATCACAGTAGCTTACCCACAAGCTCTCCTCTCACCAATCGCTGCCTCTCTGATGTGTTCCCAAGGAATCCTCCATATAAGTTCATATGGTCTCCATAAAGGCTTTGAAAGGCAAATAGTCAAACAAGCGCAGAACTTGTGTTTTGATTGACGATATGTCTCTCACTTGTCGTTGGAGGTACCTAACAACTCCAATATTAAGGACAAGGTGAGTCTTGAAATTTGTTGGGTAAATGATTGAAACCTCTCAATACCCAGGAATGTCATCAGGCTGTTGCTCTTTTCTAGCCTTTTGCCCCTGGCGCCCATTACAAATCCAAAATATCGTGGTTCCAGGCCTCCTATCATCTTCATAATTTCAGATCCCAGGTGGTTATACTTCTTACACTTCTCTTCCCACGCCTCCTCTAAGCTGCCACAATTGTTGTCGAACCAGATGATCACGTCCACCTCCGCAACGCATTGATCTTTAACCCTCTTAAAGATGATGTCTGGCTTCCAGAGGGAGCTACCCTTGCTTGGCAATGAGTCGCGGCTCTAGGTCGGATGTCCATTCTTATTTTCCAACAAAATTGTGCAATTGATGCAAGATTTTATTATGGCGCTTAATCCTACAATTTTTCACAAAGGGAGAAAAACCAGAAATATGTCCAAGTGTTTCAGTACCTGCTTCACAACGTCGGGTTTTGTTTGCCAGGGGTTTACCTCTTGTTAGGGTCACCTTCGTAGGATACAGATTGCATAGTAGGAGTAGGTTATTAATGAACTGGTTTGATTTTAGGTGAAGTGCAGATTTAATCCAGCTATTAGATACTTTGTCATTGTTATAATAATGAACTCCAACACCTTGCCATTGTAACCGTCTCCATTTGTCAAATTCCCAATCCCTCCATCCTGCATACTTATTCAGTGGCTTTTTGGGACCTGCTTCCTCTTCCCCAAGTACTGGCATTACCGCCCTGAACATATCCATTGAGTCTGTAATGTCATTGTTTCCTTCAACAGCATCGGGCGGAAAATCCTCTATTTCTGTCAAGACATTGAGAGATCTCAGTTGCTGGATGTTATCATCGATGTTCTGCTCACAATACTGAGAGGAAGCGCAAATGATTCGATCAGTGGAAGCACATAATGATTCCCATTTATGAATAATGGCAGATGGTACCTGTACTTCGAGTTTGGGAATCCCCAAGCCTCCTTTCCTCATACGGGAATAGAGGATGCCACCTATTATATGCGGGGAAGGTGTAGGAATTGCTTAGCAGCATTAAGGATGATTAGGTCTAACTTAATAAGCGTGTTCTGTGATGCCTCAGAGAGGATCAGATGAAAATACAATCTCGGGATGACATAAAACAGTTAAAATCTCCAGGTGTTGTCTTGGCTGGAGAGCTGCAGCCTGCAAGGTGGATATCCAGGCTTTCAGTTTTTCCTCCCAAGCGCCTTCTTCTACACCTGCCCATGGATCTATCCGGGCACCCAAGTATTTTTCAGTATCACCTGGGGGGATATATGCGATTACCTCCTTCCGAATCTGCCAGTTTTTACAGTGATTAAACAGGGAGATCTTTCTCTTACACGTAAAATGGAAGCCTTTTGTCTTATTGATGTTAATAGACAAACCTGTGAGATCACAGAAGGACAGCAAGATTTTCAAGTTTCGCGCCATCCCAGTGTAAGAGTCACTCAAGAGGGCAATGTCATCCGCAAAGGCCAGGGTTGAGCAGTTGATTCTTGCTCCGTCTAGGGTCATGATGACACCAGAATTGGCCTCTTCGAGACTGCAAATCAGCGGATCCATTGCTATGTTAAACAAAATGAGTGAGAGTGGGTCTTCTTGCTTTACACCCCTCTCTATATTTATTGGGGCGGTCTTGAACTTATCACCCTCGATCACTGTTGTACTGCCAGTGTAGAGATCTTGAATGAGATCCACAAAGGCTTGCGGGAGCTTTACACGCTCTAATGCTTTGATAAGTAACTTATGACCGATAGAGTTGAACGCCTTTGCCAAATCAACAAAGACAACGGCCAGCTCCTTATGAGTTTTTTTTAGCACCCTTCATAATGTTTTGCAACACAATGATGTTGTTATTGCAACTGGGTGTTGCTGCCAAAAACCCTTTCTGTTGTGGGTTAATATCGAGGGTGTCACTCAACCTCTTAGCAATGATCTTTGTAAAGAGGTGCAGCAGCACAGGACCTATAGTAATGGGACACCAGGTATCAATGTTTTTGAGACGCTCTTGGTCCTCGCATTTGGGAATCAATACAGTTCGACTCCGTTTCATGCAATCTGGGATCATCCTTGATGTCACCCAGAGGGTGAAGAGGCGAGGTATCCGATTTTCATCCGCCTCATGGATATCACGGATGTCTTCGATCTTCTGACCACCTGGTTCGGGCACCTGGCCTCTGTAATTCCCTTGATCACCTGGGTACCCTCTTCATCTTTGATTGGCTTCATCAATTCCCCATTGTCTCTTTTAGCTTTATATGCGGCAAATTTACTGATGTTAGATTTATTATTTTTGCTGGAGAGTTTCACCAGGAAACTTTCCTCCAGTTCCGCCGTGGACAGCGGACATAATGCGGCTGCGGTGCCCCCATGATCTGCCGAGCGAGTTGACACCTATTATTTTTGCAGGGTAGTTAGGTAGCTTTGAAAATAGCTTTTTGTTTTGCCCATCTTTCAGAACGTGGGAAGAAACTGAAGCATCTGGAGGAAACTCACGCAGACACGGGGAGAACCGGCAAACTCCACACAGATTGTGACCCTGGCCGGAAGTCAAACTCAGATCCCTGAAGCTGTGAAGCAGCAGTGCTAACCACCATCCCTGAAATAATGCTGAACAATCAGTGAACATCCTCACTACTGACGTTATGATGGAGAGAAGGTCATTAATGAAGCAGCTAAACATGGTGGGGCCTAGGACAATACCCTGAAGAACTCCTACAGCAATATACAGGGGCTGAAACTTCACTGGTGTGGCGATTTGTAGTGACTGCTAGTACTTGGTTTGAATTAAACAACAAAAGAATACAAAGTGGCTCTCAACCTCAAGACTTACTTTAAAATTGCAAGGCTTGCATTAAAATTGCGTATAGCACATATAAAATCCACACATAAAGACATTAGTGTGTGACGGTTACAAAATACAGCAGGATACATTCAATTAATACATATTCATCAATAAAAAGTGCAAAAGAATTAAGGTATGGAATTGAAGGCTTCAAATCTTCCAGTTGTTGTTTCACAGGGCTTTTTGACTTTCCTCTGACTCTTGGGTATTGATAGCTGATAAGTGTGAATTGCTGGGGAGTTTGATGGTTCCAGACATGCTTCTGTTCAACGTTGACTGACTTCATAGCAATAGCTCTACAACTGAACTATACAAACATAACTTTGCATGAATGCTTAGGCTGTTTATTATATTTCACTTGTCAATACATCTCCTCAATCAAATAGGAATAGTGTCCGTCATTGATTACTGTTAAGTGAAATACAATATTAGGTTAATTGATTAATGTACTTAGATAATTTGATCATTACACTACAAACTAATTGTTGAGTGTTATTTTACCTGAACCTTGTTCATTATTATCTCTGTGATGTTAGCCACCATGTTGATGCTGAGGACCCTTGTAGCCCCATTAGCCTGTCTGCTTGCATAAATTGGTTAACTGGATCCCTGTGTTTCAGGATGGTGTTTCTGGAGGCCAGAGCACTCTTTTTGGACATGGGTCTTCTTTCGAGAATGAGTGGGTTCAAATTTCAGGTAATTGGCAAAACAACCAATGGAGACATGAGAAGAAACATTTTCACGCAACAAGTGGTTAAAGTCTGGAATGCGTTGCCTGAGACTGTGGTGGAGGCAGGTTCAATTGAGGCTTTAAAGAGGTATTTATTAGTATCTGAAAAGGACGAATGCACAGGGTTATAAAGAAAAGGTGTGGGAATGGAACTAAATGTATTGTTCATTTGGAGAGCCAGCTTAGGCATGATGGGCTGAATGGCCTCCTGTGTTGTAACTGTCCTGTAATTCTATCGATTCTAATAGACATTAGCTTCTGCTTAGTGAAGATACCTAACAATGATCTGTGGTCTGTGATTACACCGAACTTTGCACAATAGATGAAAATGTTCCACTCTCCACAATAATACAAGCATTTCTCAAACTGTGTCTAATAATGATCTGCTTGCATAGGAATTCAGTTTGTTGTTTTGATACTGGCATCCACTGGCACTTCTGTGAGCACTCAAGTCATCCTTGAGGCGGGTACAGGAGTTGGGAATATTCTTGGTTCGGCCTACCTGTGTGCTTTCATTCTGGTGATGCAGATGCTGGCTGGCACCCGATGACCCTTATCCTTTTTCAGATTGCCTTGATCAATACACAAGGAGTAGGAGCAGTGTACGTGTTTGCTTTAACCCCGTGTTTGTGCTTGCTTTAACCCCGTGTGTGTTTGCTTTAACCCTGTGTCTGTAGTCAAGAAATTGTATGGCAGACGTTTGGGAATTTGTTTTGAAAGAAGATAATTGTTGATTTTTGAAATACTACTCTCACCTTACAGGGGTAAAGGAAAAGCTAAAGTTCATATTATCACTTCTCTGATGTAACCTGAAATTCAAGCTTTCAGACCTGCCTGAAAGGTCTTTTTTTGTCAAAGAATAGGTTAAGGCATTTCAACTGTCAGCATAGAGGAGGTTTGGAGAGATACTCTTGATGGGATGAAGTTGTTTTCTGGGTGTTTCTTCAACTGATGAACAGCCTGTCTTTGTGTTTCATGTTTGAGGACAGCAGTGCGTCTGCATTGTCTGTCTCTCTGAGAGGTCTTTATTGAGCTGCCATAAGATGTCAGCTTAAAGAGAGCTGGCTCATGGCAGAGGTCATCTGACTGTGGAAAGCTAGATGGGACTAGTGTAAAACTTCAAAACCCAAACATCATTTACATTACAGGCAAAAGATCCAAGTATCCCCCCTTTCCAGCAAACAAGAACAGATTTGCTTGCATAATCATGTGTGACTGTGAGATATTCAAGTTACCCACTATACACCCATTGTTCTCCTACATCAACAATTGTTTGTTCCACTTATCAATCTCTGCACTGGCATTGCATTCAGTCTTTCAATTACGCTTGGTACATGTGCGAGTTGACATTGACAGTTCGCCTGGGTGATGTTCACTGTCCAGAGAGTGTTGTGGTAAGTGTTGAGGTTCCATTGCCATTCTTGGGGACATGAACATTTGGGATTGATGGTAGTTCTGTACTCAGCTCATGAGATCCCATCCTCCTGATCAGCCATTTGCTGTAAAGGAGTAGCTCCCTTGTTGTTTGGATTTTTCTGCTGTTCAAAGAACAGAACAGCACAGGAAACAGGCCCTTTGGTCCTACAAGCCCGCGCCACTATTTTAACACCCAGTGAGTGCCTTATTCATGTTGTACCATCATATTTAGTCATTCACTTATGCCATGTTTGATCAAAATGCTAGTTTTTCTATGCATGCCCCAAGTTTCCGTGTGTGCTGACTCATGTTGAGAATGTTGAGGATTTGTACTCTGACTGGCTCCCCATGGCTACATATCTTCCAGGGTTGCACCTTCTTTGTGTGCCTTTTCAGGTTGACTTTTGTCTGAAGGCCTTGCCATCCCCCTCACTATTGCCTCAGGCTTCATGCTTGACTTCCAGAAGGCTGCTGCTTTATTAACAGAAAAATGTTCAGAAACAGCCAAGAATCCATCTGAACTGCTCTCAAGTCACCACCGCCTCTCAACTGGGGCAGACAATGTTTTCCTGCTGCAAGTGGTTCTGCTGCTATGCTCCATTGCCTGCTGATAAGCTCTTTCGAATTTCTTATGCCTGTCAGCAAGTTCTGAGCTACCATGCTCAAACAGCCACCTCTCATTTTGGGTCCCCCCCCCCATTGTCTGGAGCCCTGCGCTGTAGCACTGTGTGTTTCAATGTAAGTCTGCTTCTCCCTTCTTTGTGTCATCTCTGAAATTTGTACAGATCTTGCACAGCTTGGTTCATTGAAGCCTTCGGTTTATTGTATTATTTCAAAGATATATACTAGTTTAAATCTTGAACTTCAAATCTTCCAGTCCTCCTCTTTCAGGTCCGGAGTAGGCAATTCAACCACTTGAGTTTGCTCCGCCCTTCAATACGATCGTGGCTGACCTTGTCTTGGCCTGAACTCTACTTTCTTGCCCGTTCTCCAAAATCCTTCAATCCTTACTAATTAAAAATCTGTCTTATCTCCTTAAATTCACTCAAAATCTTGGCATCCATGGCAATCTTGGGTAAAGAATAACACGGATTCATTACCCTTTGAGAGAAGTAATTTCTCCTCACCTCCATTTTAAATCTGCTACCCCTTATCCTAAAACTATGGCCTCTTATTTCAGATTGCTTCCCAAGGGAAAGCATGTGTCCTACGTCTACTTTGTCCCTTTTGTCATATATACCTTAATCAGGTTGCTTTCATTCTCCAAACTCTAGAGAATATAGACCTAAACTGCTCAATCTATCTTGTTAAGAGAAACCCCTCATTGCTGGAATCGGTCTCGTGAACCTCCTCTGAACTGTCTCAAATGCCACTACACCCTTCCTCAAATAAGGGGACCAAAACTGCACACAGTACTCTAGATGCAGTCTCACCAATGCCTTGTATAGTTGCTGCAACCTTTCCTTACTTTTACACTCTATTCCTTTAGCTATAAACACCAAAATTCCATTTGCTTTCCTCATTACCTGCTGTAACAGCATGCCAGCTTTCTGCGATTCATGCACAAGGACACCCAGATTCGTCTGCACCAAAGTATTCCAAAGTTTTGCTCCATTTAGATGATAAATGATAATAGCTTTTCCATTTTTCCAACCAGAACAGATAACCTCACGCTTATCCACGTTAAACTCCATCTGCCACATTTTTGCTCATTCACCTAACCTATCTATATCTTGTTGTAGATCTTTAAGAACTCAAGCAAATTAGTCAAACATGATTTACCCTTCATAAAACCATGCTGACTCTGATGGATTGTACTTTGACTTTCCAAATGTCCTGTTATTCCTTCCTTAATAATAGATTCTAACCATTTCCCAACAGCAAAGGTTAAACTAACTGGTCTATAGTTTCCTACGTTCTGCCTCCCTCTCTTTTTGAATAAGAGTGTTCCTGAGGAGCAGCGTCGAGAGGCAGCAATTTTTGGGCGTGTGAGGAGGCCACAAGGAAGGTACATTTTCTGTTTATGTTTTTTAACTTTTTATTTCTAGTTTAAAGTCGCGAGTATCGGCGTTTTTTAAAAAAATTAGTTAGAAACCGGAAGTCATCACGAGGACGCTTACCGGTAGTTGTAGTTTTTTTTTCTCGGTTTTATGAGCACCTACCTCAGAGTATCGGCCTCATTGTTCCTGAGGAGCAGCATCGAGAGGCAGCGATTTTTGGGCGTGTGGAGGCTGCGAGTAAGGTACATTTTCTGTTTATATTTTTTAACTTTTTATTTCTAATTTAAAGTTGCGAGTATCGGCGGTTTTTTTAAGATTAGATAGAAACCGGAAGTCGTCACTAGGACACTTACCGGTAGTTGTAGTTTTTTTTGGGTCCCTGACCCTATAAATTAGTGCAGAGAGGATACCCGATCCTCTACAGTGGTAGAGAATCCCACCCTCCCACCTCCTCTAACCTAATTATAAGTGTGGGAAGTTTTTTTTTGTTTTTTTTTCTGCTGGTAATTGTTTCAGGGATGGCAATTCAGGCAGTAAGCTAAATCTCCTGTGGTATGTATGTAGTGAGGGACACTAGTAGTGTTTCTGCTGATTACACCTGTAGGAAGTGTGTAAGATTGCAGCTTCTGGAGGAGTGTGTAAAGGAGCTGGAGTTGGAATTGGAGGAACTCCGCATAATTCAGGAGGCGGACATCGATAGGAGTTATAAGGAGATAGTCACTCCGAGAAATGAGTCTTGGATAAATAAGAACATAAGAACATATGAAATAGGAGCAGGAGTAGGCCATCTGGCCCTTTGAGCCTGCCCCGCCATTCAATAAGATCATGGCTGATCTGTCGTGGCTCAGTTCCATTTTCCGGCCCTCTCCCCATAACCCTTAATCCCCTCTCTTATCAAAAACCCATCAACCCGCTTCTTGAAAATATTTAGCGAGGCAGCCTCCACCACTCCAACGGGCAGAGAATTCCAGAGATTCACCACCCTTTGAGTGAAGAAGTTCCTCCTCAACTCTGTTCTAAACTGCCTCCCCTTTATACTACGAAGTCATTAATTATTCCCTGCTCATTACACAACACCAAGTCCAAAATAACATTCTCTCTGGTTTCACAATATAGTTCGCAAGAAACAATCTCTAAACCATTCAGTGAAACCTCCCTCGAGACTACCTTTGACCGTTTGATTAATCCAGGCTATGTACATATTAAAATCATCCATGATTATTACTATGCCTTTCTCACAAGCTTTCAGTATTTTCTGGTTTGTACTATGCCCCATTGAAGAACCACCATTTGGGGGACTTATAGATTACTCCCACCAGGAACTTATTTCCTTTGCTATTTTTTATTTCTACCCAGACTTATTCCGCATCTTAATCTCAATGTTTGAATCATTTCTCACGACAACAGTGATTCCTTCCTTCACTAGCAAAGTTACACCACTTCCTTTTTCTTCTGTCCACCCTTCCAAAATACTGAGTACCCTTGAATATTCTATTCCCAAACCTGGTCTCCTTGTAACCATGTCTCAGTAATTGCCACCAAATCAAACCCCTTTGTCTCTATTTGCACCATTAACTCATTAATTTTGTTCTGAATGCTTCACGCATTCACATGTTCTGTCCCTTTTATTTTCTGGTAACAAACCACTTCATCACTAACCTGCAATCCTACCTTCTTTAATTTTGATTTTCTAATTTTTATTTGCATCTGAACCGTCCCCCCACTAAGTTTAAAGCCCTATCTACAGTTCTAGTTGTGTGATTCAGTAGGACCCTGGTCCCAATATGATTAAGATGAAGACTGTCCCATCACATCAGCTCCCTCCTTCCCCAGTACTGGTGCCAATGTCCCATGAATTGGAACCCATTTCTCCCACAATAACCTTTGATCAACACTTACCTCTTTAATCTTATTGACCTTGTGGCTCAGATAGTAATCCGAAGATTATTACCTTTTTGGTTCTGCTTTATAATTTAGCCTCTAGTTCCTCATATTCCCTCAGCAGAACTTCTGTATTATTCTACCCACATGGACCACGACAACTGGATTTTTACCCTCCCACTCCAGGTTCCTCTGCAATCCAGATAAGATAACCCAATCCCTGGTACTACCTACGGTTCTCTTGCTCCTGGTCACAGAGAACAGTGACTATGACCCTACCTCTACTATCCCCAATTACATCTACACTTCTCTCGCCCAACTTGCATGGCTGACTGTATGATACTGCTGTGGTCAATTTGCTCATCCTGCCTACAATCCCAGCTCCTGTCCACACAGGGAGCAAGAATCCCAAACCTGTTGGACAAGGGCAAGGGCTGAGGCTCCTGCAACCCCATCTCCAATATCTATCTACCTGCCTCATACTCAAACCCTCCTGTCCCTGACCGCTGACCGAAATGATGGTTAATCTAAGGAATGTGACTGTCTCCTGAAACACAGCATCCAGGTACTTCTCCCCCCTCCCTAATGTGACCTAGTGTCTGGAGTTCAGACTCCATCTCATCAACTCTGAAATGCAGTTCCTTGAGTAACCAACACTTACTACAGGTTTGTTCACTGGGAACCACAGTGGAGTCCAGCAGTTCCCATATCATGCAGGTATAACACAATGCCTATCCCTGCATCTATTTTTTATTTCATTAGTTTTTAATTTAGCTTTCCAACTGAATTTTAGCATCTTAAGCACTTTAGGATAATTCAAATTAGCAGTAACTTATCAAGCAATGAAATTACCATTTTCCTGTGACATCTCTCTTGATTGTTTTTAAAACTCAGCCTGCTGCCCCTGTAGGGGTGTCCCTCACAGATCCAGCTGCGTTCTTTCCCTGTAGAAGAAGCTTTCTGGGATCTTCTATCTCCCTTGCTCTGGAGTATTTTATTTCCTCTTTTCTGGGGTTTTCTGCCTCCCTCTCTCTAAGTTTTTTTGTTGTTCTCTCTGTTGGCATATTCAGAGTTACCAGCCCAAACTTTAGAGTTGCTTCAGCTTAGGTTAGTGGCCATTGGTCTCATCTATGATTTAGATCGCTAGATCTTCCTTCTTGCCATTACCTTGGGGTCTCAGACCAATTTGACCTTTCTGTATGGATATCATGGCATTATATAGCCAAACCTTTAATTTTGAGGGCTCCATTTTAAGATTGTCATGTTAGAACATAGAACATTACAGCACAAACAGGCCCTTCGGCCCTCGAGTTGCGCCGATCACATCAACCCCACCAATCTATAGACCTATCTATAACCCCCAATCCCATTAAACCCCATATACTCATCCAGAAGTCTTTTAAAAGACCCCAGCGAGTTCGCCTCCACCACCGACGACGGCAGCCGATTCCATTCAGTCACCACCCTCTGAGTGAAAAACTTACCCCTAACATCACCTCTGTACTTCCCTCCCCGCACCTTAAATCTGTGTCCTCTCGTAGCGACCATTTCAACCCGGGGAAATAGCCTCTGAGAGTCCACCCTATTTATTCCTCTCAACATTTTATAAACTTCTATCAGGTCGCCTCTCAACCTTCGCCTCTCTAGGGAAAAGAGTCCCAGCTCCCTCAACCTATCTTCATAAGGCATGCCTCCCAGTCCAGGCAACATCCTTATAAATCTCCTCTGCACCCTTTCAATAGCTTCTACGTCTTTCCTATAGTGAGGCGACCAGAACTGCGCACAGTACTCCAAATGAGGCCTGACAAGGGTCCTGTAAAGTTGCAGCATTACCTCCCGACTCCTAAACTCGATCCCTCGATTAATGAAGGTCAGTACACCATATGCCTTCTTGACCACCTCCTCCACCTGCGAGGCCGATTTAAGAGTCCTGTGGACCCGGACCCCGAGATCCTTCTGCTCTTCAACGCTACTAAGACTCCTGCCCTTGATAGTGTACTCGTTCATCCCGTTGGTTCTGCCGAAATGGACGACTACACATTTATCCGTGTTGAAGTCCATCTGCCACTTCTCCGCCCATTCCTGCATCCTATCTATGTCCTGCTGCAACTTTTGACATCCTTCCAGACCATCCACAACACCACCGACCTTCGTGTTATCAGCGAACTTGCTAACCCATCCCTCCACTTCCTCATCCAGGTCATTTATGAAAATGACAAACAGCAAGGGTCCCAGAACAGATCCCTGGGGCACCCCACTGGTGACTGACCTCCATTCCGAAAAAGACCCATCCACAACCACTCTCTGCCTTCTGCAGGCAAGCCAGTTCTGGATCCACAAGGCCAAAGGCCCTTGGATCCCATGCCCTCTCACCTTCTCAAGAAGTCTTGCATGGGGGACCTTCTCAAACGCCTTGCTGAAGTCCATGTACACTACGTCCACGGCACTTCCTTCGTCAATGTGTTCAGTCACATTATCGAAGAACTCAACTAGGCTCGTAAGGCACGACCTGCCCTTGACAAATCCATGCTGACTATTCCTGATCATGTCAAACCTCTCCAAATGCTCGTAAATCTTGTCCCTCAGAAGCCTCTCCATCAGCTTACCAACCACTGAGGTCAGACTCACCGGGCGGTAATTTCCCGGGCTATCTCTGTTCCTTTTCTTGAAAATAGGGACTACATCCGCAATCCTCCAATCTTCTGGAACCTCTCCCATCTCCATTGACGACGCAAAGATCATCGCCAGGGGCTCTGCAATCACTTCCCTGGCCTCCCACAGTATCCTGGGGTACATCCCATCTGGTCCCGGCGACTTATCTATTTTGATAGAATTCAAAAGTTCTAACACATCCTCCTCCTTAATGTCCACGTACTCAATCTTTTCCATCTGCTGCAAGTCCATAGCAAGATCTCCCAGATCAGCTTCCACTGTGAATACTGAGGCAAAGTACTCATTAAGTACCTCCGCCATTTCTTCTGGTTCCACACAGACCTTTCCCCCTTCACCTTTTATAGGTCCTATCCTTTCCCTTCTCACCCTTTTACCTTTCACATATTTATAGAAGGCCTTGGGATTTTCCTTAATCTTACCTGCCAAGGTCTTCTCATGACCCCTTCTGGCTCTCCTAATTTCCCTTTTAACCTCCTTTCTGCAGTCCTTATACTCTTCAAGATCCTTAACTTCTCCTAGTTCCCTGAACCTTTTGTACACCTTCCTTTTCCTCCTGACTAGGTTCAACACAGCCTTCGTGCACCACGACCTACCAAAACCCCCTTGTCTCATTGGAACATTGTCATGCAGAGCGCCAGACAAACATTCCTTGAATATCCGCCACCTTCCTTCGGTACTTTTCCCTAAGAACGCCTCCTTCCAGTTTATTTGTCCAAGTAACTTCCTGACTTCTTCGTATCTCCCCTTACTCCAGACAAACACCTTTCTAGCCTGCCTGATCCTATTTCGTTCCAATGCAATTGTGAAGGAGATAGAATTATGGTCACCATTCCCAAGATGCTCTCCTACCAAGAGATCCATCACCTGCCCTGGTTCATTTGCCAGTACCAGGTCAAGTACAGCCTCTCCCCTCGTAGGCTTGTCCACATACTGTGTCAGGAAACCTTCCTGAACACACCTAACAAACTCCTCTCCAGCCAAACCCCTTACCCTAGGGATATTCCAGTCGATGTTTGGGAAATTGAAGTCTCCCATCACGACAACTCTGTTATTAATACGTTTCTCCAGAATCTGGTTCCTTATCTGCACTTCAACTTCCCTGTCACTATTGGGCGGCCTATAGAATACACCCAGCAAAGTTTTCGACCCTTTGCTGTTCGTAACTTCCACCCACAGAGACTCTGTAGAGAGTCCCTCCACGGCATCCTCTTTCTCTGCAGCCATGACACTGACCCTGATTAACAGTGCCACTCCACCACCTCTTCTGCCATCCTCCCTGTCCTTCCTGAAGCATCTGAAACCTGGCACCTGAAGTACCCAGTCCTGTCCTTGAGACATCCAAGTCTCCGTAATGGCCACCACATCACATTCCCAAGCAGCTATCCACGCCCTAAGCTCATCTACCTTATTTACTATACTCCTTGCATTAAAATATATACACTTCAGCCCCTCAGTCTGGGCATTTCCCTTCTCCACCCCCTGTCTAACCTCCCTCCCATATTGCCTGCGGTCCTCCCCTACCTTTAAAGTATTAAAGTACATGCATTCCTGCTCCGTCCCACCCCCACTACGTCGTGCCTTGCATTCCCCATCTATGCCCCCCTCACTTTCACCCCCTCTACTCAAGATCCCACTCCCCCTCCAAATCAGTTTAAACCTCCCCGCATAGCCTTTGCAAATTTACCCCCAGGATATTGATTCCCCTCTGGTTTACAGGCCTGTGCCACTTTGCACAGGCCTGTAAAAGTCATAGAAAATAGGAGCAGGAGGAGACCATTTGGCCTTTAAGTGTGCTCTGCCATTCATTATAATCATCCAATTCAATAGCCTGCCCCATATATCCCAGTTTTCCTTTGCCTCAAGTGCTACATCTAATTGCTTCTTGAAAACAAAATTACATTTTGTGGTAGCAAATTCCATTTGCTGACCACTCTCTGGGTAAAGAAATTTCTACTCATTTCTGTCCTAAACAGTCTATCCTGCATCCTCTGATTGTGACCTCTGGTTCTGGACACCCTCACTATCAGGAACATCCTCCTTGGATCTACCTTGTCTAGTCCTGTTAGAATTTTATAGGTTTCTATGAGATTCCACCCCCCCCCCATTCTTTGGAATTCCAGTGAGTACAATCCTAACTGACTCAATCTCTCCTCATACATCAATCCTGCCATCCCAGGAGTCAGTCTGATAAACCTTCATTGCCTCCTTCAAGAGCAAAACATCCTTCCTCAGATAAGGAAACCAAAACTCCAGGTGTGGCTTCACCAAGGCGCTGTAGAATTGCTTTAAGACATCTCTGCTCCTGTAGTCAAATCCTCTTCAATGAAGGCCAACATAACAAAGAACAACCCAGCACGGGAAACAGGCCCTTCGGCCCAACGAGCCCGCGCCGCCACATCACCCTACACCTATTCTACCCTGCATGGCTACGAATGGAACCCTACTCAGTCAGATTCAGGGAAGAAATAGTGTCAATTTGGTAAAAACCGATTAGCCTGAGAGCACATTTTTGGGGTGTGGGAGGAAACCGGAGCGCCCAGAGGAAACCCACGCAACCACAGGGAGAATGCGCAAACTCCCACAGACACAGGCCCAAATCCATGTGTCTGCACAGCCAGCAGTGCTAGTCACTGAGCTGTTGCGGCGCCCATCTACCGGTCCAGGATCAAGCACACACACCGACATGAAGTACTAGGCCACTCCTGGAACTTCCAAGAGCAGCCTTACCAAGGACGCTTACCGGGAGTTGTAGTTTTTTTTCGGGTTTATAAGCACCTACCTCCGTGAATCGGCCTCATTGTTTCAGGCGAGCAGAGTCGAGAGGCAGCGATTTTTGGGCATCAGAGGAGGCAGCAAGAAGGTATATTTTTTTCTGTTTATACTGTTTAACTTTTATTTTTAGTTTTAAAGTTGCGAGTTTCGGCGGGTTTTTTTAAAATTAGTTAGAAACCGGAAGTCATCACTAGGACGCTTACCAGGAGTTGTAGTTTTTTTTTCCGAGCCCCTAACCCTATAAATTAGTGTAGAGAGGATACCCGATTCTCTACACTGGTAGAGAATCCCACCCTCCCACCTCCTCTAACCTAAATTATAAGTGTAGGTAAGTTTTCTTTTTAATGTTTTTTATTTTTTCTGCTGGTAATTGTTTCAGGGATGGCAGTTCAGGCAGTGTGCTGCATCTCCTGTGGAATGTATGTGGTGAGGGACTCCAGTAGTGTTTCAGGGGATTTTACTTGTAAGAAGTGCGTTAGATTGCAGCTTCTGGAGGAGCGTGTAAAGGAGTTGGAGGTGGAAGTAGAGGAGCTCCGCAAAATTCGGGATGCAGAGGTGGACATTGATAGGAGTTATAAGGAATTAGTCACTCCTAGAAACCAGTCTTGGGTCACTGCCACGAGGAGAGGAAAGAAGAATGTGGTGGGACAATCCCCTGGGGCTGTTCCCCTCCAAAATGGGTTTTCGGTCCTGGAGGCTACAGTTGAGGAGGAATCAACTGGGGATAGCCAAAGGGAGCAGGTCTCTGGGGATGAGCCTACTGTAAAAGCTCAGGTGGTTAGGGGTTGCAAAAGATTAGGACTTGTGATTGGGGACTCCACCGTTAAAGGGATGGATAGGAGAGTCGGTAGCAATGATAGGGACTCAGGGCTGGTGTGTTGCCTACCAGGGCCTGGGTCCAAGATGTATCAGAGAGGATATTCAAGACTCTCAGGGGAGAGGGAGATCAACCCCAAGTTATAATTCATGTGGGGACACATGATATAGGGAGGCTAAGGGAAGGGGATATTAAGCAGAGATTCATGGAGTTGGGGTGGAAGCTAAAGGCCAAGTCAGACAGAGTGGTTATCTCTGGACTCTTGCCTGTGCCACGGGATAGTTTAGAGAGGAATAGAGAGAGGGAAAGTTTGGACTCGTAGCTGAGGGGATGGTGCAGGAGGGAGGGGTTCGAGTACTTGAGCAATTGGGGCTCGTTCTGGAGAAGGTGGGACCTCTATAAGTGGGATGGGATACACCTGAACCAGAGGGGAACAAATATCCTGGGGGGTAAATTTGTGAAGGTTATGCAGAGTGGTTTAAACTGATTCAGAGGGGGGGTGGGATCCTGAGTAGAGGGGGTGAAAGTGAGGGAGGCATAGATGGGGACTGCAATGCACGGCATTGTGGGGGTGGGGCGGAGCAGGGTTTGAAATGCGTATACTTTAATGTGAGGAGTATTCGCAATAAGGTGGATGAACTTGCAGCGTGGACCAGTACCTGGGACTTTGATGTTGTGGCCATTTCAGAGACTTGGATAGAGCAGGGTCAGGAATGGATGTTGCAGGTCCCGGGGTACAAATGCTTTAGTTGGAGTAGAGAAAGAGGTAGAAGGTGGGGTGGGGTAGCATTATTGGTCAAGGACTGTATCACAGTGTCAGAGAGGAACGTTGATGAGGACTTGTCTGTTGAGGTAGTATGGGCGGAGATTAGAAATAGGAGAGGAGAGGTCACCCTGTTAGTCTTTTATAGACCTCCAAAAAGTTCTAGAGAGGTTGAGGAAAGGATTGCGGAGACGATCTTGGTTAGGAGTGAAAGTAATAGGGTAGTTGTTACGGAGGACTTTAACTTTACTCATGTTGATTGGAATTGCTATAGCTCTAGCTCGTTAGAGGGGTCAGTTTTTGTTCAAAATGTGCAGGAAGGTTTTTTGACTCAGTATGTAGATAGGCCGACTAGAGGTGAGGCTATATTGGATTTGGTGCTGGGTAATGAGCCAGACCAGGTGCTAGACTTGGAAGTTGGTGTGCATTTTGGGGATAGTGACCACAATTCGATTACGTTCACCTTAGTGATGGAAAGGGATAGGCATGAACCTCGGGTCAGTAGTTTCAGCTGGGGGAAGGGTAATTATGAGGCTATTAGGAGAGAATTAGGAAGCATTGGTTGGACTAGGAGATTACAGGGACTGGGAACATCCGAGATGTGGAGATTTTTCAAGGAGCAGCTATTGCGGGTCTGTGATTGGTATATCCCTGTCAGGCAAGGAGGATTTGGTAGGCCCAGGGAACCGTGGTGCACTAAAAAAGTTGATTTGTTGGTTAGGAAGAAAAAGGAGGCTTATGTTCGGATGAGGCTTGAGGGTTCAGGTAGTGCATTGGAAAGTTTTAGATTGGCTAGGAGGGAGTTGAAGAGGGAGTTAAGAAGGGCTAAAAGAGGACATGAGATGACTTTGGCTGATAGGATTAAGGAGAACCCTAAGGCATTTTACAGGTATGTCAAGAACAGAAGGTTGGTTAGGGCAAGATTAGGGCCAGTTACAGACAGTAGAGGGAAGTTGTGTGTGGAACCGGAGGAGATTGGAGAGGCGTTGAACCAATATTTCTCTTCGATGTTCACGCAAGGGGACATGAATGTAGCTGAGGAGGACACTGGGGTGCAGGGATGTAAAATAGATAGTATTGCAATTGATACGGGGGATGTGCTGGATATTTTAGAGGGTTTGAAAATAGATAAGTCCCCTGGTCCGGATGGGATTTACCCTAGGATTTTTTTGGAGGCAAGAGAGGTGATTGCGAAGCCTCTGGCTCTGATCTTCAGGTCGTCGTTGGTCTCTGGTATAGTACCGGAAGATTGGAGGACAGCAAATGTCCCATTGTTTCAGAAGGGGAGAAGAGACTTCCCTGGCAATTATAGACCGGTGAGTCTTACATCTGTGGTGGGCAAGGTTTTGGAAAGGATTATTAGAGACAGGATTTATAGTTATTTGGAGAGTAATGAGTTGATTAGAGACAGTCAGCATGGTTTTGTAGCGGGTAGGTCGTGCCTTACTAAACTTATCGAGTTCTTTGAGAAAGTGACCATAGAGTGGATAGGGGTAAGGCAGTTGATGTGGTGTATATGGATTTTAGCAAGGTTTGATAAGGTTCACCATGGTAGGCTTCTGCAGAAAATGCAGATGTATGGGATTGGGGGTGATCTAGGTAATTGGATCAGGAATTGGCTAGCAGATAGGAGACAGAGGGTGGTGGTTGATGGTAAATATTTGTCTTGGAGTTCGGTTACGAGTGGTGTGCCTCAGGGATCTGTTTTGGGGCCACTGCTGTTTGTAATTTTTATTAATGATCTGGATGAGGGTATAGTTGGGTGGATTAGTAAATTTGCTGATGACACCAAAGTCGGAGGTGTGGTAGATTGTGAGGAACGGTGTCATAGTTTGCAGGGTGACTTAGAAAGATTGCAGAGCTGGGCTGCAAGTGGCGGATGGAGTTTAATGTGGAGAAGTGTGAGGTAATTCATTTTGGTAGGAATAACAGATGTGTTGAGCATAGGGCTAACGGGAGGACTTTGAATAGTGTGGAGGAGCAGAGGGATCTAGGTGTATGTGTACATAGATTCCTGAAAGTTGGGAATCAAGTAGATAAGGTTGTTAAGAAGGCATACGGTGTCTTGGCGTAGGGGGATTGAATTTAGGAGTCGCAGCGTCATGATGCAACTGTACACAACTCTGGTGTGGCCGCACTTGGAGTTTTGTGTGCTGTTCTGGTCCCCACATTACAGGAAGGATGTGGAGGCTTTGGAGAGGGTGCAGAGGAGGTTTACCAGGATGTTGCCTGGTATGGAGGGGAGATCCTATGAGGAGAGACTGAGAGATTTGGGGTTGTTTTCGCTGGAAAGAAGGTGGCTAAGAGGGGACCTTATTGAAACATATAAGATGATTAGAGGTTTAGACAGGGTATATAGTGATAGCCTTTTTCCTAGGATGGAGAAAGCTAGCACGAGGGGGCACGACTTTAAATTAAGGGGGGGTAGTTATAGGACTGATGTCAGGGGTAGGTTCTTTACCCAGAGGGTGGTGAGGGACTGGAATGCCCTGCCAGCTGCAGTTGTAAATGCGCATAGTTTGGGGGCGTTTAAGAGATCTGTGGATAGGTTTATGGACGAAAAGGGATTGGTTTAGGCTAGTGGGTCATTGTTTTGTAACTGGTCGGCGCAACATCGTGGGCCGAAGGGCCTGTTCTGCACTGTAATGTTCTATGTTCTATGAAAAAATGGCATCACAGAACAAAGCACTTAGGCAGTAGCCTCTGTATCAGCCCACGCATGACCCTCCGTGTGAATGCCCCTCGTTTGACACGAGGTGGACCTCCACCTGTGGAATAAAGACAAAAATATTAATCTTAGAGCCGGCCTTTCCGGTGTCTCCTGAGGTTTAACCCTATTTAATAGCCCCTACCATATCCCTCCATTCTCGTTTCACTCATGTGCCTACCTAACTGCATCTTAAACGAGTCCAATGTTCCTGCCTCCACCACCCTACTCGGTAGCGTGTTCCAGACCCCCACAACTCTCTGTGTAAAGAACCTTCTTCTCACCTCCAAATTATACCTCTCCTCCCTCACCCTTAAATGATGACCTCTCGTGTTCGTACCCAGTCTAGGGAGCAGTCTCTCACTATTAACTCTATCCATTTCCTTCATTATCTTATATACTTCTATCATGTCCCCTCTCAATCTCCGTCTTTCCAAGGAGAATAGTCCCAGTTTCTTCAACCTCTCCTCGTAACCCAGTCCCCCCATGCCAGGCAACATCCTGGTAAACCTCCTCTGCACCCTTTCCAGAGACTCCATGTCCTTCTGGTAGTAAGGTGACCAGAACTGGACGCAGTACTCCAAATGCGGTCTAACCAGTGTTCTGTACAACTGAAGCATTAGACGGCAGCTTTTATACTCTATGCCCCTTCCTATAAAGGCCAACATCCCATAACCCTTCCTAACAACCTTCTCCACTTGTGACGCAACCTTCATGGATTTGTGAACCTGCACTCCCAGGTCCCTCTGTATGTCTATACTCCTAATCGGCCTCCCTTTAATCACATAGCTCCTCTCTGCATTATTCCGTCCAAAATGCATCACCTCGCATTTGTCAGGATTAAATGCCATCTGCCACCTATCTGCCCACTGCACCAACCTATCTATATCCTGTTGTATCACCTGACAATCCAGTTCCGTACCCGCCAACCCTGCCATCTTGGTGTCATCAGCAAACTTACTAATCACACCACCTATGCCCTCTTCCAAGTCATTTATGTAGACTACAAAGAGGAGAGGTCCCAGTACTGAGCCCTGCGATACACCACTGGTCACTGGCCTCCAGCCCGACAGGGTCCCCTCCACAGCTACCCTCTGTCTCCTATTTCCCAGCCAGTTCTCAATCCACCTAGCTACCTGGCCTTGTATCCCATGCGCCTTAACCTTTTCTACCAGCCTACCGTGAGGGACTTTGTCAAACGCCTTACTGAAATCCATATAGATGACATCAACGGTTCTCCCATCGTCAACCGTTTTTGTCACCTCCTCAAAGAATTCCACCAGATTCGTAAGGCAAGACCTCCCTCTAACAAAGCCATGTTGCTTATCCCTAATCAGATCGCAACGCTCCAAATGCTCATACATCCTACCCCTAAGTATTTTTTCCATTAACTTCCCTACCACCGACGTCAAACTCACTGGTCTATAATTTCCAGGGTTATCCCTACTCCTTTTTTGAACAACGGGACCACATTTGCTACCCTCCAGTCTTCTGGGACCTCACCTGTGTCCAAAGAAGAGACAAAGATTTGCGCCAGAGGCCCAGCAATTTCATCTTTCGCCTCCCTAAGCAGCCTGGGATAAATACCATCAGGCCCCGGAGCTTTATTCGTCCTTACGCTACCTAAAAGCCCTAGCACTTCCTCTCTCGTAATAACTATATCCTGCAAATGAACCTCCACTCCCTCCAAGAGATCACACGATTCCAAACCCCTCTCCTTTGTGAATACCAACGCAAAGTATTCATTCAGGAGCTCCCCCATTCCCTCCGACTCAATACACAACTCTCCACTCTTGTCCCTAAGAGGACCAATTTTCCCTCTAACTACTCTCTTGGTCCTAATATAGGAATAAAATGCCTTTGGATTTTCCTTAATCCTGCCAGCCAAAGCCATCTCATGCCCTCTCTTCGCCCTTCTAATTCCCCTTTTTAGCTCCCTCCTACTCTCGCTATATTCCTCCAGCGCACTCTCTGTACCCATTTGTTTTGACCTAACATACGCCTCCCTCTTCTTCCTGACCAAGTCTTCAATATCCCCCGTAATCCACGGCTGTCTAATCCTACCTTTCCCATCCTTTCGCTTAATCGGAAAATACCTCCCCTGCAACCATTTCATTTTGTCCCTAAATGCCTCCCACTTGTCAACCGTGGACTTGCCAGCTAACAGTTCCTCCCAATCAGTTTGCTGCAGCTCCCTCCTAATCCTGCCATAGCTCGCCTTTCCCCAGTTCAGCACACTCCCATTCGGACGGCACTCGACCCTTTCCATTTTTATCCGAAAATAGACGGACTTGTGGTCACTGTTCGCCACATGTTCGCCTACCTCTACCTCACCCACCTGCCCCGGCTCGTTTCCCAACACTAGATCCAGTATAGCCCCTCCCCTAGTTGGGCTAGTTACATACTGTTCTAGTGACCCTTCCATAACACATTTTACAAACTCCTCTCCCTCCGTACCCCCAGCTCTAGGCCCCTTCCAATTCACTCCAGGAAAATTAAAATCACCCACTACAACCACTCTATTCTTCCTGCACCTGTCCAAAATGCCCCTGCAAATGCCTTCCTCCACTGACTTAGGGCTGTTGGGTTCCCTACAGTACACCCCAAGCAATGTGATCTCCCTTTTTATTCCTCAACTCCACCCACACTGACTCAATCCCTGTCTCTTCCATATCGTCCTCCCTCTGCACTACATGATGTTTTCCCTGACTAACAGTGCCACCCCTCCACCTCTCTTCATCCCTCCTCTGTCACACCTAAAACACTTGTACCCAGGAACATTCAACTGCCAGTCCTGCCCCTCCCGTAACCACGTCTCCGTTACAGCCACCACATCTAACTGCCTCACAAACATCAAGGCCCTAAGCTCATCCGTTTTCCCTACCACACTCCTGGCATTGAAACAGACACAGTTCAACCCACAAGTGTCCCTCAGAACCACCTTCTCCCTGATACTTTTCCTTTCACCCGACTCTCTCCCAGCCACCTACCCACCCCCTCTCCATATTAGTTTAAACCCTTCGTAAACACCCCAGCTAACCTCCCCGCTAAGACATTAGTTCCCCTCCCGTTCAAATTCTCCCCACCCTTCCTGTACAATTGCCCTTCTCTCTTAAACACCTCCCAGTGATCCACAAAAGTAAAGCCCTCCACCCTACACCAATCCCTCAACCATGCATTCAGCTGCATGATCTCTTCATTCTTTGTCCTGCTGGTACCGGGCAGCAACCCAGAGAGTGCCACCCTGGAGGTCCTACTCTTTAGTTTGGCCCTCAGCTCCCTAAATTGCCTACGTACCTCTACCCTACTCCTCCTTCCTATGTCCCCCTCCCCTACATGTACTATGACCTCAGCCTGTGCCCCCTCCCCTTTCAAAATTCCCTCTACCCTGTCCGATACGTCCTTTACCCCTGCTCCAGGGAGGCAGACCACCATCCTGTAGTCACGCCTCTGTCCACAGAACCTCCTATTGATACCTCTGACCCTCCCGTCCCCTACCACTGTCACCTTACCGGCCCCCTTCTGTCTCTCTAAGTTAGTCTCCCCCTCCTGCCTATCTTTCTGTGCCCCTGTCGACGAACCTTGGGGGGCCTCTGGGGGACCCTGACTGCTCTTCTTTTTCCTCTTTCCCCTCCTCACAGTCGTCCACCCTCCCTTCTCTTCAGCCCTTGAGACCTCCTCCTTCTCATGGTTCCCAGCCATTATCGCCTCGTTCTCCCTTACTAGAAACGCATCCTCCAGCCGCCCCTCGAGTTGCCTGACCCGGGCCCTCAAGCGCTGCAGTTCCAAACATTTACTGCAGATGTGGACCTTGGGGACACGTGACACCACCACGAACTCCCACATGTGGCACCTGACACAACTTACATTCCTCCCTATATTCCCTGCCATGTCCCAACCTCCTGTAAGCTCCCAAAGGTAGAAATCTGTCACTCACCTTCTCTAAGCCTGCTCTCCTCAGCCCAGCGAGCCAAAGCCCTTCTCACTCTGTTCCCACTCACTCCGCTGCCCGCTCCCGACGCTGCCCGCTGCTACCCCTATTTTTATACCCCCCGCTCCCCCTTAACGACAATCCCCTGGCCTAACTTCCGATACGGAAGTAAACTACACTCTAACAAACCCCGAGAACCAGACGTACAGGAGAAAAGCGGTTTTTACTTTAAATCAGTCACTCACCACAGCCACAGCCACCAGGTTCAATGCTCCGGAGAACAATGAGGTGGGTCCCCGGGTGAGTACCTGATTTATACCCCCCGCTCCCCCTTAACGACTATCCCCTGGCCTAACTTCCGATACGGAAGTAAACTACACTCTTAACAAGCCCCGAGAACCGGAAGTACAGGAAAAAAGCGGTTTTTACTTTAAATCAGTCACTCGCCACAGCCACAGCCACCAGGTTCAATGCTCCGGAGAACAATGAGCACTTCTTACTGCATGTTTCACCTGGATGCTTACCTTCAGTGACTGGTGTACCATGACACACACAGGTCACGTTGCACATTTTCCTCTTCTATTTTATAGCCATTAAGATCGTAATCTGCCTTCTCGGTTTTGCTGACAATGTGGATAACCTCACATTTATTCACATTATACTGCATTTATCATGTGCCCACTTACTCAACTTGTCCAAATCACAATGAAGGATCTCTGCATCCTCTTCACAGCTCATTCTCCCACCCAGCTTTGTGTCATCGAAATCATTAATATCTACAGTGAATATCTGGGGTCCCAGCACTGATCCCTGCGGTATCCCACTAGTCACTACCATTTGGAAAAATACCCATTTATTCCTGCTGTTTGTTTCCTTTCTGCCAACCTGTTTTCTGTCCAACTCAATATACTACTCCCAATCGCAAGGGGTTTAATTTTACACACGAATCTCTTATGTGGGACTTTGTCAAAAGCCTTCTGAAAGTCCAAATAAACCACATCTGCTGGCTGCTGATCAACTCTACTAGTTACATCCTTGAAGAATTCCACTAGAATTGTCAAGCATAAATCCATGCTGACTATGTCCAATCTTGCCACTGTTTTGCTATAAAATCTTTGATAATGGGTTCTAGAATATTCCTCACTTCCGACATCAAGCTTCCTGGTCTATAATTTCCTGTTTTCTCCCTTCTTAAATAGTGGGGTTACTTTAACTACCCCCCAATCTGGAGGAATTGTTCCAGAGCCTGTGGAATTTTGGAAGATGACCACCAGTGCTATCCACGCTACTCTCCACCTTGTGGATGCTCCGCAGTGCCCCCAGCTGCCACTCCTGCTCTGAAACCTGGACTTCCAGGAGGTGCAGTTGGAGACACTTCCTCTGGCCCCAGGCACTGGAAATACGCCCGGTTTTCCACATGGAGCACAAGGAGCATACCGCAGCTTGGAGCTCTCTTATCATGACTTGCCCCCTTTAAATTAAACTTTTGAAAGATGCCTTCTTTCCTGCTCCTCGTTACTACCAAATACAACCCTTACACCTGATAAACTATAAAAGCGACATTTGACACAATGTGATAAAGGTACTAAATACTTGATTTTATCAACGATTTACAAATCAGCTCTCTCTGTGTCCTCCGGCAAGCCCACTCTCTGAAGACTTACAAGTTAGAAAGTGAGGACAAAGTGCAAAAGGCGCCTCTTTCTCCATCTGTACGGAATTCCCACTCAGCTCCAAATTCCTGATATCCATACTCACTCTGGCTTCATCTCATTCACTTTGAAGTCTCTCCCACAGTTTGTGTGCCAAGCTCATGGCCATTATTCTTTCATCAAACACTTGTGTGCAAAATGATTCTGCTTCTTGCATTTGAAACACTATTTCTTTTTTTTGTATGATGTCCCCCATGACATTTACGTCTTGCCTTTTGTTTGTGATTGCTCTGCTCTTTCAGCCTGGATTGTTGCTCAGTGTAATGTATCCTGCCCTAGGCAGGATCCTCCATACAAATGCTCTGACCCTTCACAACTTATACATTCTGACACGTTTATCAGTTTTTTGAGCATCAGTTCATCGTTCAATAGATTTGCTGTCACTAAGGGATCTCTTAGGCCAAAAACAAACCTGTCTTTAATCAGTTTATCTCTGGCTGTCCAAATTCACATGGTTTTGCAAGTTGTGTTATTGCAGTCACATACAGATCTATGGTTTCTGTCTTCATCTCGAGTGTTGAATGCATAGCATTCAAATATAACATTTACTCAGCGTTCAAACGTTTGCTTAAGGCTTTTACAATCTCTGTCACCTGTTTTCTTTGTTGGTTACATTTAGGCTGGTGTACAATTTATACAAGTCCCTCCCCAGTTTTTTAGGCGTATGGTTACTTTTATTGGTTCTGACTTGTTAATTGGTCTATTGAAATCTCATAGCTTTGCCATTGCAAGTAGAAAAACTGCCAATATCTCCCACATGTCTCCTTTCATTTCCACTGGAGAAGTAGGTGGAAAGTTTACTGCAGCCATGTTACTCAGTATTTCACTTGCAGCCTTTTGTTACATATTTAGTTTATTTTCTTGTCATTTTTGGCAGATTTTTGCATTTTGAACATTTTTATGTGTCTTAGAACTGTGCCTTCTCTGCAACATTTACTGAGTTGAAAATGTATATTTTTCTCCACACCATGCATCATGTTTAAGGACAGCAATGTTTTTCAATATCTGCCTCTAAGAGATCCTTACTGAGGTGCCTTACAATGTCTACTTCCGGAGAGCTGCCTCATGACACAAGTCACCTAACTACAGAAAATCAGTTGTGACATGTAAAACTGATTACATTTCAAAACTCAAACATTTTGTATGTATGTGTGTGTGTGTGCATTCATCTCCATGAAGATTCTCTTCTGTGGTGCAAGCAAGCAATAGCAAAGGTTTGATGTTACCCAAGGTGTTACTGTCTTTTTTGTGCCATTTTTTATTGTAAGCATCATTTTTTAGTTAAAGATTGAAAAAGAATAAATGTAGCTATTCCACTAGGTGACTCCTAACTGTGGTCTCTTTACCAAATCCTGCTTTATTAGAACATAGAACACTACAGCACAAACAGGCCCTTCGGCCCACAAGTTGCGCCGATCATATCCCTACCTACCAGGCCTATCTATAACTCTCAATCCCATTAAATCCCATGTACTCAACCAGAAGTCTCTTAAAAGACCCCAATAAGTTTGCCTCCATCACCACCAATGGCAGCCGATTCCACTCACCCACCACCCTCTGAGTGAAAAACTTACCCCTGACATCTCCTCTGTATCTACTCCCCAGCACCTTAAACCTGTGTCCTTTTGTAGCGACCATTTCAGCCCTGGGAAATAGCCTCCGAGAATCCATCCTACCTATTCCTCTCAACATTGTATACACCTCTATCAGGTCACCTCTCATCCTTCGTCTCTCCAGGGAGAAAAGACCAAGCTCCCTCAATCTATCCTCATAAGGCATGCCACCCAATCCAGGCAACATCCTTGTAAATCTCCTCTGCACCCTTTCAATAGCTTCCATACCCTTGTTGTGAGGCGACCAGAACTGCGCACAGTACTCCAAGTGGGGTCTGACAAGGGTCTTTAATGTTCCGAGATTACTGCTCCATTGAGTAAAACATTCACTTTGATGAGTTAAAATAATCACCTTTTTTGTTCAAAAGACCCATTCAATTCATGAATGCCTTTTGATAATTATTCAGGATATATGTAATGAAGACCTTTTAGGCTGGAGTGCATTGTTGTACTTGTGATTCTGTGACTTTGTTCCTTGATTGGGTTATGGAATCCACACAGCGTTGTCACCTGATATTTGATGGTCATTTTATGGATATGGTGACTATAATGTACTTTGCTCGCTTTGACTCAAAGAACTCAATCTCTCGCCAGATGTTGGAAGATTCAGCAATTTCATTTGTTATATCCTGCAGGCTTTGCACTTTATCCCCAGGTGGATTTTAAGATTTCCCAGAAGGATCACATGACTTGCTCCCTTAAAAAGCTATGCACCCCACAAACATAACACTCCTCCCCCTTCAATAACAATTTCCCCATAATGAAAACACAGTAATCTATTTTTATACAGTTACAAAATGTATTCACAGAATTGTGAATTTAAACTTAGTATGATTAATCTTCCTGCTTTTGTAAGTAATACTTACATTGACATGACCAATCTGGGGGACAGCAGTCTTGTGGCAGTTGCCTCCTTAGAGCTGATCTTTTGATTTGATTTATTATTGTCACATGTATTGGGATATTGTGAAAAATATTGTTCCTTGCACTATATAGATAAAGCATACTATTCATAGAGTATATAGGATAGAGGGAAAGGAGAGCGTGCAGAATGTAGTGTTACAGTCATAGCTAGGGTGCAGAGAAAAATCAACTTAATATAAGGTAGGTCCATTCACAAGTGTTATGGTTCAGGTTAGAAAGTGCAAAGTGTTTTATGAAGCATGCCTGAATCATACATTTTGAATTTTGCTAGAATAAGCATGAGATGTTTCACTTCAGGTGTGATTCAAAAGACCCAGTAGGGAGTTTTTAAAACAAAGTTCATTTAAGAATATAGTTAACATATATAGTAAGAAGATTAGCAAGAACTTTTATCAGTTACAAACAAGAAATAAAACAACCAAGTAATGTATATCTCGTAACAACATAAATCAGATGTTCTAATAAAAATCAATATTCAATAAACAAAACCCTTTGAACAGATTGATCACTGCACAGGCTAAAGCTCATATGATACTGGAATCCAGTTTCATGGGTTGAATGTTGATTTCAAATGATCTTGAAAATTCAGAGCAGTTTGTAGTCAGATCAGCTCATCAAGACACAGATTCTTTACTGTGGCATGGCAATAAGTCTTGTTTCAGCTAACTGGTAAAATTTTCAAAGCAAACCAGAGAAGAAAGACCAAAAGAGAAAATGCTGGAAAATCTCAGCAGGTCTGACGTTTCGAGTCCACATGACCCTTTGTTGAAGATTTGTTGAAGCATCTGGACTCGAAATGTCAGCCCTTTTCTCCCCTTACAGATGGTGCCAGACCTGCTGAGATTTTCCAACATTTTTTCTTTTGGTTTCAGATCCCAGCATCTGCAGTAATTTGCTTTTATTATAGAGGAAAAAGAGACTTCTACTTGCTTCTAAGATTGCCTCTAACGCTGCAGCGAAAACAAAACTGAAAGCTGAAAAACTTATGTTACCTGACCTGCCTACAGTTTTCCTTTCCTCCTTCCAGCAATGACATTACCCAAGGGTGTGACCATGATTTAAAAAAAACATCTTAAAGGTACACTAACATCACACAAGTCTGATGGCAGCAGGGAAGATGCTGTTCTTGAGTTGGCTAGTATGCGATCTCAGACTTTTGTATTTTTTTCTGATGAAAGAAGGTGGAAGAGAGAATGTTCGGAGTGTGTAGGGTGCTTGATTGTTCTGGCTGCTTTTCCGACGCAGTGGAAAATGTAGACGGAGTCAGTGAATAGAAGGCTGGTTTGTGTGATGGACTGGGCAATGTTCACAACCTTTCGTAGTTTCTTGTGGTCTTGGTCAGAGCACTAGCCTTACCAAGCTGTGATACATCCAGAAAGGATGCTTTCGTTCTCTGCTCATCAGTAAAAATAGGTACAAGTTGCAGCGGCATACTGAATTTCCATAGCCTCCTGAGGAAGAACAGGGGTTAGTGGGCTTTCTTAACTATAGTGTCTGCATGGAGTGACCAGGACAGGTTGTTGATGATCTGGACACCTAAAAACTTGTAGCTCTCGAATATTTTTAGTTCATCCCATCGGTGTAGATAGGGGCATGCCCTTCTCCACGCTTCCTTAAGTTGAGAGCTATCTTCTTCATTTTACCGAAATGAGGGAGAGCTTATTGTCGTCACATCAATTCACCAGATTCTCTTTCTCTTTCCTGTACTCTAACTCGCCATTGTTTGAGATCCAACCCACTATGGTGATGTCATCAACAAATTTGAAAATCGAGTTGGAGGGAATTTGGCCACACTGTCTGTCATATGTATAAGGGGCTGAAGAAACAGCCTTGCTGGGCACTGGCGTTGAAGATAATCATGGAGGAGGTGTTGTTGCCTATCCTCACTGATTGCAATCTGTGGGTTAGGAAGTCCAGGATCCAATCATAGAGCGAGGAGCTGAGCCCTAAGCCATGGAATTTGGAGATGAGTTTTGGAGGAATAATGGTTTTGAAGGCTGAGCTGTCATCAATAAATAGGAGTCTGAGTCCGGAATGATTTGAGCTCATCGGGGAGGGGTGCATTGTTGCCGCTGATTTTACATGCCTTCATCTTGTAGCCTGTTATGTCGTGTAGACCTTGCTGTAATCAGTGGGTGTCCATGTGGCTAGTAGCCAGGGCCTCTAGCTTGGTCTGGTACTGTCTTTTGGCATCTTTGATAGTTCTCTGTAGATTGTATCTGAAATTCTTGTTTAGGTCAGGGTCACCCGACTTGAATGCCTCAGAATTGGATTTCAGCAAGCAGTGAATATTCCTGTCCGTCCATGCTTGGGAAACACATGGATTTACTATTTTGGCACACTGTCTTCTACTAGTGAAGTCAGTTACTGTCGCGATGTATTCATTCAGGATGGTCACTGAGTTTGGAGTATTGCGTACAGTTCTGGTCACCGCATTGTAAGAAGGATGTGGAGGCATTGTAAAGGGTGCAGAGGAGGTTTACCAGGATGTTGCCTGGTATGGTGGGAAGGTCTTATGAGGAAAGGCTGGGGGACTTGAGGTTATTTTCGTTAGAGAGAAGGAGGTTACGAGGTGACCTAATTGAGGCATACAAGATGATCAGAGGGTTAGACAGGGTGGACAGTGAGAGCCTTTTTCCCCGGATGGTGATGGCTAACACGAGGGGACTTGGCTTTAAATTAAGGGGTGGTAATGAGAGGACGGATGTCAGAGGTAGGTTCTTTACTCAGAGGGTAGTAAGGGTGTGGAATGCCCTGCCTGCAGCAGTTGTGGACTCGCCAACTTTAAGGGCGTTCAAATGGTCAGTGGATAGGCATATGGATAACATTGGAATAGTTTAGGTTAGAGGGTCATTAGATTGGTTCCACTGGTCGTCACAACATCAAGGGCCGAAGGGCCTGTACTGCGCTGTTATGTTTTATGTTCTTAAATATTGATCAGTGCGCTGACTCGAAGCAGTGCTGTAGGAGATCATCCAATTCCTCAGATTGCATGATTTTCTTTATCGGATTCTCCTGCTTCAGTTTTTGATGGTAAGCCAGGAGCAGGAGCACAGCCTTGTGGTCTGATTTGCCAAAATGCAGACAGGCGATAGAGTGGTAAGCACGTTTGGTGTTTGTGTAGCAGTGGTAGAGGATGTTTGGGCCTCTGGTGGGACATGGGATTTGTTGATGGTAACTTGGTAGAACGCTCTTGAGCTTGGCCTGATTGAAGCCCCCAGCCACAATGGACATGGCCTCGGGATGTTTTGTCTCGAGGCTGTTTGAGGTTTCATTTTTCATCCAGCGCAGTCTTCATGTTCTCATGCGGTGGGATGTCAAAATATCGATCAAGCTCAAGTCTATCCACTACCTCTCAGTTCACTTTCAACTATTTCAGCCAGAGAGTCATCCAGACAATGTACCTTTTACAACATACAAAGGTATTTCAGCACACTGGTCCATCAGCTGTACCTTGGCCAAGGCATAACCCTTAAGAGGGGCCAACTGTTCCGTGTATGACCTTCGTGATGCTCGCTGATTTCAGGGTTAGGTTATTAAGCTTTTCCCTACATAATGATTCAGGGATCAGCAACACAACCACCCCATATCCACTCAATCCTCACCAGATTCCCTTCCACTTTGGGCAGCACCAAGAAATGAACTGTACAGACAAAATGTTGAATTTAAAAATACATCTTCTCAGTCTGCTCAGCTTCACCCGCAGACCCCATGGCATCCTCATCCTCATCTACACTTGCCACTTGTTTCAACACTGCACACTTTGACTTCCCCTTCTCCTGAGGCACTGGCACTCTGCACTTCCGGCAATGTGACCTACATTTTTACAGTTCGAAGTCCACGTTGTATAAGATCTGTATTTCGAATCATGAATATGCCAGGCCTTGCAGAAGGAAAGAACAGTCCCAGACTGGAACAGTGGAAACCTGGTTATTCCCTACTGTCTTAACTATCTGGAAACTTGATGTTTCAATTAACAGACAGGTAACCATGGATGGATGGAAGCCAGTTGATCACAGTCTTTGGGTGATTGATCTCAGCTGGTTGGAATCCGGTTGATCCCACTTATAAGGCAATTGTCTCTCGCTCTTAGAAATGCAGTTGTTCCTAGTTAGGCAGTGGTGTAGGCTCACTACCCATTGGACAAGGTTGTCCTTTGGTTGAATCATGCAATCCTCGTTATTAATAATGGCACTATTATCTAACCACAACAGCATTTTGTGCCTCACCATGACAGTTACTATGAAAATCCAGTTTCAAGTTAGTAAAAATTGAATTAAGACAGCAGTGTAGATGAGGATGTGGGGTGGCACAGTGGTCAGTACTGCTGCCTCACAGGGCCAGGATCCCAGGTTCAATTCTGGCCTTGGGTCACTGTCTGTGCGGAATTTGCACATTCTTCCTATGTCTGCATGCGTTTCCTCCGGGTGCTCCAGTTGCCTCCTACAGTCCAAAGATGTGTGCGTTAGATTGATTGGCCATGCTAAATTAACCCTAGTATCGGGGGATCAGCAGGGTAAATATGAAGGGTTACAGGAATAGGGCCTGGGTGGGATTGTGGTCGGTGCAGTCTCAATGGGTTGAATGGCCTCTTTCTGCACTGTAGGGATTCTATAAAATTCTATAAACATAAATACTGTGCATTTAATGAATTCCTAATGCCCCAGAAGGCCCACCCCTCATGAAGTAAGTTTTATAAGTGTGTAAATCTGTGAAATTGTGACTTAACTGTTGATCAAGAACATCAGGGATGATGTGGATGAAAGTGGTGGCCCACAATGTGTGGTAATCTAAAGTGGATGCAGACATACAGGAACAAGTGGGCTCTTGTTTATCATGTTCCCTTGAAACCAGTATCTTCACTGGACTTTCATAGTAATACATATCACTCTCAAGCTGAGCACAAAAATGTCATTCTAGTTGGGGTAATTATGCCATTATTAATAATGAGGATCACATGGTTCAACTAGACAACAACCTTGTCCAATGGATGGTGAGCCTGCACCACCGTCTCACTAGGAACAACTGCATTTCTAAGAGCGAGAGACAATTGTCCTGTAAGTGGGATCAACCAGATTCCAACCAGCTGAGATCAACCATCTAAAGACCGTGATCAACTGGTTTCCAGCTATCCATGGTTAACTGTCTGTTAATCGAAACACCAAGTTTCTAGACAATCAAGACAGCAGGGAATAACCTGGTTTCCACTGTCCCAGTCTGGGAATGTTCTTCCCTTCTGCAAGGCCTGGCATATTCATGATCAAGAATGTCAAGGAAACAGTAGTTGATTTAAAATTTTGATGGCAAGAACAAAAAATGAAATCTTTCAAAACTGAACTGAACCACTTTATTTACAATGTACACATTTCAAAATCTCTTGCATAGCTAAATCTCTGCTAAACACGGCTTCGTATTTAGATTACGAATCTTGTCAGAGATGTAATTGTTCATTTTCCTTGTTTCCTTCGCACATCCTCTGCAGTGAGACTCTGGGTATGGAGGTGGTGTTCAGAGCACGCTGGTGGGCAAAGAAAACAGGAATTGTAATCAAAGGGAGCCATCACAGCACAGGTAACATTAGCAAGTGAAAGCAGCAGGCGATAAAAGACACAAAGAATGAATTTGTCCTCTGACCACGGATCATCCCACTAGACCTGCAGGTGATAGGACTGACACCTAATACATGTCCAAAAGAGAAAATCACATATTCCAGTATGATTCATATATGCTGTCACATGTAACAATTAATGAACACCATATAACAAATTTTTACTTTGGAAATGAACATTTTTCAAGCTCTTGCAGTATTGCAGATTAAACACTTGTCCCATTCTTTTATAATAAGCAAAAGCAACATTCAATCAGATCAAGATAGAAGCACATCAGAGTTTCAAGAGTATGATGCTAATCAGACCAAGGGACATGCTCAATTTTTACCTGCCCAGTTCAGGTTAATTGCTCCAAATAAGCTTTAACTGACACAACTGTACCATCGGTGTGAAATGTGTTCTGGTTGTTTCTTGTTGGTTCCTGGTTGCTCCAGTTGATCCTACATACATGTTGGTTATTCTGTTTGGATCTGAGCCTGCCTTTCCCTTCTGGGGCGAGTGTGGTTGGTTAGGGCTTTCTTCAACTTGCCGAAGCTTGGCCTTCTGCCTCCAGCTGAAGTCAATATAAGAACATAAGAAATAGGAGCAGGAGTAGGCCCTCTGGCCCTTCGAGCTTGCCCCGCCATTCAATAAGATCATGGCTGATCTGTTGTGGCTCAGTTCCACTTTCCGGCCCTCTCCCCATAATCCTTAATCCCCTCTCTTATCAAAAACCCATCAACCCGCGTCTTGAAAATATTTAGCGAGGCAGCCTCCACCACTTCAACGGGTAGAGAATTCCAGAGATTCACCCCCTTTGAGTGAAGAAGTTCCTCCTCAACTCCGTTCTAAAACGCCCCCCCCCCCCTTTATCTTGAGGCTGTGCCCCCTAGTCCCACTGTCTTTTTTGAGCGGGAAGAGTCTCTCTACCTCTATCCTATCCATCCCATTCATCATCTTATACGTCTCAATGAGATCTCCCCTCATTCTTCTAAACTCCAACGAGTACAAGCCTAGCTCATTCAGCCTCTCCTCATAGCTCAATCCCCTCAACTCCGGTATCAGCCTAGTAAACCTCCTCTGCACTCCCTCCAAGGCCAAAATATCTTTGCGCAGGTGCAGCGCCCAAAACTGCACACAGTACTCCAGCTGTGGCCTCACCAATGCCCTATACAGCTGCAGCAAGACCTCCCTACTTTTATATTCAATCCCCTTCGCTATGAAGGCCAGCATCCCATTCGCCTTCCTGACCACCTGCTGCACCTGCAAGCTAGGTTTTTGCGACAATATGCATAAATTACAATTCTGCTCTGATGTTTCGTCAAAGCAGAGCTGTATTTGTTGCATGTTCTGGTATGAATCGAGAAATGTGTGAGGCCAGATATCAGGAGACTTGTTTGACCTTTGAGGATAGTTCAGTATTTCAGATTTCATTTACCTTCTTGGGATCAAGAGGCAGACCTGTCTTGTTAAAAATTATGGCCATAGACCTTCACTTCAGACTTGAGAAATTACACTTGTTTTTGTTTAGCCATAGGTTCTGTGCTTGGAATCAGTCTAGTGCAGCTTGTAGGTGAGCACCATGGACAATTATGTCATTTGGCACATTCTTTACACCATTTACATCAATGAGTAGTTTTGCCACAGCAGACTTGAATATATCCAATGTTGCATTTACTCTGAACATTCGTCATTATATCATCTAAGGCCATCATGGGTACGAAATATGTTGAGTGATGGTGAATAGTTCTTAACAGATCTTTTCTTAGTTGGAGGAAGTTTGCAGTGGCGTTCCCCAGGGATCAGTGGGGAACTTTGCCCTTCCTGATGTATTTAAATGATCTAGACCTTGGTGTATATGGTACAATTTCTAAATTTGCAGATGGTTCAAAACTTGAAGCATTGTGAACTGTGAGGAGGGTTGAAATAATAGTAGAAGGGATTACTATTTAAAGGGTGAAAAGCTGCAGCATGCTACAGTGCAGAGGGACCTGGGGGTCCTTGTACATGAGTCGCAGAAACCCAGTCTGCAGGTGCAGCAGGTGATCAAGAAGGCGAATGGGATGCTGGCCTTTCTAGCGAGGGGGATAGAATATGAAAACAGGGAGGTCTTGCTGCAACTGTACAGGGCACTGGTGAGGCTGCAGCTGGAATACTGTGTACAGTTTTGGTTGCTGCACTTGTGCAAGGATATCTTGGCATTGGAGGGAGTGCAGAGGAGGTTCACTAGGCTAATACCGGAGATGAGGGGGTTGGACTATGAAGAGAGACCAAATAGACTGGGTCTGTACTCATTGGAGTTTACAAGGATGAGGGGGGATCTTATAGAGACGTATAAGATAATGAAGGGGATGGATAGGGTAGAGGCAGAGAGATTCTTCCCGCTCGGAAAGGACAGCAGGACTAGAGGGCACAACCTCAAGATATGGGGGGGGAGCAGTTTAGAACGGAGTTGAGGAGGAACTTCTTCACTCAAAGGGTGGTGAATCTCTGGAATTCTCTACCCATTGAAGTGGTGGAGGCTACCTCGCTGAATATATTTAAGTCATGGGTAGATAGGTTTTTGGTAGGCAAGGGAATTAAGGGTTATGGGGGGAAAGTGGAACTGATCCAGTTCAGATCAGCCATGATCTTATTGAATGGCGGGGCAGGCTCGAAGGGCTAGATGGCCGACTCCTGCTCCTATTTCTTATGTTCTTAGTGTTGAACTTCAGAGGAACACAGGCAAGTTTGTGGTATGGACACACAAGTGGCAGATGATGTTAATACAGAAGAATGTGAATTGGTTAATTTTGGTGTGAAGATAGAATATAGAAGAAAGGATACAACTCTAAATCAGGTGTAGGAACAGAGGGACCTTAGTGAATCTGTGCACAAGTCAAGTTGCAGGACCACTGATGTGATTGTAATGGCAGAACTTTATTATCAGTATTAAAAGTTACATTTTTTTTAAGGGTGTTAGAGGAAATTATTCAGTTTGGGTCAGGCAGTTTAGGTTGGGTGAGTCAAGTTTGTTGACTTGAAGTGCAGTGGTGTGTCATTACAGCGCAGAACATAGAACATAGAACATTACAGCGCAGAACAGGCCCTTCGGCCCACGATAGAACATTACAGCGCAGAACAGGCCCTTCGGCCCACGATAGAACATTACAGCGCAGAACAGGCCCTTCGGCCTCATCTCTGACACACCAGTGTAACTGAAGCAGTTGAAGTTGCCTCAAACCAGCGCTTGCCAAATTTTCCCAGTAAGTCTAAATTGCATTTAACCACATATGTAATTGGAACATGTTCAAAAATGTTCGGTTTTCAGACAATTCTGGTTTTCCGACAGCCAGATTTTGGACATTGCACTTGAAACGCTTACATGCGCACAGCAGTGGAGTTCACATTTAATCTTAAGAGTCTACTTGAAGGTTAGTAAAGAAGCTGTTCACAGCAATATGTACTGTCAAACAGTGTATGAATGAAGGGGCGTGTTTTGATAGATTTGGATAAGCCTCTGATGGAACATACTGTCGATAAAATGTCAGAAAGCTCTCTTGATGTCACTGTTATTTTGGAACTCAGTTAGTTCCAGTTGGAACGTGACATAATCCTGAGTTCCAAATGGACCTGCTTCAGTTTACCAATTGTTTTCATTTCTCAGGCTGCCAATCGGTCAGTGCAAAATACTTTTTGTGGTTGATTGTCTCAATATGCCTTATTGCTGAAGTTCTGAAAAGGACGACTTCCTTCAGAATCAACTGTTTCCAGGGCGGCACGGTAGCACAGTGGTTAGCACTGCTGCTTCACAGCTCCAGGGTCCTGGGTTCGATTCCTGGCTCGGGTCACTGCCTGTGTGGAGTTTGCACATTCTCCTCGTGTCTGCGTGGGTTTTCTCCGGGTGCTCCGGTTTCCCCTCACAGTCCAAAGATGTGCGGGTTAGGTTCATTGGCTATGCTAAAATTGCCCCTTAGTGCCCTGGGATGTGTAGGTTAGAGGGATTAGCAGGTAAAATGTGTAGGGATATGGGGATAGGGTCTGGGTGGGATTGTGTTCGGTGCAGACTAGATGGGCCAAAGGGCCTGTTTCTGCACTGTAGGGTTCTATGTTCTAACTTCTAAATGAATGCTTGGACATGCTCATAGAGCTTGTTAACAAATTGAGCCTTCCTGGTAGTTTTACATTCAAGTTCGGTGACGTCAACTAGAATTGCCAAGTCATTCAACCACACATCATTGTCTGTGAAGCTTGCTTCTTTTCCATTGTTTGTCATGAAAGTTTGTATTTCTTCAGGTGGTGACCAGAAACTGCCTAGTGTGATCACACTGTTGAGCCAATGAACATGGTTCCAGTAAATTACATCATCATGGTCTAATCTGACCTCTGTAAGAATGGCTTGGAGCTGTCTGTAATTGAGTTCTTTGTACCTTGAATTTGACTCAAGAAACAACCTTTTTCATCACAAGTTCCCACTCTGCAGCTGATTTTGGTAATGATGTTGTGATGTGGTATTAATTAATTAGTCACTTCATGATTTTAGCATTAGACTGTACTTATGTGGTCTATCATCTCAGGACTCCCATCCGTTTGGCCTTTGGAACATTGAATTTCACCAAGACACATCTTACTTCATCAAAAATGTCTTGTCCCATTATTGGGTCTTTTATTTGTCAATTTTTAATTCTTTCATGGGATGTGCAATACACATCTCTTATTGTGCTTAATGCTCTCTCCACTCACATTGTCTGTACCTTTAAGACTTGATTAGCTGTAAAGATTCACATTCCGATCATTATTCTGTAAATTGAGTTTGTGTCTTTATATGCCCTGTTTGTGAACAGAACTCCCACTTACCTGACGAAGGAGCAGTGCTCTGAAAGCTAATGGTGTTTGCTACCAGATAAACCTGTTGGACTTTAACCTGGTGTTGTGAGACTTCTTACTGTGTTTATCCCAGTCCAACACCGGCATCTCCACATCATCACTGACTGGGCCAACATTTATTGCCATCTCTAATTGCCCTAGAACTGAGTTGCTTGCTGGACTGTTTCAGAGGGTATCTAAGAGTCATTCACATTGCTGTGGATCTAGAATCACATGTAGCCAGACAGGTAAGGGTGGCAACTTTCCTTCCCAAAAGGGCAGAGATTGAACTACTTTGAAAGTTTCTGTGACTCCACGTACAAAGATTGCTAGTTGAGCTGTATCACTTACATATCTGTCCTAAGTCCTAAACTATAAAACTAGCTGGTATTGATTGAGTCTTTGGATGCTGGATGCTAGGTCCAGTAACAGGTTGGTTTTGTCTCTCATCAACTTTTTATCAGGACATGCCATAAGACAAGCTCAAATTGTCTCTCACAAATTCCTGATCGAACAGTAGTTCCCCTCATGGTCACTCATCGCTTGTTCTCGCTTGGTCAACAGTTTTTCACCTTGATCTCTGCCTTAGAATTTTGGCTTGCAGCTTTGAAGAAAAATTGGCTGAAACAAGACATTATAGGGCAACAGTTTGCTCAGTCGATTCTCAGCTGACCTATGAGGCTGTCAAACTTGCCAGTGTGTTTTGTAGAATAATGATGTTTCACATTGTTTTCGTTCAAAACAGCTATCTTTTCTTGACATATAAGACATAATATGCTCCTGTCATGCTCAATAACAGAAATATCATTGGTTCAAGAATCTGTGAAGACTTGACATTCATGATCAATTTTCCTTTTCTTTCCTGTAATCAAGAGAGTTGTCATTATTTTTGTACATATTATAAATGACAATATGTCATAATTGATTGATATTCTGTAGAGAAGGTAGAAAGCAAGTTTCTGCTGGAGCTTGTGGAGTAGAACTATAACATTTCTCAACAGCTCCTTCTGCAAGTAAGTTGGGTTAGTATAAGTAGAGCTGTTTTTGTGCTTCCCCCATCAGGCAGCCATTGCTTTGTAACCTCTTCCTCTGCTCCGGCAGACAGACACTCCCTCTTCCACTCTGCCCACTAGTGAACTTATTAGCAGCAAAACAGCCTGTGATTGGAGGAGCAACTCCTTACAGATTCTGTCACTGCCGGTTGCGTGTATTTTGAACACTGTTTGATGAGCCAAATAGAAACCTCTTGATGGACTGGATTTGGTATATTGGGCAATACTGATACAAACCCCCCAACCTATTTTGATGCTATTCATTTGACCTACCTTTTCAAATTCCATGGCTTCTACTCATGATCTCAGGTTACCTCCTTATATCCCTTCTGCCCCTTAATACCCAGACCACTTACTGCTCTTCAATTCCACTTCCTCTGCTACCAGAGACCTAGTCAATGTATTGGAGCACAATTGGTTTATATATAAATTGCAACATCAGGCTTAACTACATCAAGATTTACTGAACCTCCCTCTAATCTGTTAAAGCCACCCATTATTGTGGGATTCTTAGCATCTTTCCTCCACTCTGAACTGTCTGCTTCAATCCCTCTCCCCTTCACTGTCTATTATGGAAAGATACAGACCACCCTTTCTGTTCCTTCCTCCATTTGTATTTGTTAATCAAAATAAAATCTTGCCCTCTTCACAAGTTATGAAACCCCTATTTCCAGCTTACCAAAGAATTAAATGATTAACAATGTCCATAGATCCTCTTAAAGCACAATGGCCTACCATTCCCACTCAAATTTGGCCATTCCTAATATCCATGTTAGTTGATATTACAAATGATTGCCTTTCCCCAGGAACTCATCCCCTCGCTTTCAAAGCTGCTATCATAAGCTATCTCAAAAAATCTATCCTGAGCCATTATGTCATAAGAATCATAATAACTAGGAGCAGGAGTAGGCAATTTAGCTCCTCAGACGTGCTCCGCCATTTAATATAATTAATCATGGCTGATCTCACCTCGGCATGAATTCTACTTTCCTACCCATTCAACCCCTTAAGTAATTAAAAGTCTATCCACCTCTTCCTTAAATTTACTCAAAGTCTTGGCGTTGACCACACTGTGGAGTTGTGAGTTCCACAGACTCTCAATCTTTTCTCCTTGTCTCTGTTTTAAATCTGCCACCTCTTTTCCTAAACCTCTTGTTCTACACTGCCCTATAAGAGAAAACATCTTCTCCCCGTCTACTTTGTCAATCTCTCATGTCATCTTGTACATCTCAGTTAGGCCTCCTCTCATTCTTCTAAACTCCAGAGAGTATAGACCTAAATTGTCCAAGTTCCCTTCATAAGGCAAATCCCTTACCTCTGGAATCAGTATAGTGAACCTCCTCTGAACCACCTCCTCTGAACCACCTCCAACATCCCTCCTCAAATAAGGGGATCAAAACTGCACAATATTCCATGTGCAATTTCACTAATGTTTTGTACAGTAACAGCAACACTTCACTATTGTATTTTGTTCTCTAGCAATATATGCCGAAGTTTCATTTGCCGTCCTTATTACTTGCTATACCTGCGTGTTAGTTTTCCATAATTCATGCATGAGGACACCCAGATCCCTCTGCACTGAAGCACTCAATGCAGTCTCCATTTAGATAATAATTTGCCATTGTATTTTTCATACCAGAATGAATAACCTCACACCATGTTAAACTGCATCTCCCCAAATTTTGCCCCATTCACTTAACTGATCCATATCCATTTCTACATTTCTTATTTCATTATTGCAACTTATTATCCCACCTATTTCAGTATTATCTGCAAATTTTACTGTGGTACCTACTATCCCTGTGTCCAGGTCATTAATATAGATTGTAAATAGTTGGGGCTTGAGGTCTGTGCACTTCACTAGTTATATCTTGCCAACCCAAAAAAAAAACCATTTATCCCAACTCTCTGCTTTCAGTTGGTTAGCCAATTCATTTTGAGAGAAGAAATCATAGAACCCTACAGTGCAGAAAGAGACCATTCAGCCCATTGAGTCTGCACTGATCACAATCCTATCCAGGCCCTACCCTCATATCCCTACATATTTTATCCACTAATCCCTCTAACCTACGCATCTCAGAACACTAAGGGGCAATTTTAGCATGGCCAATCAGCCTAACCCGCACATCTTTGGACTGTGGGAGGAAACTGGAGCACCCGGAGAGAACCTACTTTGTGCCTATCACCAACTTTATCTTCTCCAAAGCTCTTGAAAATATTGTCATCTGTTTTTATCTTGTTGTGTATCTCATCATAGCTTAATAGAGGAACTGTTACCCTATACAAGTGGCAATGTGGGAGTATGGAAAGGTAACTAATCATTTAGGATCCCAAATAGATAGATGAGGGATGCTAAGGCTTGTAATGTCACTGAAAATCTGAGTCAGGTGGGGTGGCTTCATTCAGGGAGACCAAAGTATTTAGTTATATCATAGAGAGTTCTTATTCATCCTGAGGATCTGAGTAGCAATACAGGCCTTGTTTATTCTCATCCCTATTCGCCCTGTGAAGGTAATAGTGGGTTACCTTCTTGAAATATTGCTGCTCCTGTAATGGTATTACCAACCATATTGATTTTAGGAAGGAAGTTCCAGGGTATTGACACTACAGCAGTGAAGGAACGGCAATTAAACTTTCGGTTCTGGATGGGGTATTACTTGAGTAGAATTGACAGTGATAGTATTCTCATAATGTATCTGCTGTTGTCCTTGTTGGGTGTTGGAGAGCTGTTTTGGAAGTCATTCTGGTTAACTTCTGCAATGCTTCCTGCAGTTGTAAATAATGCAATGTTAAATGCAATCTCAGCAGTGATGAGGAAGAAAACTGCTTTATCCTGGATAGTTTAGTGTTTTGAGTGTGACTTCAGCTTTGACATTTGAAGTCTTTAGAGGCCTTGGGGATTTAGAGGCTGATGTGCTCATTGCAGAATACAAAGGCTCTGTTCCAGTCTTGTAGCTGTCGCACTCATGTGTCTGGTCGAGTTATATTCAGATCACTCTGGTGACCCTCTTAATATTAATAGGGATCTTGATTTCAGTGCTGCCACTAAAGGCTGTTTAGGTAAAGTGCTGCCTTCTTGAGAGCAGCTTCTCTCAGCTTACGTCTGGCATTAGCATTCGTGTCCATGTCTGGATTAAGATCGTGATGACGTCCAAACTAATGGAATATCAACTGTCGGCTGACAAGTTCTTGGTGAGTATGTGTCATTTGATGACTGTAGTAGTGACTGTATCATAACTGCCCTTGCTAATGTTAGGCGATTGATTGAGAGAGAATTGATTGGGTTAGATTACCGGGCCTTTCATTAACAGACATGTTTTGATTGGTAGGTTAGTGAGGACCAGGACAAGTATGTTACTGCCTCTTGTTGACTTCCTGATCAGCAGGCCCCTTAATTCAAGCAAACTGCCTTTGTGGTAGACCTTGAATTTTCCCATTCATGCACATATTCCTGTGCCCATATGACCCTTGGAATTTTCTGTGTTGTGTTTAGAGCTACTGATTTGTCCCTTTTAGTGGGCGATGAATGTTAATCAGCGGAAGATTTATTTGACCTTGTTTGACTTGAAGCCACAAAACTCGATTGGTTTCAGAGTCAATCTTGAGAACTTGCTCCAGTGACAACTGATTGTAAACACTTGTACAACCATCACTAGAGGGTCAATCCTGCTATTGGTGACCAAATAGAATCCCTACAGTGCAGAAGGAGATAATTCCGCCCTGCGCTGACAACAATCCCACCCAAGCCCTCTCCCCATAGTCCCATATGTTTACCCTGATAGTTCCCCTACACTAAGGAGCAATTTAGCACGGACAATCCGCCTAACCTCCACTTCTTTGGACTGTGGGGGAAAACGGAGCACCCAGAAGAAACCCACACAGACATGGGGAGAATGTGCAAACTCCACACAGACAGTGACCCAAGCCGGGTTGTTCACTGTTGGTTGTTGACTGATTGATTTGATTCTCTGACCACACCTATGCGTGTAATTTTCCAATTTAATCATCGATATACTTTTAATTACTCCTTTCGCAGGATATGGGCGACGCTGGCCCACTCCTAAGAGTAGTTAGGGACAGGCAGTAAGTGCTGCCTAGCAAGTGACTCCCACATCCTGTAAATGAATTTTAAAAGGTGACCCCCTGCACTCTTCATTGAATCAGGGTTGATCCTCCAGTTTGATGGTAATGAAAATGCTGGCCTGTGGGCTATGGTGGAGTACAATTCTGCTGCTTCAGATGGCCCTAGCTTCTCATGAAAGTTCACTTCTGAATTACTAAATCTGTTTGAAATCTATCCCATTTAGCGTGGCGGTCCTGCCATACAACACGATGGAGGGTGAACGTGGAACCTCGTGTCCACGAGAACTGTGCGGTGGTCACTCCTAACATTACTGTGATGGACAGATGTATCTGCAGCAGGCACATTGTGAGGATGAGGTCAGGTTGGTTTTTCCCTTTTGGTTTCCACAGACCCAGTCTGGCAGAAGTGTCCGTTAGGGCTCAATCGGTAGTGATGCTCTCAAACTACTTTTGATGGTGGACATTGAAGCCCCCCTCACCCAGAAAACATTCTGTGGCCTGTGTGTCCTCCAGGTGGAACAGTACTGATTCATAGACTTGGGGGTGTGTTGAGTGTAACTGGCAACAGCTTTCATTGCCCATGTTTGCACTGATGCCACGAGACTGGTTAGGGTCAAGAGTTGATGTTGACAACTCCCATGACACCTTTTCCTGACTGTATGTCACTGCTGCCATCTCTCAAGGGTCTGTCCTGTCAGTGGGACTGGAACATGCCAGGAATGGCAATGGTTGTACTGTATCTACACATAGAATCATGGAATCCCAAGTGCAGAAGGAGGCCATTCAGCCCATCGAGTTTGCACTGATGACAATCCCAGCCAGACCCTATCCCCATAGCCCCATGCATTTATCCTAGCTAGTCTCACTGACACTGAGAGGCAATTTAGCATGGCTAGTCCACCTAACTTGCATATCTTTGGACTGTGGGAGGAAACTGGAGCACCTGGAGAAAACCCACACAGACGTGGGTAGAATGTGCAGAGTCCACACAGACAGTGACCAAAGCCAGGAATCAAAACTAGGTCCCTGGCACTGTGAGGCAGCTGTGCTAATCACAGTGGCACAGTACTGCCTTTATGGGTGGCATGGTGGCACAGTGGTTAGCACACAAGTAAGGTATGATTCTGTGAATATGACCAAATCAGTTTGTGGGACAATTTTGGCATAAGCCCCCATGTTAATGAGGAGGACCTTACGGGGTCAATGGGGATGGTTTGCTGTTGTTGTTTCTGGTGCCTTGAGAAGGTCCTTTTTCATTCCTCTTTTTAGATTTCGTGGATAGACCATTTCAGAGGGAGGGAAGAATCAACCACTTTGCTGTGGGTGTAGAGTCATGGGTAAGCCAGATCAGGTAAGGATGGTAGATATTTTTTTCTAAAGGCTGAGAGGTTTATGAAACAATTTTGAACATCATCAACAGTTAATCACAATGTGGGACTGGAATAGTGTCAGCCAAAGGTGCTAGAGTTGGCAGGTTCTCTTCAATGACAGCTGTCAGCCTTTGATGGCCAGCATCTTCTGGGGGTGGAATTTCTGCCCCCAGGGTCCTTGATCGCTGGGAAGGGCCTCCACTCCTCAGCAATGGCACTTAATACAGCAAGCCATAGCAACATAGTTGTCACATTGATTCTCTAGCATTGACTCTGCTAAATACTACCCGTTGTATATACTAGTCTTTTCTCTGCCTTGTGGTTTGGTGGAGTGTTGAAACGAACACTTCACATCCGTCTTCACCCAAGAGAATGAAGATAATGGAATGGAATTCAGAAGAGAGAGGACAAAGTATTGGAGGTGTTGACAGGCATAAAAATGGACAAATCTCTAGGTCCAGCTGAATTATGTCCCGGGCTGCTGTGGGAGGCAGGGGCTGTGACCCAAATTTTTAATTCCTCTCTGGCTACAGGGTTGGTGCCAAAGGACTGAAGCATACCTAATGTGAGTCTGATATTTAAGAAGGAGTTGTAGAGATTAGCTAGGGAACTCTCGCCCAGTGAGTCTCACATCAGTGTTAGGCAAACGGAGAAAATTCTGAAGAAGACAATTAATATCCGCTTGGAGAGCAAGGCTTGATCAGGGATAGTCAGCATGGCTTCGTCAAAAGGAGGTCACACCTAACAAATTCGGTTGAATTTTGAAGAAGTGACCAGGTGTGTAGATAAGGGTAGTGCAGTTGATGTCGTTTATATGGATTTCACAAAGCCTTTGACAAAGTGCTACATGGGAGACTAACAAAGAAAGTAAATGACTTTGGAATTTAAGAACATAAGAAATAGGAGCAAGAGTAGGCCATCTAGCCCTTCGAGCCTGCCCCGCCATTCAATAAGATCATGGCTGATCTGTCACTGCTCAGTTCCACATTCCCGCCCTCTCCCCATAACCCTTAATCCCCCTGCCTATCAAAAACCCATCAACCTGCGCCTTAAAAATATTTAACGAGGCAGCCTCCACCACTTCAACGGGCAGAGAATTCCAGAGATTCACCACCCTTTGAGTGAAGAAGTTCCTCCTCAGCTCCTTTCTAAACCACCCCCCCTTTATCTTGAGGCTGTGCCCTCTAGTCCAAGTGGATTCAAAATTGGCTCAGTTATAGGAGTAAACACAGTAAAAAGTCTGACAACACCAGGTTTTAGTCCAACGCCGGCATATCCACATCATGGTCAGTTGTAGGAGACAGAGGGTGATGACAGAAAGCTGCTTTAGTGACAGGAAGCCAGTTTCCAGTGGCGAACCACAGGGAACTGTGCTGGGTCCCCTATTATTCGAATTTATATAAATGACATTGATAACTATTTGGGAGGTAGGATTTGTAGGTTGTGGGTGACACAAAGATTGGTCAGGTGGTTAACCTTGAAGTTGAGGGTCTAGAGCGACAAGAAGATATAGACGGATGGTCAAATGGGCAGATAGAATTTAACGCTGAAAAATATGAGGTGATACACTTAGGAAGGAGTAATTTGACAAGAAAGTATTCAATGAATGGCATGACACCAGGAAGTTCTGGGACCTTGGCATGCTTGTCCATAGATCGCTGAAGGCGGAAGGGCATATTAGTGGGGTAGTGAAAAAGGCATATAAGACATTTAGAACAAAGAACAATCCAGCACGGGAAACAGGCCCTTCGGCCCAACGAGCCCGCGCTGCCACATCACCCTACACCTATTCTACCCTGCATATCTATGAATGGAACCCTACTCAGTCAGATTCAGGGAAGAAATAGTGTCAATTTGGTAAAAACCGATTAGCCTGAGAGCACATTTTTGGAGTGTGGGAGGAAACCGGAGCGCCCGGAGGAAACCCACGCAACCACAGGGAGAATGCGCAAACTCCCACAGACACAGGCCCAAATCCATGTGCCTGCACAGCCAGCAGTGCTAGTCACTGAGCTGTTGCGGCGCCCATCTACCGGTCCAGGATCAAGCACACACACCGACATGAAGTACTAGGCCACTCCTGGAACTTCCAAGAGCAGCCCAGGCACGACCCGCCGTGTGAATGCCCCTTGTTTGACACGAGGTGGACCTCCACCTGTGGAATAAGTCAAAAATATTAATCTTACAGCCTGCCTTTCCGGTGTCTCCCGAGTGTCTCGGGAGACACTTGCCTTTATCGACTAGAGCATAGATTACAAAAGCATGGAAGTCATGTTGGAGTGATATAGAACTTTTGTAAGGCCACAGCTAGAGTACTGCGTGCAGTCCTGGTGGCCACATTTATAGGAAGGATGTGATTGCACTGGAGGTGGGTGCAGGATGCTGCCTGGGTTGGAACATTTAAGTTATGAAGAGAGGTTGGATAAGCTTGGGTTGTTTTCTCTGGAGCAGAGAAGATTGAGGGGCAACCTAATTGAGGTGTACAAGATTGTAAGGGACATGGACAAAGTGGTTAAGGAGCAGCTGTTCCTCTTAGTTGAAGAGTCAGTCATGAGGGGATATTGGTTCAAGGTGGTGGCAGGAGATTTGGGGGGGATGTGAGGGAAAGTTTTTTCATTCAGAAGAGTGGTGATAGTCTGGAATGCGCTGCCTGGGAGAGTGGCGGAAGTGGGTTGCCTCACATCCTTTAAAAAGTATCTGAATGAGCACTTGGCACATCATAACATTCATGGCTGTGGGGCAAGTGCTGCTAAATGGGATTAGGTGGGAGGACAGGTGTTTCTTGCTGAAGCTGACTCAATGGGCCAATGCGCATCTTCTGCGCTGTATGATTCTATAATGCACTGTGATCTTGTAAGGTGTTATATGAAATTCACATTTTCAGATCATCAAGAGCTCCTTGCTGAAGTATCGTCGGCACTCCAAAAAGGGAGAGGAGACCAAGGCTGAAACCCAAGAGCTGAAGGCTGGAGGCATTAATTAGGTGTTGCAGGTATTAGGTATTTGGTTAGTTTAATTTTTTTTTGTCCCTCTGAACTGTGTCAGTAGTTTAAACTGCTACTGGGGAGATACAAGTTTTATATTACGCTTATGGTATAACTATTAAACTCCATAAAATATACAGTTAGGAATGATATTTAAAACCTGAAATATAATTGGTTATGTACAAACAAAATAAAGATGGCAGGGCAGCAGTAATATGTCAGTGGATTTCTCAGTTATCTACAGCAACCAGACCTGCAGTAAGTGTCTGTAGCATGAGGAACTTCACCTCCAAGCTGATGAGTTGAAGTCAGAGCTTCAGACATTGCAATTTGTCGGGGAGGGAAAGTTACCTGGACACTTTGTTCCAGGAGGCTGTCCTTAGGCTAGGTACTTTAGATTTGGTCCATGGTTAGCGATAGGAAGGTGTGACTACAAGTAAGGCAGGTATGGAGACCCATACAGTAGAAATTAAGAAGCCTCAGTGTTTGCTATTGCCCGATAGGTTCAAGGTTTTTACAGCTTCTGTGGGCGAGAACAGGGACAGCAAGCAGGAGTAGCAAACTGACTACAATACCATGGTGCAAGATAAGAAGGGGGAGCAGAACGAAATGTAGTTGTAGTAGAGGTTAATATAATTGGTTTGATTTATTATTGTCACATGTATTAGTATATAATGAAAAGTGTTGTTTCTTGCACGCTATACAGACGAAGCATACCGACCGTTTGTAGAGAAAGAAATGAGAGAGTGCAGAATGTAGTGTTACAGTTACAGCCAGGGTGTAGAAAAAGATCAACCTAATGCAAGGTAGGTCCATTCAAAAGTTTGATGGCAGCAGGGAACAAGTTGTTCTTGTGTCAGTTGGTACGTGACCTCAGACTTTTGCATCTTTTTCCTGACAGAAGAAGGTGAAAGAAAGAATGTCAAGGGTGCATGAGGTCCTTAATTATGCTGGCTGCTTTGCTGAGGCAGCGGGAAGTGTAGACAGAGTCAATGAATGGGAGGTTGGCTTGTGTGATGGATTGGGCTACAGTCATGTCTGTTAGTAGCTTCGTGAGGTCTTGGGCAGAGCAGGGGCCATATCAAGCTGTGATGCTTTCTGTGGTGCGTCAGTAAAAGTTGGTGAGTTGTAGCTGAAATGCCAAATTTCCTTAGCCTTCTGAGAAAGTAGAGGCATTACATAGAACATTACAGCGCAGTACAGGCCCTTTGGCCCTCGATGTTGCGCCGACCAGTGGAACCAGTCTAACGACCCTCCAACCTAAGTTGGCGAGTCCACAACTACTGCAGGCAGGGCATTCCATGCCCTTACTACCCTCTGAAGAAAGAACCTACCTCTGACATCTGTCCTCTAATTACCACCCCTTAATTTAAAGCTATGTCCCCTCGCGTTAGCCATCACCATCCGAGGAAAAAGGCTCTCACTGTCCACCCTATCTAACCCTCTGATCATCTTGTATGCGTTGGTGGGCTTTCTTAATTATAGGCATGGGAAGGGATGGAGGGGGAGAGGGAACTAGGACAGGTTGTTGGTGATTTGGACATCTAAAAACTTGAAGCTCTCAACCCTGTCTACTTTGTCCCCGTTTTTGTAGACAGAGGCACGTTTTGCTCTGTATTTCTTGAAGTCAATGACAATCTCTTTTGTTTTGTTGACATTGAGGGAGAGACTATTATTGCCACACTAGTTCAACAGTGTTTAGTATTTTCACTCTTTGCACGGATGTTACTCACTGATGCACTGATATTATTTCCCTTCTTACCCCACTCTGCATGTCTTTCCCAGTGTCACTGCACTGTTCCATTGTCTTGCCCTTTCCCTTTGGATTTCTAAATCTTCCTTCACTTGAACCCTCCTCACAACTCTTAGTTTAAAGCCGTGTGCACAGCCCCAGTTATATGACTCACGACAACATTGATCCCAGCAGTGGAGCCTAGAGCAATAGAAGAGCTCTCTCTTTCCTGAGTGCAGGAATTAGTTCAGCGACTCCACTTCCCACACCACTCTGAATAATATGTTTTATTCTTTGACCTGCTTAACCCGATATCAGCTGGCGCTGGCTCAGGTAATAATGTAGTGATTGTTACCTTTAAATTTCAAAGTTTTGCTTTGGATCCTAACTCCTCGAAAACACAGTATAACATCATTCCTAATTCTGTCTAGCCCTTGGTTCCTACAGGGATCTATTCCTCCTCCCACAACATGTTTATCTTCAGCTTTAAGGAAATCTTGTTATCCTTGGCACAGGGCTAGCAATAACCCTTGGAACTCCTGGTTGTGGCTTCAGAGAACTGTATCCCATTAACTATACTGTCCCCTATCACTACCACATTCATTCTCAATTCCCCCACTTGAATGACATTCTTCATTATTGTGCCTTGGTCATTTTGCTCATCCACCCTGCAGTCCTTGCCTTGTCAAAATCAAGGGCTGAGGCTCCTTCATAACCGTAGAATCTATAGTACAGGAAGAGTGAATCTGCCCCATCAAATCTGCACCAGTTCTCCAAAAGAGAGTTGGTGAGGTGATGGCCTAGTGGTATTTTCGCGAGACTATTAATCCAGAAACTCAGCTAATGTTCTGGGAATCCGGTTTGAATCCTGCCATGGTGGGTGGCAGAATTTGAATTCAATTTTAAAAAAACCTGGAATTAAGAATCCACTGATGACCATGAAACTACTGTTGATTGTTGGAAAAACCCATCTGGTTCACTAATGCCTTATGAAGATAGGTTGAGGGAGCTGGGACTCTTTTCCCTGGAGAGGCGAAGGTTGAGAGACGACCTGATAGAAGTTTATAAAATGTTGAGAGGAATAGATAGGGTGGACTCTCAGAGGCTATTTCCCCGGGTTGAAATGGTCGCTACGAGAGGACACAGATTTAAGGTGCGGGGAGGGAGGTACAGAGGTGATGTTAGGGGTAAGTTTTTCACTGAGGGTGGTGAGTGAATGGAATCGGCTGCCGTCATCGGTGGTGGAGGCGAACTCGCTGGGGTCTTTTAAAAGACTTCTGGATGAGTATATGGGGTTTAATGGGATTGGGGGTTATAGATAGGTCTATAGATTGGTGGGGTTGATGTGATCGGCGCAACTCGAGGGCCGAAGGGCCTGTTTGTGCTGTAATGTTCTATGTTCTAATGTTCTTTAGGGAAGGAAATCTGCTGTCCTTACCTGGTCTGGCCCACAAGTGACTCCAGAGCCACAGCAATGTGGTTGACTCTGAACTGCCCTCTGAAGAAGGGCAGTTAGGGATGTGCAGTAAATGCTGGCCAGCCAGTGACACCCATGTCGCACGAATGAATAAAAAGAAAGAGCATTCCATCCAGATCTTTGCCATATCCCTGTAATCCCATGCATTTACCATAGCTAATTCATCGAACCTGCATGGCTTTGGACTGTAGGAGGAAATCGGACACCCGGAGGAAACCCACACAGACACGGGGAGAACATTCAAACTCCACACAGTCACCCAAGGCCGGAATCAAACCCAGGGCCCCTGGTCCTGTGAGGCAGCAGTGCTAACTAGTGAGCCGCTCTATGGTTAATAACTACATCCTGACCCTCAGTCACACCCTCTGCTCCCTGGCCATTGGTCAACGCTAAAGTTCTACTTATCCTTTTTCTGGGGTAATTTTCATGAAATTGAAGGGGTGGTGATTGCCTCCTGAAACAGTCTCCCTGGAGGGAGTTTCCCCTTCTCACCTGCCATGGGAATCATAGTGGGTGAAGTGGGAGAGGGGGTTGGGGACAGACCATGCAAAAGTCTGTTGACCTGAGGCAGGATTTTCCTGTTTTGGAGTGAGTGTGGATGGAAAATCCTACTCTCTGAGTTAGATGCTCAAGTTGCAGACATTTATCCAGATATGGTTGTCTGGGACTGCAGTAGATTTCATGAACTGCTGCATGTTGCAAACAGGCATACCATCTGCCTTGTCCGTCTAATATTATTTTGATTAGTTCACTAATTAAGCATTTTGTATAATAATAGAATGTTCCAGCCTCCTAGCTTGGATTTAATTTTATCTTGCTAGATCTGATTGATTGGCTGTGAGGTGGTCTGGCAAGATATTCTGTTAAACAAATGCTACAGTTCAAGACGATGCCCCCCTCCCTCTGCCATCTGGAGTGCCAAGTAAAAACCTCACCCTTGGAACGTGGGGACCTGAGCTGCAACAGATGGAATAAATAGTAAGAATCAAGTTTAAGACACTTTATTTCCTCACTAACATGAATGCCATGCGGTATAATGTGGACACATGATATTTTCCAGAGGATTTTTTTCACAATGCCATTCTCTCCAGGTTTCAGCCCTCTTATGTGTATCCCTCTATGATCTGCAGGTTTAGTGCCGCTGATTGACATTCTGGCTCTACCTTTCGTCAGCCTGTGAAGGGCTAGGCCAGAGACCTGGCTTGCGCTTCTGCCTAAGAAACAGAACATCATGTTGGCTGACTCTCCAGGCCGAGTTTCAAATTCTTCACAGACCAATGGGATGTTGGATTTCATGGTTTCCACCTAGAAAATCTCCTAACTCCTGAGCCCAGATGAGGTCCCCTCTCTTCCCCTCTCTCAACAAGGTAAAAACATTGGACAGCTGTTTAAAATATTGATGGGGTGAATGAGAGCAAAAGCAATGAAGCAGAGAATAGAAAGAACCAGCATAGAACCCTACAGTGCAGAAACAGGCCCTTCGGCCCATCGAGTCTGCACCGAACACAATCCCACCCAGACCCTATCCCCATATCCCTACACATTTACCTGCTAATCTCTCTAACCTACACATCCCAGGACACTAAGGGGCAATTTTAGCATAGCCAATGAACCTAACCCGCACATCTTTGGACTGTGGGAGGAAACCGGAGCACCCGGAGAAAACCCACGCAGACACGAGGAGAATGTGCAAACTCCACACAGACAGTGACCCGAGCTGGGAATCGAACCCAGGACCCTGGAGCTGTGAAGCAGCAGTGCTAACCCACTGTGCTACCGTGCCGCCCTGAAATGGTGGATAGGCATGCAGTAAGTTTCAGCATTGAAATACGGATTCCGACCTGAGACCCAACAGGGCTGAGGAGATTGTCTAACCAGGCAAGAAGAATTTTTAAAAAAATACCTACAAACCAGGCCTTAAGACAAAGAAGGCTGCAGAGATTAAAGCTCCAAATCTCAGCTCCTGAAACAGCTGGGAATGTGGCAGGGGCCTTGCAGTGTTTTTCACCTGGGCTGCTAGTTTCCTAAGAGATCTTGAGTTAGCTGAGTATTTGCTTTAAGCATAGTCACTGACATGAGAGGAATTGGACTGCTGGGAGGGTTTTATCACACTGAAATTTCCTCCTATCCACCAGGGGTGTGGGTTACAAGGCTTAGCAAGTGGGAAGACACATTCAGTTTCCTCTCTGGATTGAAATGTCCAAGAGAATTTTGATGCTCTTCAAACTTGTGACAGTTGTGTCACCATTTTCATCACGTTACAAAATAAACGCAATATCTGGATATATAAAATCTTCTGAAAATAGGATTGTGGTTTTAAATCAGCAGCAATCAAGATTGATACACAGTAAACATTACAAGTTTAAGATCATAAGAACATAAGAAATAGGAGCAGGAGTGGGCCATCTGGCCCTTCGAGCCTGCCCCGCCATTCAATAAGATCATGGCTGATCCGTCGTGGCTCAGTTCCACCTTCCCACCCTCTCCCCATAACCCTTAATCCCTTCTCTTATCAAAAACCCATCAACCCGCTTCTTAAAAATATTTAGCGAGGCAGCCTCCACCACTTCAACGGGCAGAGAATTCCAGAGATTCACCACCCTTTGAGTGAAGAAGTTCCTCCTCAACTCTGTTCTAAACCGCCTCCCCTTTATCTTGAGGCTGTGCCCCCTAGTCCTACTGTCTTTTTTGAGCGGGAAGAGTCTCTCCACTTCTATCCTATCCATCCCATTCATCATCTTATACGTCTCAATGAGATCTCCCCTCATTCTTCTAAACTCTAACGAGTACAAGCCTAGTTTATTCAGCCTCTCCTCATAGCTCAATCCCCTCAACTCCGGTATCAGCCTAGTAAACCTCCTCTGCACTCCCTCCAGGGCCAAAACATCCTTGCGCAGGTGCGGCGCCCAAAACTGCACACAGTACTCCAGCTGCGGCCTCACCAATGCCCTATACAGCTGCAGCAAGACCTCCCTACTTTTATATTCAATCCCCTTCGCTATGAAGGCCAGCATCCCATTCGCCTTCCTGACCACCTGCTGCACCTGCAAGCTGGGTTTTTGCGACTCACGCACAAGGATCCCGAGGTCCCTCTGCACCGTCGACTGCTGTAGTTTTTTGCCACGTAAGTAATAGTCCTTCCTACCATTCTTCCTACCAAAGTGGACCACCTCACACTTGCCAACATTAAATTCCATTTGCCATTTCCTGGCCCATTCGCCCAGCCTATCTAGATCCTTCTGCAGACTCTCCACACCCTCCGCACAATTTGCCTTTCCCCCAATCTTGGTGTCATCAGCAAATTTCGACACCCTGCACTCGGTTCCCTCCTCCAGATCATCTATATAAATGGTAAATAGCTGAGGCCCCAGCACTGACCCCTGGGGCACCCCACTAGTCACCAACCGCCAATCCGAATAGCACCCATTGACCCCCACTCTCTGCCTCCTATTTGACAACCAATCCTCTATCCACGCTAACACCCTACCCTCAACTCCATGTCCCCTGACCTTCTGCAATAACCTCTTGTGAGGTACCTTGTCAAACGCCTTCTGAAAATCCAGAAAGACCACATCCACCGGCTCTCCTCTATCCACTGCCCTAGACACATCCTCGTAGAACTCCAGTAAATCCAGTAGATTGATGCATGGCAAAATATTGTAATTATTATTGATCCGGAACAACAGCATTAGTATATATGTACCAGCAAAATATGTATAGTACAATAGTCAGAGACCATATTTTCTATTGTAAATGTAAACATTCATTGTTACACTTTGTAATCTTTATGTTTCACCAGTGTGCTGAGATTGGGAAGAAACTTTGCAGACTGAGCCTTCCAACATTACATCCTGCATCTACGATGGATACTTGAATTTCATGAAAATTACCCCAGAAAAACTGGATTCACAGAGCTGAACATCAGGAACAACTCTGCAGTGCCTTAGTGGTGAACTACAAACTAATTTTCTTGTGAAAGATGTCCTCACAACGTTAAGACGGATTCATCTTTTGGGTGATAATTGATCAGGCTGTGAAGGGAAAACAAACAGAAGTGCAGGTCATAAAGGCTGACCATGGAGTTTCACTGGGCATTCTGGAAGGGGGTTGGAGACAACTGCACGTGGGTCCTGGAGGAAAGTCCAGTGACTGAGGAAATGGCCCCCTCTGTAGCGCAAGAGCAATGACCTCTGCCTACTTCAGAACTGATGCTTGTTGTCCCTCCTCTGCATGGACGATAAGATCTCTGCCATGGCCGTGCCTGCTTGTCTTGGCATCACGCTGGACCACATGAACTGCCCAGACCAATCCTACGCAGTCCCAGGCCAAACAATCTGTGATAATATGCATTTGGCCTGGGACCAGCCCAGGAGACGAGTCTATAGGCCACTTTGCTTAAATCAAGAGAAGGTATTTGACAGGATGGATCATGAATACTTTTTTGGGATTCTATGGGCTTTCAGGTTTGGGGTGCAAAAGTTGCCTGGATACGATTTCTGCTCACCATATCATTGACTTTGGGTATAGACAATACTTAAATCCAGAGTACTCTATTTTCAAGCTTTAATAACTTGTGCACAAGTGAGAACATGAGGCAAGCATAGTGTTGCTAGATATTCTGGTGATTCATACAGAAAATTTAGCAGTTATAGTTAATTACAGCAAATGAGAAATGAACAATTTTTCTAATCCTTTCATTTGCATACATATCCACCAATCATAGCCTAGTCTTTTGCCCTTTCTCCTCCAGTAGAAAACTATCTCCTGCTAATCCCTCATTAACATAATGTGTTTCCATATCTTGCTATTTGGTGATTGTCATGTAAATTCTTCTTTGTTTTCATCCTGTGGTCTACCCTGGAACGCAGTGTTTATGGAACAAGGTTTTAGATATACTCGCTTATCCTGAGTATGTATGTGTTGGCCTTTAGATATACTCGCTTATCCTGAGTATGTATGTGTTGGCCTTTACCGAAGGCCTTGTTCGGCTAATGATCATTTTCCATGACTTGACAGTTTATTTTTTGACAATTATGGAGCTTTAATTTTCACAATTGTTTGTAACTTTACTTTCACAGCCACCACAATGTCGGGTAAGGCTAATGGTTCCTTGCTGGTGCCTTTCACTTCGGGAGAGGAGTGCATCAAACGTGCCCCATGTCTAGCCAGTTATATGTCATCTATGTGGAGCCATTGCTGTGCCTCTTGCAGAGAAGGTTGATGACATTGGCACGTGATGTGTGGAGCTTATCCTCTTTGCTTAGGCTGATGGTATTCTCCATGTGGTCACCGTTCCTGTTGACTGGCAAAGGATTTGTGAGTGTCAGGTCCACTCTGCAGTGCATTCTGCCAGGATCAACTGGGGAAAATGTTCCAAACTCCTGGTTGGTCAGTGGAAGCTAGACTCTTTGCTAGAGAAACTCAAATCTTTTGCCTGCAACACCGCCCACCTCTTTTACCTGAGAATCTATCTTAGCCATGTTGACAAAGCTTGACTGGTGAGTTGGCAAGAGCTGGAAGCCAAAGTCACCATTTGTCTATCCTGCTAGACAGGACTGCTTCAAGTGCAGTAATACAGGGTCGAGCATTGTTCATAAAGCAGGTGGTAGCTGCTATGCTGTGTTACTGACTGGTTAATTCAGGGGCTAATTCCTTCCCCAGAATTTGTCACCAAGTTGCAGAAGAAACGTGTTGATTTATTTGAGGGCAAGAGGATTCACTGGCTGTCTGCTGCGCTGCTTTCCCATTTAGGGAAGGCGGTTCAGTGCTGATGTGCCTTCACACCCAAGAGTTGACTTTCTGCCTTTGTACATAGCTCAGCAGAACATCGAGGGTCGAAGGGCCTGTACTGTGCTGCACTGTTCTATGCTCTATGACTCTGCAGAGATATATGTATGCCAAGCCTTCTCCCAGATGGTGTATACTGGTGATTCTTCTGCCAGCTATTCAGCCTCAATTATGACAACCAGCTCTTGTTGAAAACCTGAGGGGTGTCCATGCCTCCTGACAGGAGCTGCCTGTCTTTTACCAGGACTGACCAGGATCTGGAACATAATCACCTCCTCCAGCCAGAGCTCTCCTGTCAAGAGTGGTGACTGTCATTTGGGAGCCACTTCGCAGGAATAAACACCTCCACCATTGTGGGTTCAAGTGGCTGGCAAAGATAAAGGTGAGAGCTGTTAAGGTGACCAAAGTTGGGAACAGAATGGATGGTGGATATGCAGGCTACATATTGCTCTCACAATGTGTGTCCTTGAGAATTGCCCAGCTTTCAGCCAAAGTCATTGAGAACTTTAAAAATTGGTGCCTGGACCTGACGGCATTGAGGGGGCCAAGGCAATGTCCCATCACTCCACTCTAGGTTTCCTGTGCCAGCTTGTAATCAATAATTCCAATTCCTCACCTTTGTTGGCTGTCCCGACACAGCGTGATGTTCTACCCAGAGATGATAGGGGTCAGCAGTAGAGAGTTTTCAATGTGCGAGTCTTCTCTTTGTCAGTTGGGGATTTGGTGTGGAGGATGTTGCATGCGTTAAGAGAAGGAAGGAAGGGAGAAGCTGCCATTGAGAGACTCACCTTTGTGATGACGGTCCAGAGGGACTCAGAGAATCGGCCCTGAAGTTTAACCCATCTCTGCGGAGAGTATACTTGAATCTGAGGTATCCTCTTCTTTTATGTGGGTAATTTAAGGGTTAATAATGTTGTTATTAATAAACTTATTGAATCTTTACTTGTGTTTGCCCTTTGTCCATCTTGCAAATAAGAGCACCGGGATTAAACTTTTGAGTAAGTAAACTGGTCGAAAGTATCTGAGGTTTTACAGATATAACGTGTGTCTCTGTAAATTCTATATAAAGCAGGCAATCGTACTTTTAACTATCTTGCTAAGAAATGTACTCTTGTTTTCCACTTCTAATGAATTTGTGTAACATATAGTTTTAGTGTAAAGATGGTGCTATACCACGGTACTCACAATGAACTTCCGAATGTATAACAACATTTGAATCGAATTGAAATAAACACTTCTAAATGTGTAAAGGCTGGTAACTGTTATATCTTTACTTTCTGGATTAGAACAGAGAGGGTAGCGACACTCAGATTCCTCTCCCTTTGAATCAGGTTTATAGGGAGCACAGGACTTCCCTCTGCGTTCAACTAACAATTACAAATTCAATATCTCTTGCTCTGTACCCTTTGGTCAGTTTAAGGGGTCACGGAGATTAGCCCAGGTCAGTTTAAAGCGGTTGTAGGGGGAATTAGTCTAGGTCAGTTTCAGGAGTCAGGGAGATTAACCTGGATCAGTTCCGGGACCTGGGGGGAATTAGCCTGTGTCAGTTTCAGGGGGCTGAGGGGAATTAGCCTGTGTCAGTTTCAGGGGGTTGGGGGGATTAGCCTGTGTCAGTTTCAGGGGATTGGGGGGAATTAGCCTGTGTCAGTTTCAGGGGGCTGGGGGGAATTAGCCTGTGTCAGTTTCAGGGGATTGGGGGGAATCAGCCTGGGTCAGTTTCAGGTGATTGGGGGAATTAGCCTGTGTCAGTTTCAGGGGGTTGGGGAGATTAGCCTTGGGTCAGTATCCGGAATCAGACAGATTAGCCCCTCGGTCAGTTTTCAGAGTCAGGCAATTAGTCCGGGTTAGTTTTGGGTCTCGGGGAATACCTTGGGTCAATTTCAGGGGATTACACTTTCTGTGTCATCTCTTCCTCTTCATCCCAGAACCAATGTGATCCATCTGCGATCAGGATAACAAATGAACTTAAAGTAATCGCTTTCCTAAGCATTGTAAGGTGTAAAAAATGTTATATTGCTACAGAGCCTTGTCCATCCTGAGAAGTCTAGTGAAAAATCCTACAAGGAATGGACCAAGATTCTTGAAAGTCACTTCTCACCTGAACTACTAATAATTGCTGAGAGATTCTGATTTCATCAACAAAGCCAAGAAGAGGACACAAACGTATTGCAATTTGTTGGCAACGCGGAGAACGTTAGCGAAGAACTGCAAATTTGGCTCGATACTCAACGACACTCTGTGAGACAAACTGATTTGTGGTCTTGGAAGTGAGGCAATTCAAAGAAGATTGCACACCAGAAGCTCTTTAACACTAAGAGTTGCTGTTACGATAGCAGTGTCCATGGAATTGGCCGTGAAAGAAGCTTCCAGAAATGGAGCTGGAGCTAAAATACACAAGATGGGAACGGGCAGTAGAGGAATGTAGAAGCTGTGGCAAGAAAGGCCACACAACTAAGGTGTGTTGGACACGACAGACTTCTCCAAGCCTGAAGGTGTGCAATTGCAAGGATACGTCAAGACCTAAAAAAGAGGGCTTACAAACACTCTGACAAGGATGAAGATTTCCAAGATGACATTGGACTAGGAAATATCCAAAAAATTAAACCAGGTGTCCTATTACTACATAGAACCCTACAGTGCAGAAACAGGCCCTTCGGCCCATCGAGTCTGCACCAAACACAATCCCACCCAGACCCTATCCCCATATCCCTACACATTTACCTGCTAATCCCTCTAACCTACACATCCCAGGACACTAAGGGGCAATTTTAGCATAGCCAATGAACCTAACCTGCACATCTTTGGACTGTGGGAGGAAACCGGAGCACCCGGAGAAAACCCACGCAGACACGAGGAAAATGTGTAAACTCCACACAGGCAGTGACCTGAGCCGGGAATCGAACCCAGGACCCTGGAGCTGTGAAGCAGCAGTGCTAACCACTGTGCTACCGTGCCGCCCATCAAACTCTCTCTTGATGAGAGAGTTTATCCAAAGGTTTTGGCTTTGTCTGAAATAAGATGGACAGAAGTAAAGATAGAAATAGCTATGGGAGCTGCTGTATCACCTCTATCAGAAAACATTCCATCAAAAGCTTAAACACCTACCCATAAAACTTTAAAATGTAACCCTGCAAACCTATACCCAGGAGATGGTTCCACTGATGGGATATATCATGCTTCAAGTGGAAGCTAATGGTCAATCAGAACATGCTAAAGGGAAATTTTCCTACACTACTTGGAGCAGCGTGGTTACACAAAATCAAGCTAAACTGGGGAGCAATTAAACAATTGGTTGACAGCAAAAAAACTTCTGGAGAAGTATTGGAAGATGTTCAAGAATAGCCGAGGATCTATGACTGAAGTAGAGACAAAGCATAAGATCAAACCTGAAAGCGACCATAAACGCTTCAAGGTAAGACCTGTGCCTTACGCAATTAAATCAAAGATAGAATTAGAACTAGAAAGGAGGGAGTGATTGACCCTGTAATGGTGAGCGATTGGGCAACCCTAAATGTCTCAGTTATTAAATCTGATGGTTCTGTACGTATCTGTGAGGACTTTTATGACAATGACTAAGAACATTAGAAATAAGAGCAGGAGTAGGCCATCTAGCCCTTTGAGCCTGCCCTGCCATTCAATAAGATCATGGTTGATCTGAAGTGGATCAGTTCCACTTTCCCGCTTTCTCCCCATAATCCTTAATACGGGGGTTCCTCTGGTTTTCTCCTACAGTCCAAAGATGTGCAGGTGGATTGGCCTTTATAAATTGCCCCTTAGTGTCCCAAGACATGTAGGTTAGATGAATTAGCCATGGTAAGTGTATGGGGTTACGGGATAGGATGGGGTAGTGTGCCTGGGTAACGTACTCTGTCAGAGAGTTGGTGCAGAATCGATGGGCCAAATAGCCTCATTCTGCACTGTAAGGATTCTATGAATACTGCTAAAATCTCCTCATATTTTTTGTGTGCTAAGCAACAACGGATTTGAAAGAAGGACTGTGAAAATGTGGACAAAGGAGTTGAAGATGTGCTCAAGCGGTCCGAGATATTGGTCCACTTTAACCCAGAGTTGAAAAGTTCACTAGTATGTGATGCATCGCCCTATAGAGTGGGTGCTGTTATATCTCACATTATAGCAACCTGGGGAGGAAAGACCAATGGCTTTTGTATCATAAATGTTATCGAGCATGGAATAAAATTATGCACAACTGAAAGACCAATGGCTTTTGTATCATAAATGTTATCGAGCATGGAATAAAATTATGCACAACTTGAGAAAGAAGTGCTCAATATAATTTTTGGTATTAAATGATTTCACCAGCACCTGTATTGCAAACAATTTACTTTGACCACGGGCTATTGACAACCATTTCTGGTCCATAGCAGGGAATTCCATCATTGGCCACAAGTTGTCTGCAAAGATGGATGTTGATATTATAAGTGCATAATTACGAAATAAAATATCAGCAGTCAGAGTTGCATGCCAGTTAGAGAGTCCCAATGACATTGTCTAAGGTATAAAAGCACATGAAGAATGACCCGGTAATGGGTACGGTCATGGACATGATTTTAGGAGGAATATCACTGGATAAACTCCTGAATTCAGACCTTATATAATGAGGGAACTTGAATTAACTGTCCAAAATGGAGTATTGTTCTGGGGGAATCAGGGTAATCTTCTCTGCATGCTTACAAAGTCCAACTCTGGCTCAACTGCATGAAAGTCATCCAGGGTTAGTATGGGTGAAAGAGTTTGCACAAAGCTATTTTTGATGGCCTGGACTTGACTCACAAATAGAAGAAAAAGTGGGACAATGCCAGTCATGCCTTAGAATACAGAATACTGCCCCTCTACAATCAGTTCACCCATAGGATTGGCCAAAGCAACCTTGGCAGAGGATACATAATAACTTTGCGGGATTTATTGAAACTACATGTTTCTTGGTCAAGTGGATGCATATTAAAAGCGCTCCTTAGTCAGGATGATGAAATCCACCTCAAACAGAGGTGTCAGTGGTGGCAAGATTTGGGCAGCTTCAACAACTAATCAGTGTTAATGGGGACATGTTACAAGAATTCGTAATTTACCATAAGAACAACCGTATACAACACACAAGGACTACCCCTTATCATCTGTTCACTAATGGATTGGTGGTGAGCTTGGTACAGTCACTGAAACATCCATCAAAGCATCAAGGAAGAAGGTTTGTTATAAGAGGAGGATAAACAACTTTCTCATGTCCTATCGACTCATGCTACCACACAGAATTCACCAGCATTGTTCTAGCTGAGAAGGAAACTCAGAACTAAATTTGATCAACTCACACCACCTGACACAACTACAAAGCAGAGCAGCAACATCAAGCACAAGTTACTCGCTGTGGACAAACATTGAAACTGAAGAGTTTTAAACAAGGAAAAAGTATTTAGCGAAAAACTACTCTACATGTGAAAAGTGGATAACTGCAACCATTCTAGCTAAGACAGGCTTGATACCTTAAACAGTGTAACTTGTTGATGAGAGAATATGAACATAGAACCCTACAGTGCAGAAACAGGCCCTTCGGCCCATCGAGTCTGCACCGAACACAATCCCACCCAGACCCTATCCCCATATCCCTACACATTTACCTGCTAATCCCTCTAACCTACACATCCCAGGGCACTAAGGGGCAATTTTAGCATAGCCAATGAACCTAACCCGCACATCTTTGGACTGTGGGAGGAAACCGGAGCACCCGGAGAAAACCCACGCAGACACGAGGAGAATGTGCAAACTCCACACAGGCAGTGACCCGAGCCGGGAATTGAACCCAGGACCCTGGAGCTGTGAAGCAGCAGTGCTAACCACTGTGCTACCGTGCCGCCCACAGAGACACAGATTAAATCCTTGTTTCAAAAAGCGAATTAGCAGAGACAGTATTAGAAAGGCTTATGTCAGACATCCAAGATTGTAAAATCCCTGAAGGAAGAATTATTACTGAACCAAGTGAGGAACAGGCTATGAGGGCGTCAATGATCAGACTGTGGAACATCGTATGTTACCAAAGCAAAATCAACGTCCACCAAAAAGACTCTCGTATTAATTGTACATATGTAAAAAATAACACTTGGTAATGTAGCTGATGTTCATAGTGGATAATCATTAATGTTTAAAACTTTGTTGTCATACGACTGAAGTAAAGGGGGAGGGATGTTACGTATTGTAGAGCAATGCATCTCATTGTGATTATTCACACTTCACACTGTGATATCACCAGAAGCATTTGCGGGTTTTTATCTCCAATGTTAGGCTTCAATCTGGCAACAGTTCTTAAATAAATCTGCACTGAGTTGTTCCAAACTCCACATTGTGACACTTCGTCACCTTTTGTCTTTTTGGTAATACCAGTTAAAACATCAAACTTATAACACTGAAATAAAAACATAAGATGCTGGATAAACTCAGCAGGCCTGGCAGTATCTGTGGAGAGAAACAGAGTTAACATTTCGGATTTAAATTACCTTTTTATAGAAACGTTTTTCCCCAAAAATGAATTTACTGTCAGCGTGTCCACATGGTGCAATGAGCAGAACATGTTCATGAGAGTTGAGTCAGTCACCAATATCAGTGTTATTGTCTGCACAGTGTTAGAAATAACCAATGGGGTATTTTCCCTTCAAATTTACAATATTGCATGATGCTGTTAGAGCAAAGTTTGCACTTTCTGGTCTGTTTAATAGTCGTGTTATATTATTGATAGGTTGCACACAAACTGATACTGTTTAGTATCATTGCTCCTTTTAATATTGATACATGTTGTACATATAATCAGACATTATTTATAACCAGGTGGCAATAATAGAAGTCACCATTTTACCAAGAAGTTTCTGTGATTGGTGAATCTTGAAAGGGGAAAATAAAACATGCATGACTGAGGGGAGGAGGGTTATCACAGACCTTATACCCCTCGCGCTTTCTCCTCCTCTGCACTTACTAAAATCCTGTTACATAGCTTTTTCCAGTTTGGACAAAAGGTCATTGATTTAAAACTTTAATGTTGGTACTGTCTCCGCAGATGCTGTCCAACCTGCTGAGTGTTTCCAGCGTTTTCTATTTTTAGTTGAGAAGATAATGATGCTGAGCAGTTTAAACCAGCCCCACAAGATGGTGCTGTAGGCTGTAATCCCATCTCCGACTCCAGTGGGTCCTCATCACTCAGTCTCTCCGAAACTCAGGCTTTTAACGAGTGGCAGAGGAAAGGTCCCTTGACCAGTGAAATGTGCTCAACTAACTGTCCCTTTCAAACAGCCTGTGAATGCTGTAGTTTTTTTTTAGAACATTACAGCACAAACAGGCCCTTCGGCCCTCGAGTTGCGCCGATCACATCAACCCCACCAATCTATAGACCTATCTATAACCCCCAATCCCATTAAACCCCATATACTCATCCAGAAGTCTTTTAAAAGACCCCAGCGAGTTCGCCTCCACCACCGATGACGGCAGCCGATTCCATTCACTCACCACCCTCTGAGTGAAAAACTTACCCCTAACATCACCTCTGTACTTCCCTCCCCGCACCTTAAATCTGTGTCCTCTCGTAGCGACCATTTCAACCCGGGGAAATAGCCTCTGAGAGTCCACCCTATCTATTCCTCTCAACATTTTATAAACTTCTATCAGGTCGCCTCTCAACCTTCGCCTCTCCAGGGAAAAGAGTCCCAGCTCCCTCAACCTATCCTCATAAGGCATGCCTCCCAGTCCAGGCAACATCCTTGTAAATCTCCTCTGCACCCTTTCAATAGCTTCTACGTCTTTCCTATAGTGAGGCGACCAGAACTGCGCACAGTACTCCAAATGAGGCCTGACAAGGGTCCTGTAAAGTTGCAGCATTACCTCCCGACTCCTAAACTCAATCCCTCGATTAATGAAGGCCAGTACACCATACGCCTTCTTGACCACCTCCTCCACCTGCGAGGCCGATTTAAGAGTCCTGTGGACCCGGACCCCAAGATCCTGCTCTTCAACGCTACTAAGACTCCTGCCCTTGATAGTGTACTCGTTCATCCCGTTGGTTCTGCCGAAATGGACGACTACACATTTGTCCGCGTTGAAGTCCATCTACCACTTCTCCGCCCATTCCTGCATCCTATCTATGTCCTGCTGCAACTTTTGACATCCTTCCAGACCATCCACAACACCGCCGACCTTCGTGTCATCAGCGAACTTGCTAACCCATCCCTCCACTTCCTCATCCAGGTCATTTATGAAAATGACAAACAGCAAGGGTCCCAGAACAGATCCCTGGGGCATCCCACTGGTGACTGACCTCCATTCCGAAAAAGACCCATCCACAACCACTCTCTGCCTTCTGCAGGCAAGCCAGTTCTGGATCCACAAGGTCAAAGGCCCTTGGATCCCATGCCCTCTCACCTTCTCAAGAAGTCTTGCATGGGGGACTTTATCAAAAACCTTGCTGAAGTCCATGTACACTACGTCCACGGCACTTCCTTCGTCAATGTGTTCAGTCACATTATCGAAGAACTCAACTAGGCTCGTAAGGCACGACCTGCCCTTGACAAATCCATGCTGACTATTCCTGATCATGTCAAACCTCTCCAAATGCTCATAAATCTTGTCCCTCAGAAGCCTCTCCATCAGCTTACCAACCACTGAGGTCAAACTCACCGGGCGGTAATTTCCCGGGCTATCTCTGTTCCCTTTCTTGAAAATAGGGACTACATCCGCAATCCTCCAATCTTCCGGAACCGCTCCCATCTCCATTGATGACGCAAAGATCATCGCCAGGGGCTCTGCAATCACTTCCCTGGCCTCCCACAGTATCCTGGGGTACATCCCATCTGGTCCCGGCGACTTATCTATTTTGATAGAATTCAAAAGTTCTAACACATCCTCCTTCTTAATGTCCACGTACTCAATCTTTTCCATCTGCTGCAAGTCCATAGCAAGATCTCCCAAATCAGCTTCCACTGTGAATACTGAGGCAAAGTACTCATTAAGCACCTCCGCCATTTCTTCTGGTTCTACACAGACCTTTCCCCCTTCACCTTTTATAGGTCCTATTCTTTCCTAGTTATACTGTCACTGGGCTTTCCTCCCATAGTAAGAAGTCTCACAGCACCAGGTTAAAGTCCAGCAGGTTTATTTGGTAGCAAAAGCCACGAGCTTTCGGAGCGCTGCTCCTTCGTCAGGTGAGTGGGAGTTCTGTTCACAAACAGGGCATATAAAGACACAAACTCAATTTATAAAATGAAGGTTGGAATGTGAGTCTTTACAGGTAATCAAATCTTAAAGATACAGACAGTGTGAGTGGAGAGAGGGTTAAGCACAGGGTAAAGAGATGTGTATTGTCTCCAGACAGGAAAGTTAGTGAGATTTTGCAAGTCAAGGCAAATCCTGGGGGTTACAGATAGTGCAACATGAACCCAAGATCCTGGTTGAGGCCGTCCTCATGTGTGTGGAACTTGGCTATCAGTCTCTGCTCAGCGACTCTGCGCTGTCGTGTGTCATGAAGGCCGCTTTGGAGAACGCTTACTTGAAGATCAGTGGCTGAATGCTTGTGACCGCTGAAGTGTTCGCCAACAGGAAGAAAACACTCCTGCCTGGTGATTGTCGAGCAGTGTTCATTCATCTTGTTGTAGCGTCTGCATGGTCTCCCCATTGTACCATGCCTCGGGACTTTCACACACATGAAGAGGCCTTAACCAGGATCTTGGGTTCATGTCACACAATCTATAACCTCTATAACCTATTGCCTGGGCTTGCAAAATCTCACTAACTGTCCTGTCTGGAGACAATACACATCTCTTTAACCTGTGCTTAACTCTCTCTCCACTCACATTGTCTGTACCTTTAAGACACGATTACCTGTAAAGACTCGCATTCCAACCATTATTTTGTAAATTGAGTTTGTGTCTTTATACGCCCTGTTTGTGAACAGAACTCCCACTTACCTGATGAAGGAGCAGTGCTCTGAAAGCTTGTGGCTTGTGCTACCAAATAAACCTGTTGGACTCTAACCTGGTGTTGTGAGACTTCTTACTGTGCTGACCCCAGTCCCACACCGGCGTCTCCACATCATGGCTTTCTTCCCATTACAGCCAATGGCCTTTTACACTGATGCAATGTTACATCGAATCATAGAAATTTTAAGTACGGGAGAGGCCATTCAGCCTATCATATCTGTACTAGCTCGGGAATAGCTTCCTAGCCTAAGCCCAACTTTACGGTTCTAGGTCAATTATTCAACTTTTCTGAACTACAATTTTAATTCTTCTGTTAATTGTTTTGAATGAATGCCTCTTTCTTATTCACCTCTGCAGAGGGAAATTCTATTTCGTTGGCTGGATTACTTTAGAAAAACCCTAAAGAGCAACTTTATCATCTAAACTCTCGCAAAGGTAAATGATTCAGTTTTTATTAAGCATAATGAATTTATTTTGAAAACTAATTTATTAAAACATAGAAAATTCAAACACAACATACAATTAGATATACATCGGCTGAAGGGAGATCCCGGAGTCTAGGAACAATGAGGCCGATTCACGGAGGTAGGTGGTTATAAACCCGGAAAAAAAACTACAACTCCCGGTAAGCGTCCTAGTGACGACTTCCGGTTACTAACTAATTTTTTAAAAAACCGCCGAAACTCGCAACTTTAAAACTAAAAATAAAAGTTAAACAGTATAAACAGAAAAATATACCTTCTTGCTGCCTCCTCTGATGCCCAAAAATCGCTGCCTCTCGACTCTGCTCGCCTGAAACATTACAGGAAGGATGTAGAGGCTTTGGAGAGGGTGCAGAGGAGGTTTACCAGGATGTTGCCTGGTATGGAGGGGAGATCCTATGAGGAGAGACTGAGAGATTTGGGGTTGTTTTCGCTGGAAAGAAGGCGGCTAAGAGGGGACCTTATTGAAACATATAAGATGATTAGAGGTTTAGATAGGGTGGACAGTGATAGCCTTTTTCCTCGGATGGAGAAAGCTAGCACGAGGGGGCACGACTTTAAATTAAGGGGAGGTAGTTATAGGACTGATGTCAGGGGTAGGTTCTTTACCCAGAGGGTGGTGAGGGATTGGAATGCCCTGCCTGCTGCAGTTGTAAATGCGCCTAGTTTGGGGGCGTTTAAGAGATCTGTGGATAGGTTTATGGACGAAAAGGGATTGGTTTAGGCTAGTGGGTCATTGTTTTGTAACTGGTCGGCGCAACATCGTGGGCCGAAGGGCCTGTTCTGCGCTGTAATGTTCTATGTTCTATGGAGTCTAATGGTCCAATAGTACCACAAAGCTATCTCCGTAGATCTCACTTTTCATGCCAAAACACTAAACTCTAATATACTTCCGATATCAATAGTACAGCCCAGTAATTAGCTTATTACGATTTCATTTATTATTCAGCATGTCAATCGAATCATGACAGTATTTTAAATCGAATTATTATCTGCCACCTTGAATAACGGTCTGTCAGTTGTTCATTTCTGACTACTGGAAGTCCATCCCTATCAAAATGGTTGCTAAGCGATGTAAAACTATATTCTGTTTGAATCAGCATTTTGCTCGCCTGTCAAGACTGGATCGTGTCAGACGGAGGGCCCTTTTCATCCGGTATTTTTCCCTCGGCTGGACATGCAGCATGTTTAATTTTTGTTTCAAGAAATGAATCAAGAGATATATCCTGAATTAATGTGTTTGCATCTATTGTATTTTCAATGCAAGTTACATATTTTTTATGTCAATGTTGCTGAACCTTGTATTTTGTTAAAGCCATTGGTAAAGGCGGACCTTGGGTTATGACACATTTTTAATTAATTTAATTCTGTTTCTTAATGTTAATGACATCTTTTAAAATTATTAAGCTGCATTTTGAATTAATACATTTCAATGTGAGCTGCATTTAATGCATTTAAACAAGTTAAACATGAATTAATTTAATTTAAAACCTTTTAGTATGATAATTTATTAGCTGCTGTTTATCCCTATGTTGGTTATCATTAATTGTGTGTTCCTAACTTCTAAATTGTGTCCTTCTATCTCCTATGTGTTAGCTAGCTAATGCCTACAAATTCTATCTAAGTAAATTCTTTCTTCAATTTCTCCAAGGGAAATAGCTGCTTTTACAATCCCCTCTATCAAGGTCTCAATTTTATCCATCTCAGTTAAATTTCATCCTCCGTTTGCTAGGTTCTATCCCAGCCTGTCCAATCCCCATCACGAACATTTTCCAGTCCTGGCCACACCCCCGTAAATCTCTCCACCCTTTCTTGGATGATGTGGTCCCATCCAGGGTGACGAGAACTGTGAGATGGTCTCCAGTTTTGGCCGAGCTACAGTTTTAGCATAAACTCCCTATTCTTAAATTCTTGACCTTGGCTAATAAAGACTGGAATCCAGTATGCCTTCTAAATCACGCGATCTACTAACTCTGATAGTGTCAGCTGTGGCTCAGACACTAACATTCTTGGAGGGCTGAAGGGCCTGTTTCCTGTGCTGTATTCTCCCTGGAGAAGGGGAAATTTCCTCTGTGTCTTGGCCAACATTTATCCGTCATTCAACATGTTAGGGGTAAGTTTTTCACTCAGAGGGTGATGAGTGAATGGAATCGGCTGCCGTCATCGGTGGTGGAGGCGAACTCGCTGGGGTCTTTTAAAAGACTTCTGGATGAGTATATGGGGTTTAATGGGATTGGGGGTTATAGATAAGTCTGTAGGTTGGTAGGTGTTGATGTGATCGCGCAACTCGTGGGCCGAAGGGCCTGTTTGTGCTCTAGTGTTCTATGTTCTATCACAAAAATCACTTTATCTGGTCATTATCACATTGCTGTTTGTGGGAGCTTGCTGTGCACAATTTGACCTCCAGGCTTCCGACATGATAACAGTGACTACGTCAAGAAGTACTTCATTGATTGTAAATGTGCTTTGAGACACCCAGTACTTGTGGAAAGTGCTACATTAATACAAGTCTTTATCTCTTTACGCGGCCTTCAGGGATCTATGGACGTGCATTCCAAGCGCCCCCTTACACCATAGTTCTCAGTATCCTCCCTTTCCTTGTTCACCCTCCCCAAATGTGGAACCCTCCCCTCACAGCACCAGGTATTGGGTTCGATTCCTGGTTTGGATCACCATCGGTGCAGAATTTGCACGTTCTCCCCAAATCTGCACGTGTTCCCTCTGGGTGCTCCGGTTTCCTCCCGCAGTCCGAAAGACGTGTTGATTAGATGCATTGGCCACGTTAAATTCTCCCTCTGTATATCCGAACAGGTGCTGGTGTGTGGCGACTAGGGATTTTCACAGTAACTTCATTGCAATGTTAATGTAAACTTACGTGTGACCAATAAATAATCTTTAATTTATGAAACCTTCCGCAGATTGAATTCCATTTGTTACTCTTCCGCTGACTCAGCCAGTCCATTGATACCTTCCTGCAGTCCACAGCTGTCCTTCTCACTATCTTTGTTTTATCTTCTTAATTTTGCCCCCTACGTTTAAGCTAAATGATTATACCACAAAAAGCAGCGGTGAAGTATTGCAAAATCCTACTGGAAACAGACACAAAAACCCCTGTCTACCACAATCCTATGCTTGCTGCCTCCGAATCAGATTTCTATTCCACTTGCCATTTGACCATGGAAGCATTGAGCTGATACTTTCCTGATGAGACCACCTTGTAGGACCTTGTCAAAATCCAGATAGATTACATCAACTCCACCACCCTCAATGACCTCCCTTGTTACCACCTGAAAGAATTCAATCATGTCAGTCAGACAAAGATGTGCAGGTTAGGTGGATTGGAAATGCGCAGGGTTACAGGCATATGGCAGACGGGAGGGCCGAGGTAAGATGCTCTTTCGGAAAGTTGGTGAAGATCTGATGGGCCAAATGGCTTCTTGCTCCACTATAGGAATTCTATGGTTCTCTGTTGTAAAGACAGAGGTAAAATATTCATTAAGATCCAGGCCTCTGCTTTCTTAATCTCCTTTTTCATTTCACCTCTGCAATTTCTCTACTTCTTTAAGCTTTCTGCAGTATCTTGGTATCTAATACACGCTCTCTTCCTTTTTGCCTTATCCTACTCTGTCTTCTGTTTGGGAGTTTCATCCTTTCTCTTTGTGGGGACATACCTGTTCTGAATCCTCTCTGTCTCCTCCATGAATGTCTCCCACTCTGACACTCAGTTACTGCCAAGCAGCTGTTTCCAATTCACCTTTGCTCCACAGATATACAGGTTAGGTTGATTGGTCATGCTAAATTGACCCTGAGTGCCAAAGGGTTAGCCTGTGTGGGAGTGTTGTCATGCAGGTATGATGGGCTGAATGGCCTCCTTCTGCACTGTGGGGATTCTGTGATTCTTGTCAGTTTAGTAAAATTGGACTTTCCCCAATTAAACACTTCTGTTTTCTGTTTATCCTTCTCCATGACACTAAAATCCAACTGGAATATGATCACTGCCACCAAAATACTGATACCCTTCCACATGCCCAGCTTCATTTTCTCAGAATCATAGAATCCATACAATCCTTCAGCGCAGAAGGAAGACTATTTGGCCTATTGAGTCTGCATGAGCCACAATCCCACCCAGCCCCGATCCCTACCATCCCATGCATTTACCCTAGCTAGTCCCCCTGACACTAAGGGGCAATTTAGCATGGCCAATCCATCTAACCCACACATCTTTGGACTGTGGGAGGAAACTGGAGCAGCCAGGGAAACCCACGCAGGCATGGGGAGAAGGTGCACACCCCACACAGACAGTGACCCAAACCGGGAAGCGAAATCGAACTCGGTTCCCTGGAGCTGTGAGGCAGCAGTGCTAACCACCAAGCCACCACCAGGCTAATAAAATTCGGCAAGTCCACTATGACGCTTACCGGTTTTTTACAAATGCACCATAGAAAGCATCCTTTCTGGATGCATCACAATGTGGTATGGCTCCTGCTCTGACCAAGAGCGCGAGAAGCTACAAAGCGTTGTGAACGTAGCCCATTCCGTCACACAAGACAGCCTCCCATCCATTGACACTGTCTACATTTCTTGCTACCTTGGAAAAGCAACTAGCATAATCAAGAACCCCACACACCCCAGACATACTCCCTTCCGCCTTCCTGTCAGGAAAAAGATACAAAGGCCTGAGGTCACGTGTCAACCGACTCAAAGACGGTTTCTTTTCTGTGCCATCAGACTTGTGAATGGCCCTACCTCATATTAAACTGATCTTTCTCTACACCCTCTGACTATAACACTACATTCTGCACCCTCTCCTTTCCTTCTCCCCTCTGTACTCTATGAACAGTTTGTTTTGCGTGTATAACACATAAGAAGTTATACTTTTAATTGTATCCCCAATTAGAAGTGACAAGTGACAATCAAATCAAATCAAATTTCCTAAAATCCAGAAATATCCCAACACGTGTACAAAATACCAATGGACACGTGAAATCTGAAATCAAAATAAAATCATTCTGGACACCTTTAATGGTAAGAAGTCTGACAACACCAGGTTTCAGTCCAACTGATTTATTTGATAGTAAACTCAGTAGCTTTCGAGGTTTCCCTCTTCTTCAGGTCCCTCTTCTTTCACCTGAAGAAGAGGGAAACCTCGAAAGCTTGTGAGTTTACTATCAAATAAATCGGTTGGACTTAAACCTGGTGTTGTCAGACTTTTTACTGTGTTCACCCCAGTCCCAACGCCGGCATCTCCACATCATCTCCACCTCGTGTCAAACGAGGGGCATTCACACGGCGGGTCGTGCCTGGGCTGCTCTTGGAAGTTCCAGGAGTGGCCTAGAACTTCGTGTCGGTGTGTGTGCTTGATCCTGGACCGGTAGATGGGCGCCGCAACAGCTCAGTGACTAGCACTGCTGGCTGTGCAGGCACATGGATTTGGGCCTGTGTCTGTGGGAGTTTGCGCATTCTCCCTGTGGTTGCGTGGGTTTCCTCCGGGCGCTCCGGTTTCCTCCCACACCCCAAAAATGTGCTCTCAGGCTAATCGGTTTTTACCAAATTGACACTATTTCTTCCCTGAATCTGACTGAGTAGGGTTCCATTCATAGACATGCAGGGTAGAATAGGTGTAGGGTGATGTGGCGGCCGGGCTCGTTGGGCCGAAGGGCCTGTTTCCCGTGCTGGATTGTTCTTTGTTCTTTATGACATTTTCAATGGGACAGGCAGTGTCTGTAGAGAAAGATTTGTAAAGAAGTGCATCTCTGTGATTAGCCACACGATGTACTGTGACTCCACCAGGGGCATTTTCAGGTTTTTAGCTCTTCTTTCAAACAGGCAGTACCTTGTAAATAAACCTTCATTGGTTTTGTTTCACCAGTGAAGGTGTGGCACCTTGAGAAAGCCTTTCTCCTTGTCAGATCAGTTCAGAAACAATTCCACAGGAAGAATGTGAATAAACGTCAGCACACGCCGATTAAAGACAGGTTTGACTAACTTGATCGTTTGAACGTTGCTGCTTGACTGAGTTTGTGGCAGGCGAGAGAACGAACAAAGAGGAAAACATCTACTCTCATCCTTACCAATCTACCTGTCACAGTTGCATCTATCCAGGATGGTATCGGTACGAGTGGCCCGACAGTTATCTTTCTGATGTTAAAGTCCCATCTTCACAGTGAAGAAACTCTCCATGGAGTTGTGTGAGATTAACACCGTTTTAAATGGATCTGGTCAGAACAGATGAAGCAGCTCAAAACTGGGCATGCTTGAGGCACTGTGACCACCAGCAGCAGCAGAATTACATTCCACCTCTGTCACGTCACAAATCAATTCCAGCCTCCCAGACTGTCTGGAGCCACTACAGTTCACCTACCACCGCAACAGGGCCACAGCAGACGCCATCTCCCTGGCCCTGCACTCAACCCTGGAACACCGAGATAACAAAGACACCTATGTCAGACTCCTATTTATTGACTGCAGTTCAGACTTCAACACCATTATTCCTATGAAACATATCTCCAAACTCTGTGGCCTAGGCCTCAGCTTCCCCCCTCTGCGGCTGGATCCTGAACTCCCTGACCCACAGACCACAATCAGTAAGGACAGGCAACAACACCCCCTCCACAATCACCCTCAACACTGGTGCCCCACAAGGCTGTACTCTCAGCCCCCTTACTATACTCCTTATACACCTATGGGGCCAAATTCCCCTCCAATTCGATTTTCAAATTTGCTGATGACACCACCATAGTGGGTCGGGTCTCAAACACTGACGAGACAGAGTACAGGAATGAGACAGAGAATCTGGTGAACTGGTGCGGCAACAATAATCTCTCCCTCAACAGCAACAAAATGAAGGAGATTGCCATCACTTTCAGAAAGTGCACTGGAGAACATGCCCCTATTTACGTCAACGGGAACAAAGTAGAAAGGGTCGAGAGCTTCAGGTTTTTAGGGGTCCAGATCACCAACAGCCTGTCCTAGTCCCCCCAGGCTGACATTACAGTTAAGAAAGCCCCACCAACGCCTCTACTTTCTCAGAAGACTAAGGAAATTTGGCATGTCCGCGACAACTCTCACCAATTTTTACAGATGCACCTTAGAAACCATTCTTTCTGGTTGTGTCACAGCTCGGTACGGGCTCCTGCTCTGCCCAAGACCGCAAGAAACTACAAAAGATCATGAATGTGGCCCAATCCATTACACAAACGAGCCTCCCATTCATTGACTCTGTCTATATTTCCCGCTGCCTTGGCAAAGCAGCCGGCATAATTAAGGACATCACGCACCCCGGGACATTCTCTCTTCCGCCTTCTTCCATCGGGAGAAAGATAACAAAAGTCTGAGGTCACGTACCGACCAACACGGGAACAGCTTTTTCCCTGCTGCCATCAGACTTTTGAATGGATTTACCTTGAATAAGTTGATCTTTCTCTACACTCTCGCGATGATTGTAACACTACATTGTGCACTCTCGTTTCCTTCTCTATGAACGGTATGCTTTGTCTTTATGGCGTGCAAGAAACAATACTTTTAATACATGTGATAATAATAAATCAAGTCTAACTTCATGACCTAGCGTATCCCTCACTCTACTGTTACCATCAAGATGGGGCAAACTCTGATTCAGGGGCGGCACGGTAGCACAGTGGTTAGCACTGCTGCTTCACAGCTCCAGGGTCCTGGGTTCGATTCCCGGCTCGGGTCACTGCCTGTGTGGAGTTTGCACATTCTCCTCGTGTCTGCGTGGGTTTCCTCCGGGTGCTCCGGTTTCCTCCCACAGTCCAAAGATGTGCGGGTTAGGTTCATTGGCTATGTTAAAATTGCCCCTTAGTGTCCTGGGATGTGTAGGTTAGAGGGATTAGCAGGTAAATGTGTAGGGATATGGGGATAGGATCTGGGTGGGATTGTGTTCGGTGCAGACTCGATGGGCCGAAGGGCCTGTTTCTGCACTGTAGGGTTCTATGTTCTATGTTCAGTGAAGAGTGCACGAGGTCATGCCGGGGAAACCTAAGGAGGTGTCCACTTGGTGAAGCTACAACGCAGGACTACTTGCATTCCGAACAGTGGAAGCAGCAAGTAATAGAATTAAGCAAACTCACAACCAGTAGATCAGATTTAAGCTCTATAATCCTGCCACAGCCAGTTGTGAATGACGGTGAACAATTAAATCAATAATGGGAAACTGAGGCTTCACAAATACCTCCATCCCCAGTGATGGGGAGCCCAGTGCATAAAATAAAGCTGAAATATTGGCAACAAACTTTAGCCAGAAGTGCTAAATGGATGATCCATCTCAGCCTTCCCTGAGATCCCTAGCATTACAGAAGCCAGACTCCAGTCAATTTAATTCATTCCAGATGATCCTCAGGGTCCTTGTGCATGAGTCGCAAAAACCCAGCCTGCAGGTGCAGCAGGTGGTCAGGAAGGCGAATGGGATGCTGGCCTTCATAGCGAGGGGGATTGAATATAAAAGTAGGGAGGTCTTGCTGCAACTGTACAGGGCACTGGTGAGACTGCAGCTGGAGTACTGTGTGCAGTTTTGGGCGCCGCACTTACACAAGGATATTTTGGCCTTGGAGGGAGTGCAGAGGAGGTTTACTAGGCTGATGCCGGAGTTGAGGGGATTGAGCTATGAGGAGAGGCTGAATAAACTAGGCTTGTACTCGTTAGAGTTTAGAAGAATGAGGGGAGATCTCATTGAGACGTATAAGATGATGAATGGGATGGATAGGATAGAGGTGGAGAGACTCTTCCCGCTCAGAAAGGACAGTAGGACTAGAGGGCACAGCCTCAAGATAAAGGGAGGGCGGTTTAGAACAGAGTTGAGGAGGAACTTCTTCACTCAAAGGGTGGTGAATCTCTGGAATTCTCTGCCAGTTGAAGTGGTGGAGGCTGCCTCGCTAAATATATTTAAGACAAGGGTTGATAGGTTTTTGATAGACGAGGGGATTAAGGGTTATGGGAAGAGGGCGGGAATGTGGAACTGAGCCACGACAGATCAGCCATGATCTTCTTGAATGGCAGGGCAGGCTCGAAGGGCTAGATGGCCTACTCCTGCTCCTATTTCTTATGTTCTTATATCAATAAATTGCTGAAGAAACTGGATAGCACAAAGGCTGTGGGCCCTGACAATACTCTGGCAGTAGACTGGTGCCCCAGAACTGGCAAATGCATAGCCAAGCGGTTCCAGCACAGCTGCAACAGTGGCATTTACTGAGCAACACGCAAAATTGCCCACGTGCTTCCTATTCATAAAAAACAGGATAAATCCAACCTGGCCAATTAGTGCCCATCAGTCAGGGTGACCAACAGTCAATCTTGGGGCTCTCCCCAATTTGAGCCTCATCAAACCATCACCCCCACACCCCCTATCACCTTCTCCAGAACCTGCTGTGATGGCAAAGTGTTCCATAATTTCTTGCATTGGTTAACCTGCTGTCAGTCTGTTCTAAAGTGATGTAAGCTGCTGTTTACAGTGCTGTCAATAATCTACTCACTGGCACTCATTCCACCAGGTTCACTTAGCTCCTGATCTCATTACAGCCTTGGACAAAAGATCTGAAACTTAAGAAGTGAGGTGAGTGTGGCAATCAAGGCAAAACTGGAGTCACTGGGAATCAGGGGAGAACCCTCCACTGGTTGGAGTAATACCAAAGAAGACTCAGTTCCACCTTCCCGCCCTCTCCCCATAACCCTTAATCCCCTCTCTTATCAAAAACCCATCAACCCGTTTCTTAAAAATATTTAGCGAGGCAGCCTCCACCACTTCAACGGGCAGAGAATTCCAGAGATTCACCACCCTTTGAGTGAAGAAGTTCCTCCTCAACTCCGTTCTAAACCGCCCCCCCTTTATCTTGAGGCTGTGCCCCCTAGTCCTACTGTCTTTTTTGAGCGGGAAGAGTCTCTCCACCTCTATCCTATCCATCCCATTCATCATCTTATACGTCTCAATGAGATCTCCCCATATTCTTCTAAACTCTAACGAGTACAAGCCTAGTTTATTCAACCTCTCCTCATAGCTCAACCCCCTCATCTCCAGTATCAGCATAGTAAACCTCCTCTGCACTCTCTCCAGGGCCAAAATATCCTTGCGCAGGTGTGGCGCCCAAAACTGCACACAGTACTCCAGCTGCGGCCTCACCAATGTGTTTAGGGATGAGGAATGGTTAAGGATGGGAAATGTTTAGGGATGGGGAGTGATTAGTGATGGGGAATGGTTAACATAGAACATTACAGCGCAGAACAGGCCCTTCGGCCCACGATGTTGCGTCGACCAGTTAAAAACAATGACCCTCTAACCTAAACCAATCTCTTTCCATCCATAAACCTATCCACGGATCTCTTAAACGCCCCCAAACTAGGCGCATTTACAACTGCAGCTGGCAGGGCATTCCAGTCCCTCACCACCCTCTGGGTAAAGAACCTACCCCTGAAATCCATCCTATAACTACCCCCCCGTTAATTTAAAGCCATGCCCCCTCGTGCTCGCTTTCTCCATCCGAGGAAAAAGGCTACCACTGTCCACCCTATCTAAACCTCTAATCATCTTATATGTTTCAATAAGATCCCCTCTTAGCCGCCTTCTTTCTAGCGAAAACAACCTCAAATCCCTCAGTCTCTCCTCATAGGACCTCCCCTCCATACCAGGCAACATCCTGGTAAACCTCCTCTGCACCCTCTCCAAAGCCTCCACATCCTTCATTTATTTTATTTATTTATTTTTATTTATTTTATTCAGTTTATTTATTTATTTAGTTTATTCAGCCTCTCCTCATAGCTCAACCCCCTCAACTCCGGTATCAGCCTAGTAAACCTCCTCTGCACTCCCTCCAGGGCCAAAATATCCTTGCGTAAGTATAATGACCAGAATTGCACACAGTACTCCAGCTGCGGCCTCACCAATGCCCTATACAGCTGCAGCAAGACCTCCCTACTTTTATATTCAATCCCCTTCGCTATGAAGGCCAGCATCCCATTCGCCTTCCTGACCACCTGCTGCACCTGCAAGCTGGGTTTTTGTGACTCATGCACAAGGACCCCGAGGTCCCTCTGCACCGTCGCCTGCTGCAGTTTTTCACCACGTAAGTAATAGTCCTTCCTACCATTATTCCTACCAAAGTGGACCACCTCGCATTTGCCAACATTAAATTCCATTTGCCATTTCCTGGCCCATTCGCCCAGCCTATCTAGATCCTTCTGCAGACTCTCCACACCCTCCGCACAATTTGCCGTTCCACCAATCTTGGTGTCATCAGCAAATTTCAACACTATACACTCGATTCCCTCCTCCAGATCATCTATATAAATGGTAAATGGTTGGAGATGGGGAGTGTTTTGATCTGGGAAATGGTTAGGGATGGGAGTGATTAGAGATGGGGAATGGGTAGGGATGGGAGTGATTAGAGATGGGGAATGGTTAGGGATGGGAGTGATTAGAGATGGGGAATGGTTAGGGATGGGAGTGATTAGAGATGGGGAATGGTTAGGGATGGGAGTGATTAGAGATGGGGAATGGGTAGGGAAGGGGTGTGATTAGAGATGGGGAATGGTTAGGGATGGGAGTGATTAGAGATGGGGAATGGTTAGGGAAGCGGTGTGATTAGAGATGGGGAATGGTTAGGGATGGTTGGGGAAGGGGGGATTATTTGGATAGATGGGGTCAAGAATAGATTTTTGGGATGGTTTGATGACAGCTATTTTTGCAGAGGGAGAGACAATGCCTTGGGAAAGGGACTCAGCAGCAATGTGTTTATTTGAAACTGAATTCAACATCTGCAGCTGGTTGGATTTTGAACGTTACCCTGTGTTACTAATTCAGAGCTCCGCAGGTTCTGAGAACATGCTGTCAGCAAACTGCTCCTGTCTGATATGAGTAGAAAATCTCAAGGGCTCACAAGAGGTGACAGGGCCCCGTGTGGGTGTCAGATCATTGGAACCTGAGGCCGTCTCTCTGCTTTTCCATTGCGGCTGCTGTGGGCCTGTAATGAAATGACAGATCTTATCTCTCATCACACATCATTGCACAAAGAATGCTGATGGTTAGAAGGAACTTGAACTGGAGACTAACGTTAGATTTATGAAAGAAAATTTCAGAAAACAATAACAGTTGGTTGTCTTTACTGTCCTGGACTGGTGCTTTCTGATACATTTGTTTTGTGAACATATTCCATATCTTTCTATCAATCCTTGGAATTGTCAAACATACAAAGAACAACAAAGAACAAAGAACAAAACAGCACGGGAAACAGGCCCTTCGGCCCAACGAGCCCGCGCCGCCGTCCCATGGTCAGTGACCTATTCATGACTCTAGTCTATGCCTAATGTGTGAGGATCAGGGAGGTCCAATATAGGGACAATTTGTTACCCAATCAATCAGCCTAAAAGCACATTTTTGGGATGTGGGAGGAAACCGGAGCACCCGGAGGAAACCCACGCAACCATGGGGAGAACGCACAAACTCCCACGGACACAGGCCCAACTCCATGTGTCCGCACAGTAACAGAGATAACCTCTGTGCTGCCATGATGCCCTCGAGATGGTAAGTGCCTGTGGATAAAAATTTCATTATTAAAGACCTCTGAGAAAGATGTTCCTTCTTGTACTAAGTGTAGGTGCGACCATTGAAACATATACAATGAGATAGTAATGTCCAAATGCTTGGAGTAAGTTAATTTGATTAGATTGTAAGTAAGTAATAAACTCACAAGAGGTTATTACAGAAGGTCAGGGGGCATGGAGTTGGGGGTAGGGTGTTAGCGTGGATAGGGGATTGGCTGTCAAATAGGAGGCAGAGAGTGGGGTTCAATGGGTGCTATTCGGATTGGCGGATGGTGACTAGTGGAGTGCCCCAGGGGTCAGTGCTGAGGCCTCAGCTATTTACCATTTATATAGATGATCTGGAGGAGGGAACCGAGTGTATGGTGTCGAAATTTGCTGATGACACCAAGATTGGTGGAACGGCAAATTGTGCGGAGGGTGTGGAGAGTCTGCAGAAGGATCTAGATAGGCTGGGCGAATGGGCCAGGAACTGGCAAATGGAATTTAATGTTGGCAACTGTGAGGTTGTCCACTTTGGTAGGAATAATGGTAGGAAGGACTATTACTTACGTGGTGAAAAACTGCACCATGCGACGGTGCAGAGGGACCTCGGGGTCCTTGTGCATGAGTCACAAAAACCCAGCCTGCAGGTGCAGCAGGTGGTCAGGAAGGTGAATGGGATGCTGGCCTTCATAGCGAGGGGGATTGAATATAAAAGTAGGGAGGTCTTGCTGCAGCTGTATAGGGCATTGGTGAGGCCACAGCTGGAGTACTGTGTGCAGTTTTGGTCGCCGCACCTACGCAAGGATATTTTGGACTTGGAGGGAGTGCAGAGGAGGTTTACTAGGCTGATTCCGGAGTTGAGGGGATTGAGCTATGAGGAGAGGCTGAATAAACTAGGCTTGTACTCGTTAGAGTTTAGAAGAATGAGGGGAGATCTTATTGAGACGTATAAGATGATGAATGGGATGGATAGGATAGAGGTGGAGAGACTCTTCCCGCTCAGAAAGGACAGTAGGACTAGGGGGCACAGCCTCAAGATAAAGGGGGGGTGGTTTAGAACGGAGTTGAGGAGGAACTTCTTCACTCAAAGGGTGGTGAATCTCTGGAATTCTCTGCCCGTTGAAGTGGTGGAGGCTGCCTCGCTAAATATTGACGCGGGTTGATAGGTTTTTGATAGGCGAGGAGATTAAGGGTTATGGGGAGAGGACAGGAATGTGGAACTGAGACACGACAGATCAACCATGATCTTATTGAATGGTGGGGCAGGCTCGAAGGGCTAGATGGACTACTCCTGCTCCTATTATGTTCTAAAGTTACTTTGGTTAGATTGTAAGTAAGTAAGTTTATTTATTAGTGTCACAAGTTGACTTACTTTAGCATTACAATGAAGCTACTGTGAAAATCTCCTAGTCGCCACGCTCCGGTGCCTGTTTGGGTCAATGCACCTAACCAGCAAGTCTTTGGGAGGAAACCTTTGGAGAGTAACGATTCCCAGGACATTACTATCTCATTGCATATGTTTCATTGGTAGCACCTGCACTTGGTACAAGAAGGAACAGCTTTCACAGAGGTATGTTTGTCTAACAGTTCCAAGGACTGATAGAAAGATACGGAATATTTTCACAGAGCAAACGTATCAGAAAGCACCAGTCCAGGACAATAAAGACAACCGGAGGAAACCCACGCAGACATGGGGAGAACGTGCAAACTCCACACAGGCAGTGAGCCAAGCCGGGATTCGAACCCGGGACTTGGTGCTGTGAGGCAGCAGTGCTAACCAATGTGCCATCGTGCTGCCCATTTATTTATTGAAGTGAATTGTACATCTTGAATTCCTTTAATGTGAGCTAAGAATTTGATTCGTTAAATCAAGTAACTGTCGCTTGATGTTTATTTTTATTGAGAATCCCTGGCTGAGGTTGTAGTGCAGAGTAGTCAGATGTTTAGAAGGAGAGATAGCAGAGCAAAATGAGTAGATAAGCAACACCAAATTTTGATTCGGGAAAGGAGGAAGATTGGGGCAGGTGAAGAACATCACGGTTAAGGGTTTGGGGCAATTTGAGAAGTCTTGGCCTTCAACCCAATTCTCCTAATTCAGTAATGAGCCCCATGAAAGGTTCTTTGGAAATGTTTGTTTATTTGCAATTGGATTAAGGAAGGCAGTGTAAGTGAGTATAATGGTTCCAGGATTCAGCTATAAAGGAACTGTGCCTTTATTGGACAAAATAAAACAAAACAAAACGAAATAAAACCCACAAGCCTGTGGTGAACACAACAGGTCCCAACCGCGACAAAAGGAATAATGGACCCACTCAGGGGCCTGCTTTGTACAGGTTCAATACACAAGCTCCACCTGGTTGGTTAATTACCAATCCCAGGGAGCTCATATTCAACGGGTCCTACGGGGAAGGTCTGTCAGTCATACTACACACAAGTTGTAGGGGTTATCACACCGAGCGAATTTCTCCTGCCCCTCAATAGGAGATGAAGCAGCTTTTGGGTTGCGTAGCCTATAAACATCACCTGTGACTATCCATCTTACTCTCAGCGCTCTGTTCATTTGTGGCTGGCAGCTGCAACATTTTTGGCTGATCAAGAAGTCCAGCACTTCATCCGTAACAAAAGGAAAACTGATACAATGCAAGGGCCTAAACAATTCAAACAATGTGCAGAGAGTCACTCGGGCAGAACAGCCAGGTGAATATTGGAACTCAGACAGACACAGCACGGTACTATACAGCTTTGAGTTTGATCAGCTTTGCAAAGATCATCTGTTACACAGGAGCATATCAGAAGCTACACAGATTACCTAGGGATAAGCACTGACCTTCAACAGCAACCCACATTCAACTGATTATTGATTATTGATAGATAAAAAGGACATCAAATAGTTCAAATCTTGTGATTAACTTGGAGCAGATAGTGCAGACCCAAAAATCAGGTCATTGCCAATCAATCTACCCTGATAGCGTGGGGATACCTCTCTGTATCAAAGCCCAATGTCACAGCTCAATGAGATCTAACTGTGCCAAGAAAAATCCGGAGTAGGGGCTATGCATTCAGCATGGCCTGAAAAGCATTAATCGATAAATATTGATGGTGAAAAATTAACAAGCCACTGCCTGAACAGTCTGTACAAATGTTCCCATGGTGACTGTTGCCATGGACCATGAAATGGATGTCACAGGAACTGAGAGAGTAGTTGTCAGATGGGGTTGCGGGGGGAGGGCCGCCCGGGTTAAGGGGAGGAATTGGGAGAAGGGTTCTTCAGCAATTGCGAGTTAAGGAGTCTTTCTCTGTCTGATTCTTTAAGATGAAATACCACCAGCATCCTATCTGTATGTCCTTTATGACGTGTGACGTTCTCTGCGAAATGTCCTATGTTGTATTATCTATGGAATCTGTAGGCACTCGAGGCTCACATGTGGATCACACGGGGACTATTGATAGAGCAACATATGTTTCGTGTATTGAATGGACTGTCATTTGTATCATGTAAGAAGTGTGTTGACAGTAAATTGTCACATGTTGTTCTAGTTTCCTGGCCAACATTTAACACCCAAACAAATATTACAAAGACAAGTCTCATAATTGTTGTAGATCTGTGTTGCTGTGTGAAAATGAGGAATTGCATCTTAAAAATACTTATTGGCTGTAAAGTATTGTGCGTCACCGGAGATGATGAAAAGGGCTGTACAAATGCAACTCTCTCTATCCTGTCAAGTATCTCCGAGGCGAGATATTTTTGCTGTACTCTCTGGAACACACAATGTCAGTTTTTATTTTTATATCATTAAGAGAGTTAGAGTGTAGCACCTGGAAATGTGATATTAACGCAGAGAATAAATGTCCAGACAACTACCCCAGTTTTGACAAAGACCCCCAAGTGGTTCCTTGGGACAGTGTTAATGACCAGTATTCATTTCCAAAACATGCGCACAGATCTGACCTCAGCTCCTTTTATTGATCTGTAAGAACGATCTGGGGGCAATACTGCCAACCGGAGGCAGTGTCTGCCTGGAGTTGAGTATTGTTTAGACCTTCAAACCTGACCGAGAAATTTGGAAATGGCACAGACCAGCAAATCTGACAACTCATAAAAATATCAGTGCGTGACACATGACAATAACTGGTTATATGGAAAGTGCAGCAAGTGTAAGCTACTGGTAGATCCAACATCCCATTCCATCCGTTGCTTTAAGAACATCGGAAGTCTTTTGATGAAATGGGTTTGCTGGAGTGGGATGTTTATCATTTTTTGGAATGAGATATGGAAATGAAGGTTTCTAATAACATAGAACATTCCAGCACAGTACAGGCCCTTCGGCCCTCGATGTTGCGCCGACCAGTGGAACCAATCTAATGACCCTCTAACCTAAACTATTCCAATGTTATCCATGTCCCTATCCACTGACCATTTGAACGCCCTTAAAGTTGGCGAGTCCACAACTGCTGCAGGCAGGGCATTCCACGCCCTTACTACCCTCTGAGTAAAGAACCTACCTCTGACATCCGTCCTATAATTACCACCCCTTAATTTAAAGCTATGTCCCCTCGTGTTAGCCATCACCATCCGAGGAAAAAGGCTCTCACTGTCCACCCTATCTAACCCTCTGATCATCTTGTATGCCTCATCTTGTAACCTTCTGGAGACTAATGTAATTGTGCCTTTGAGGTCAACGCTGTCCAGGAGAGACGCTGGCTATATTAACCCCTGAAAGGAAGTGGTTGTAGTGATCCTGATTCTGTGTACCCACGGGGACTCGAATTACGGCACTCCCGTAAATTGAAGCCTGCTTTGCACACTTTGTGAGAAACCAAACTGCCCACTGACTTGAGTTGCCAAAGGCTGGTTTGGGAAATTCCAGGAATTTTCATCGCGTGACCTCCAACTGTCGCACCCTTCCGAGCTCTCACTACCTGAGACACCCACCTGCCTAGTCTCTTCCACCGACTCTCAACCAATCGGAAAGTCAACAGATTCCTTCTTAACTGATCTGATAATATGAACATAGAACATTACAGCACAAACAGGCCCTTCGGTCCTCGAGTTGCGCCGATCACATCAACCCCACCAATCTATAGACCTATCTATAACCCCCAATCCCATTAAACCCCATATACTCATCCAGAAGTCTTTTAAAAGACCCCAGCGAGTTCGCCTCCACTACCGACGACGGCAGCCGATTCCATTCACTCACCACCCTCTGAGTGAAAAACTTACCCCTAACATCACCTCTGTACTTCCCTCCCCGCACCTTAAATCTGTGTCCTCTCGTAGCGACCATTTCAACCCGGGGAAATAACCTCTGAGAGTCCACCCTATCTATTCCTCTCAACATTTTATAAACTTCTATCAGGTCACCTCTCAACCTTCGCCTCTCCAGGGAAAAGAGTCCCAGCTCCCTCAACCTATCTTCATAAGGCATGCCTCCCAGTCCAGGCAACATCCTTGTAAATCTCCTCTGCACCCTTTCAATAGCTTCTACGTCTTTCCTATAGTGAGGCGACCAGAACTGCGCACAGTACTCCAAGTGAGGCCTAATGCTAATGAGGCCTAATATTGCTGAAAAGAAAGATAAATTGTGTAATGCTTTTCGTCTTGTATTTATCACTTGAGCTGACTTGCTAAACAATCAGCATTCTTTATTTCCTGCGGTATAAATTGTAGTGATAGTCTGAAATTTGTCATTCTTTGATTTGTCCTGAGTAGTGTAAGTTGAGAAACTTTGACACAATGTCTCTTTTTCTAGCAATATTCATGCTCAGGGCCGTCAAGTGTTATGTTGAGAAGACGAGAATACAAGAGCAGGGCTGTAGTTCTGAGGCTGTGTGAGGCTCTGGTTAGACCTGATTTGGAGTAATGTGAGCAGTATATAAGGAAGGATGTGTTGGCCTTGGAAAGAGTCTAGAGGAGGTTTACAAGAATGATCCTTGGAATGAAGGGCTTGTCGGACTTGTACGGACGCTGGGCCTGTACTCATTGGAGTTTAGAAGGATGAGGGGATCTTATTGAGTCTTACAGGGTACTGAGAGGCCTGGGTAGAGTGGATGTGGAGAGGATATTTCCATTAGGGCGGCACGGTAGCACAGTGGGTTAGCATTGCTGCTTCACAGCTCCAGGGTCCTGGGTTCGATTCCCGGCTCGGGTCACTGCCTGTGTGGAGTTTGCACATTCTCCTCGTGTCTGCGTGGGTTTTCTCCGGGTGCTCCGGTTTCCTCCCACAGTCCAAAGATGTGCGGGTTAGGTTCATTGGCTATGCTAAAATTGCCCCTTAGTGTCCTGGGATGTGTAGGTTAGAGGGATTAGCAGATAAAATGTGTAGGGATAAGGGGATAGGGTCTGGGTGGGATTGTGTTCGGTGCAGACTCGATGGGCCGGAGGGCCTGTTTCTGCACTGTCGGGTTCTATTAGTAGGAAAATTAGAGTCAAAGGGCACAACGTCAGGCAAAGGGACAATCCTTTAAAACAGAGATGAAGAGAAATTTCTTTAGCCAGTGGTGAATCTGTGGAACTCTTTGCCGCAGAAGGCTGTGGAGGGCCATGTCATTGAGTGTCTTTAAGACAGAGATAGATAGGTTCTTGATTAATAAGGGCATGGGGGTTATGGGGAAAAGGCAGGAGAATGGGGATGAGAAAAATATCAAACGTGATTTAATGGTGGAGCAGACTCGATGGGCTGAGTGGCCTAATTCTGCTCCTATGTCTTAGTACACTGAGGGAGAATTTAGCATGGCCAATGGACCTAACCAGCATCTCTTTGGGACGAAAGCAGAGCACAGACAGTGACCCAAGCCAGAATCAAACTCGAGTCCCTGGGGCTATGAGGCAGCAGTGCTCACCACTGTGCCACCGTGCTGCTCACTCTCACACACACTCACACAAACCCGCATTCTCATACACACTCACACACACACGCTCTCTCACACAGACACACACACACATACAGTAAAGGGGGAAAGAAAAATAGAAAGATTTATAACAATGGGCAACAATAGTACAAGAACCACAGAAATGAATATTAGTTCATGTGGTTTCTAGAGCCTGAGAAGTCAAAGCCCAGAGGATGTTTCCTTTGGGGCAGAGGTCAGTCCCGACCACACAGAAATCCTCGAAACAAATGATGCTGCAGCACAATGGGGGCCTTGGTGTGGAAATGCCAGTATTGGACTGGTGTGGGCACAGTAGGAAGTCCCACAAAACCAGTTTAAAGTCCAAGAGCGGTGAGCCACTCACCTGATGAAGGAGCAGCACTCTGAAAGCTCGTGCGACCAAATAAACCCTGTTGGACTTTAACCTGGTGTTGTGGAACTCCTTACTGTGCGCAATGCGGGATTAGACCACTTGACAGGCTTTCAAAATCAAACAGGCTTGGAGGAGTTGTGAGGTGGTGACTGCCTGCCTGGTGAGGCAGAAGCTGCTCTCTCTGGCTGGTGTTAAAGCAGCTGTCTAAACTGTGAGGTTAGAAAGGCACCATTAAAATGATCCCAGAGGCTAGAAGGATGATGTCATCTGATGTATCCTGTACACAACTCTGGTACGGCCGCACTTGGAGTACTGTGTGCAGTTCTGGTCCCCACATTACAGGAAGGATGTAGAGGCTTTGGAGAGGGTGCAGAGGAGGTTTACCAGGATGTTGCCTGGTATGGAGGGGAGATCCTATGAGGAGAGACTGAGGGATTTGGGGTTGTTTTCGCTGGAAAGAAGGAGGCTAAGAGGGGATCTTATTGAAACATATAAGATGATTAGAGGTAGAGATAGTGATAGCCTTTTTCCTAGGATGGAGAAAGCTAGCACGAGGGGGCACGACTTTAAATTAAGGGAGGGTAGTTATAGGACTGATGTCAGGGGTAGGTTCTTTACCCAGAGGGTGGTGAGGGACTGGAATGCCCTGCCTGCTGCAGTTGTAAATGCACCGAGTTTGGGGGCATTTAAGAGATCTGTGGATAGGTTTATGGACGAAAAGGGATTGGTTTAGGCTAGTGGGTCATTGTTTTGTAACTGGTCGGCGCAACATCATGGGCCGAAGGGCCTGTTCTGCGCTGTAATGTTCTATGTTCTATGTTCTTGTTCTATATATCCAATTAATGAGCCAGTCTCACAAACAGCAAAATCCATTGCTTCCCTTAGGAGCAAAATAGCGGTAGTTCACACTTCTTCAGCTGTTACTAGTTTCAAGATAGTCTTCGCTATCATCCCAGTTTTTTGGTGTTCTAGTTTAGTTAGTGTAATGTGTCCTTACAATGGGGTCTGAGATTCCACAAGAGTGGGATTAGAAATCCCATTGTTCTTATAGTTTCTTTTGGAATGGTAGCACAGTGGGTCAGCATTGCCGCTTCACAGCTCCAGGGACCTGGGTTCGATTCCCGGCTCGGGTCACTGTCTGTGTGTGGAGTTTGCACATTCTCCTCGTGTCTGCGTGGGTTTCCCCCAGGTGCTCCGGTTTCCTCCCATGGTCCAAACATGTGCGGGTTAGGTTGATTGGCCATGCTTAAATTGCCCGTTAGTGTCCTGGAATGTGTAGGTTAGAGGGATTAGTGGGTAAATGTGTAGGGGTATGGGGATAGAGCCTGGGTGGGATTGTGTTCAGTGCAGACTCAATGGGCCGAAGGGCCTCTTTCGGCACTGTAGGGTTCTATGATTCTATGGTTCTATGTAGATCAGATGGCCAATCTTGTGAGACCTGTGACCTGTTGCAGCCATTCAGCCCATTTTAAAATAGTAAAAATGAATAAAGTTTTGGTGCGTACTGTTTTCATTTGTTTGCATGTCTTATTGACATAACATGTGCTGTGTAGTGGTGCTCAAATATGAACCCTCGTCTGATTTATACATCAGTGTACTTCATACTGGGATCCACACTACCATCATTAGCAGACAGAACTCAGAGCAGAGAGAAGGGACAATGTGATGAGGTTAAAGTTGAAATTTTCACAGATGAGAAGTTATTTGGTGCAGTGGCTAAGAGAGAACAAACAATGCTGGAAAATGGGATAGGTAGATGCTTAATGATGAACACAGACACAGTCAACTAACAGGCCTCTTTCTGTGCTGTAAAACTATGGGCGGGATTCTCTGGCTGCCCTAAACCAGAAAATCCCACCCAAGGGCAACAGAATTTTGCATGGTCCACCCCACCACCCCCTCCCTCCCCCCACTACGATTCCTGTGGCGGGCAGGATGGGAAAACCCCCCTCCATGACTGTATGAGTGGAGATATCTTGTGAGAACTTGTCTCGGTCATGGTATAAGCTCTGGAGAACAAAGATTTTAAATGAAAGGCAAAAGATGGAAGGAAGTGAGGCACTCGAAGGAGGAGAAAGTGCAAGGCGTTATTTGTCAGTCGGGTTTATGCCAAGGTTATGATGCTGATAGAATCATCCACAATGGATAGCAAAATCCTTGTTCATAAGGGAGTGGACATTCTGCGGAGAGATGCAGAGCCAAGTGGTGAGAATTGATCCAGTGGCAAAATGTACTGGATCTGTACTGAGATTGGTGAGTGAGGTGGGAAAGAGGGAGCCCCCCTCACCGCTACATGCTGTGTGGAAAGATCAGTGAGAGAACAGGATGGAGCCCTGGCATTGTTTCTTGTCATGAGTGCTTCATGGACTTCTGAAAGAGGCAAGAGGAAGTAGAGAGGGAAATGAGTAGGAAGGTTAAGGATTGTTAAAGGGATGTAGTAGGGATTTGAAAGGACAAAGTCTCCAAGATGAATATAAATTAAAATCACTAATATTTACAGATTCAGCACTCACAATGGCTGAAGACGATACAGTATGTTCGCAATGTCTGAAGGTATATATATCTCTGAAATCGGCCTTGCAGGTGGAGGAGGTGGTCAAGAAGGCGTATGGTGTACTGGCCTTCATTAATCGAGGGATTGAGTTTACGAGTCGGGAGGTAATGCTGCAACTTTACAGGACCCTCGTCAGGCCTCATTTGGAGTACTGTGCGCAGTTCTGGTCGCCTCACTATAGGAAAGACGTAGAAGCTATTGAAAGGGTGCAGAGGAGATTTACAAGGATGTTGCCTGGACTGGGAGGCATGCCTTATGAAGATAGGTTGAGGGAGCTGGGACTCTTTTCCCTAGAGAGGCGAAGGTTGAGAGGCGACCTGATAGAGATTTATAAAATGTTGAGAGGAATAGATAGGGTGGACTCTCAGAGGCTATTTCCCCGGGTTGAAATGGTCGCTACGAGAGGACACAGATTTAAGGTGCGGGGAGGGAAGTACAGAGGTGATGTTAGGGGTAAGTTTTTCACTCAGAGGGTGGTGAGTGAATGGAATCGGCTGCCGTCATCGGTGGTGGAGGCGAACTCGCTGGGGTCTTTTAAAAGACTTCTGGATGAGTATATGGGGTTTAATGGGATTGGGGGTTATAGATAGGTCTATAGATTGGTGGGGTTGATGCTTTTGGCGCAACTCGAGGGCCGAAGGGCCTGTTTGTGCTGTAATGTTCTATGTTCTATGTATCTGATAACTCTCTGACAATACAGGCAGGTCTGTGGTTAAATACAGATTGTGGGGTATTGAGAAGTGTATAAACCCGTTGAGATGTATTTGGTTCAGAAAGCTTTGCCTTCTGGAATTATTCTAATTTAATTCATGCCTCATAGGGGGAGAACTCCTTGCTCTGATGTTTGTTAATTATCAGCCTTGTGCGAAAGGTGTGCCTTTGCAAAGTTAGACTATTCCAAAAGAAACAGGAGCCACAAGAAAGCTGCAAAGTCAAAACAGAGAAATGTTCACCAATTAACCAACTGATCCAATAATGTTACCCTCCCGTTGAGGATGGCAGGCCAGGCACGGGTAATGGTGAGCCGAGGTTACATGAGCGAGGTGGATGCTAAGGGTAAGCATCGGTTAATGGTGGCAGACAGTGTACAGGTAAGTAGCTTATTGAAATGTTAATCTGAAGACAAGCAAATCTGCACTCAGTAAACTGCAAAGCATTGAAATTCAGCCACATTCATAACCTGCCATGAGCAAAACTCAGGATTCGATTTTCACAGAGCTGGGCCATATGGACTCACAATATGGAGCACAGCATGAACTCAGCTTCCTGCCTCAGAGCTGAGAGCCAGGCTGACAGGAGTAAGGAATGTTAGACCAGGTGACAGGAAATACCTCTATAACTGGGGGTCAAGAGAGGGCATGGGATCCAAGGGCCTTTGGCCTTGTGGATCCAGAACTGGCTTGCCTGCAGAAGGCAGAGAGTGGTTGTGGATGGGTCTTTTTCGGAATGGAGGTCAGTCACCAGTGGGGTGCCCCAGGGATCTGTTCTGGGACCCTTGCTGTTTGTCATTTTCATAAATGACCTGGATGAGGAAGTGGAGGGATGGGTTAGCAAGTTCGCTGATGACACGAAGGTCGGTGGTGTTGTGGATGGTCTGGAAGGATGTCAAAAGTTGCAGCAGGACATAGATAGGATGCAGGAATGGGCGGAGAAGTGGCAGATGGACTTCAACGCGGATAAATGTGTAGTCGTCCATTTCGGCAGAACCAACGGGATGAACGAGTACACTATTAAGGGCAGGGGTCTTAGTAGCGTTGAAGAGCAGAAGGATCTCGGGGTCCGGGTTCACAGGACTCTTAAATCGGCCTCGCAGGTGGAGGAAGTGGTCAAGAAGGCGTATGGTGTACTGGCCTTCATTAATCGAGGGATTGAGTTTAGGAGTCGGGAGGTAATGCTGCAACTTTACAGGACCCTCGTCAGGCCTCATTTGGATACTGCGCACAGTTCTGGTCGCCTCACTATAGGAAAGACGTAGAAGCTATTGAAAGGGTGCAGAGGAGATTTACAAGGATGTTGCCTGGACTGGGAGGCATGCCTTATGAAGATAGGTTGAGGGAGCTGGGACTCTTTTCCCCTGGAGAGGCGAAGGTTGAGAGGCGACCTGATAGAAGTTTATAAAATGTTGAGAGGAATAGATAGGGTGGACTCTCAGAGGCTATTTCCCCGGGTTGAAATGGTCGCTATGAGAGGACACAGATTTAAGGTGCGGGGAGGGAAGGACAGAGGTGATGTTAGGGGTAAGTTTTTCACTCAGAGGGTGGTGAGTGAATGGAATCGGCTGCCGTCGTCGGTGGTGGAGGCGAACTCGCTGGGGTCTTTTAAAAGACTTCTGGATGAGTATATGGGGTTTAATGGGATTGGGGGTTATAGATAGGTCTATAGATTGGTGGGGTTGATGCGATCGGCGCAACTCGAGGGCCGAAGGGCCTGTTTGTGCTGTAATGTTCTATGTTCTAAGAGGAAGTTACCAACAAGAATGGATTCAGTGGAACTTGTTTCCTGGAGGGTATCAGTCGCATTCACCTCACAGAATTTTGCGGCCTACCTTGCCATAAAACGTGCAGAAGATCATTTGGCCAAGTCTATACCAACTCAGCAACAGAGCATCTGACCCTATCCCTGTTAACCCCACATAGTTCCCCAGCTAATCCCCCATGACCTGCACATCTTTGGAGTGTGGGAGGAAAGTACGCAGACACGTCCACTGACACCAGCGGAACTGGGAAATTCTGCGGGGCTGTAAAATTCTGCCCCAGAGAAATCGTTGCCACTTACTGTGCATTTGGTCACTGCGACCGTGACTCTGAGTTAGACCGCAACCCATCCCAAAGAGCCTGTTTGCAATCGGGTCAGCGTGTGTTGTCAAGGAAACAGCAAATTAGCATTTGGTGGCTGAAAGTAACATGTCAAAAAGATCATAGTTACTGTCTCCAGGGATCTTACAACAATGTGAATGGGTGTTTCTGTCAGACCCCATGATGATAAACTCTTATCAGTACCAATGTTGGACAGTGTTCTTAGTCTGGTCCTAAGACTAATATTAGATGACGTTCTGACTTTAACCAGCTCCTCTGCCAGGCTCTGAACACCTCTCGCCAGCCTCCGTCTTCAGTGCTGGCAGCCTACAGTTCCCTGAGGTGGGGTCATTACAGTTAACCCTGACTCTGGCCTCACTCCTGTGTTGCATTTCCCCCTCCCATCCCAGTGCGAATAAAGCTGTTTGAACTGTGTGACACTGCGTTAGCCAGCAGCAGGGTCACCATGTGGTTCATTTCACCCATTGAGCACGTTCTGCTCTTCAGTTCGAATCCAGATGATTTGACTCTTAATCCACCTGATCCTCCTGCTTGCTGTGTCAACCTCAGCATTTTGGGGAGAAAGTTCTAGATGTCCACCACCTTTTGTGTGAACTAATACTTCTTGATTTAACCTTTGAATGACCCAACGCTAATTTTGAGACAGTTGTTGTGATTTTGTGTCAGCATTGTGCCCACAATAAGAATTGTGCCCACAATAATAAGAAGGGCACAACATAAGAATATAAGAACATAAGAAATAGGAGCAGGAGTAGGCCATCTAGCCCTTCGAGCCTGCCCTGCCATTCAATAAGATCATGGCTGATCTGAAGTGGATCAGTTCCACTTTCCCACTTTCTCCCCTTAATTCTCCTGTCTATCAGAAACCTATCTACCCGTGACTTAAATATATTCAGCGAGGTAGCCTCCACCACTTCAACGGGCAGAGAATTCCAGAGATTCACCACCCTTTGAGTGAAGAAGTTCCTCCTCAACTCTGATCTAAACTGCCCCCCCTTTATCTTGAGGCTGTGCCCTCTAGTCCTGTTGTCCTTTGTGAACAGGAAGAATCTCTTTACCTCTACCCTATCCATTCCCTTCATTATCTTATACGTCTCTATAAGATCCCCCCCCCATCCTTCTAAACTCCAACAAGTACATCCTTTCCAACTCTCCCTAAACCCCCACCGTGAGGGGTGACGCGATGAGGTTACTGCCCAGAGACTAGATGATTTTGGTTAGTGATTCTTGATGCATACTTTTCTGATTCCTCCCTGGTTCACTTCGTCTCACATCCCTCAATAATCTCAAACCCAAATTCCGTTCTCCGTTAACGTTCCTCAGCAATCTCTAATCCCAAACAAGTGGGAGAAGTGGCAGAAGGTGTCATATCCAAACTGTTTATTGAAGGACATTGAAACACAGCAACACATTAGTGACATTAACATTTTACAAAGGCTCTGCTTCTGTCAGTCCAGCTTCCTGACAGGGTAACGATGCCTAATGCAGTCCAATTATACAGCAGCATCCAGTGATCTTCTCTCTTCAGGTTGAAGAAGTGCTGTGAAGTTTTGCATCAGCAAAAATTCAGAGACTAACTGACAAAGCAATGCGCACAAGGAGAATATCAGACTAACAGTGAATGACTAGTGGAGCAGCTAATTTGCTTCTCCAAATCAGGGAGAACTCGCTGGGTACAGAAGACACGGAAAATAATCAAGTTAATGAGCAGATATGTCTATCCCTTGCACTTCCCTCCTCCTCATTTCTGAAATGACACAGTGTACTGCTCTCTCTACACAGTCTATTCCGCTGCCTCAAGCAGTTATTCTTTGTGTTTGAGTTTTGAGAGATGTCAGTGGATAGCAGTCAAAGAACTGAAGCCTCGGCTAAATGGATCCCTCCTTTTAGCCACGGGAGCTGGTGACAGTTGCTGATTGCCAGCAGAGACTGGTTAGCTCACCTGAGACCAGGGATCAACCTCTGCGTCTTGTTAGGTTCAGTAACACATTCAGAATCACAGAATTGGTATGGCTCAGAAGGTGACATCATGTTTATATTGGTTCTCCAAATGAGCATCATGATTTATAGAATAGAATAGAGCCCTACAGTACAGAAAGAGGCCCTTCGGCCCATCGAGTCTGTACCGAACACAATCCCACCCAGGCCCTACCCCCATATCCCCACAAATGGCACCCACTAATCCCTCTAACCTACACATCCCTGGACACTAAGGGGCAATTTCTTAGCACGGCCAATCAACCTAACCCGCACATCTTTGGAGTGTGGGAGGAAACCGGAGCACCCGGAGGAAACCTACGCAGACATGAGGAGAATGTGCAAACTCCACACAGACAGTGACCCGAGCCGGGAATCGAACCCAGGACCCTGGAGCTGTGAAGCAGCAGTGCTAACCCACTGTGCTACCGTTAGTACCATTCCCCTGACTTTTCCCTGCACTCCAAGACATTGTTTCTGTTCAAAGAATCATCTCAGGTCCTCTTGAATGCTTCGACTGAACCTGTCTCCACCACATTTCCAGGCAGTGTGTGATTGAGGGAGCTACAACTAGACTTCCACTGCACTCCCATTCAAAAAGATGCCTGCGAGGAAACAGACAAGGTGTGGCTTTTGCTCATGCAACACAAGATTACCTTTTCCCCTCCTAATGGCAGTGTGGGTGTACCTACCTCAGAGACTGCCAAGGTTCTAGAAGGTGGCTCACCACTACCTTCTTAAGGGCAGTGGGAGATGGGCACTAATTGCTGGTCTGAATGGAGATACGTTAAACTAGGGGATGGCACAGCTATATGTGCAATCCACCAAAGTTCAGTCCACTTTGATAAACAGAGAGAACTGGGTGGAGATTTTCCTGGTTTGTCCTGTGTATAATGCAGTGGCCCATTTGTGCACCTTTGGGATTTGCAGAATCAATGGAATAAAATGTTGATGAGTGCGGATAACAAGTGTGTGAGTGTCCTGTTATTGACTGTGGCAGTTATATTGTACTTATTAAAATGAAACTCAGCTCTCCCCACTGTACAGGAACAATACAACTAATCATCTCATGCCTAACTTTCCAGAATCTGGCAATGCCAGTACCTTCCAAGATCAGAGGAGGTTGTTAAATCTACAAGTTTCTTCCTCTTTTGTATTTCTGGTTGTTTACTCCGCATTCACTTCCACATCTCATCCCAGGCTGGCTGAGAATGCAAGAGACTGATTCTTTGGCTTTGGAACTTACGCATCGGGGAGATCTGCATACTGATGACTCTCTAACCTCTTTCGTTCCTGCATATGGCATCCAACACCAATATGAGATTGGTAAGGAGATGGCATCGAGGGTAGCGGGTTTACGGTTAATGTTGAAGCCATTAGTTACAGAGCATTTTCTGGATTCAACCAGGTTTCAAAGCAGAGCTGATCGAACTGCAACAGCCTCCCCCCCCCCCCCCCCCCCCAGGGGGATATGCCGCAGATCCCAGTGGAACTGCCAGGAGGCAGAAAGGAAATCTGGGGGTGAAAGGGCCATCCCCTGAACAGCAATAACAGGCGCCGGGGAAGTGGGTCTTTGAAGTGGATGGTAAAAGGGGTAATTTGGGGGGGTTCTGCCCCCAAACAGGATTGTAACAAACGAAAATTTGCATCTGGACAGGGGTTTCCAGGGAAATTCCAAAGAACTTGATAGCCAATGAAATACTATTGAAGTGGAAAAGGTGGCAGCCAACATCCAGGCAGGTGGTAGCAAAGTGATGTGGCTACTAGTAACCTGGGGAGCCAGGGTAATGCACTGGGGAGCCGGATTCGAATCCCACATGGTGCATGGTGAAATTTGTAAGATCCTGGAATTAAAAGTCCACTGATCATCACGGAACCATTGTCAATTGTTGTAAAGGTCCATCTGGATCACGAATGTCCTTTAGGGAAGGAAATCTGCCGTCCTTATCTGGTTTGGGCCATGTGTGACTCCAGACCCACAGCAATGTGGTTAATTCTTAAATTAGGGACGGACAATAAATTCTGGCCCATTCCATGAATGAATAGGAAAAGAAAATGCACAACAAGCTCTCACAAATGGCAAAGCATTAACGCTTTCAGGTAATCCATTTTGTGATGTTGATCTAAAGATAAATACTGTCCAGGACACCAGCGAGATCTCCTCTGTTCTTCCTCAAATAGTGTCAAACGATCTTCCTAAGAGGGCCAATGAGACCTTGCTTTAACATCTCATCAGAAGTGTTTCAATAGTTTTTAGCTCCCGCAATACTGAACCTCAGTGTAGCGCTCCTTCAGTATCACAGCTTGGTATGGGCTCCTGTTCTGTCCAAGACCACGAGAAACTACAAAGGGTTGTGAACGTAGCCCAGTCTATTACACAAACTGGCCTCCCGTCCATTGACTCTGTCTTCCCGCTGCCTCGGGAGAGCAGCCAGCAAAATCAAGGACCCCACGCACCCCGGACATTCTCTCTTCCACCTTCTTCCATTGGGAAAAAGATACAGAAGTCTGAGGTCACATCCCAACCAACTCAAGAGCAGCTTCTTCCTTGCTGCCGTCAGACTTTCGAATGGACCTACCTCATAATAAGTTGACCTTTCTTTCCACCCAAGCTATGACTGCAACTCTCTCGTTTCCTTCTCTATGAGTGGTATGCTTTGTCTGTATAGTGCACAAGAAACAATACTTTTCGCTGTATACTAATCCATGTGACAATAATAAATCAAATCAAATCAGTTTCACTGACAGCTCTCTGGATTACTAATCCAGCATCAATACCGCTTTGCCACCACCTCCCCTGATATTAGTTGCCACGTTTCCGACTACAACAGCATTTGATTGGCTATGAGGGTCTTTGGAACTTCCCTGGAAGCCCCTAAACATATGCAAATTTTGCATACGGATTTGCGTTACTTGGAGGTAAATTTCCATGGTTTTGGATTTCCGGTACTTAATGCAACAAGAGCAGGAGCTCAAGATCTTAGAATTGTTCAAGTCCGGATAGTTGAGCACATCATCCACACTACCAGTGCAGTACTGAGGGAATGCTGCTCTGTTGAAGCTGCTGTCTTTAAGTTGAGAACGAGGCCCCATTTGTCCCCAGAGGGTGCCACTGCAGCACTGGAAAAAGGAGCAGGGAAATTCCCCTGATGTTCTGCCTAGGTCAATGTGTGTGGGATTTACAGCCATCGCTATAGAACATAGAACATTACAGCGTAGTACAGGCCCTTCGGCCCTCAATGTTGCACCGATCAGTGGAACCAATCTAATGACCCTCTAACCTAAACTATTCCAATGTTATCCATGTCCCTATCCACTGACCATTTGAACGCCCTTAAAGTTGGCGAGTCCACAACTGCTGCAGGCAGGGCATTCCACACCCTTACTACCCTCTGAGTAAAGAACCTACCTCTGACATCCGTCCTATAATTACCCCCCCTTAATTTAAAGCTATGTCCCCTCGTGTTAGCCATCACCATCCGGGGAAAAAGGCTCTCACTGTCCACCCTGTCTAACCCTCTGATCATCTTGTGTGCCTCAATTAGGTCACCTCGTAACCTTCTTCTCTCTAACAAAAATAACCTCAAGTCCCTCAGCCTTTCCTCATAAGACCTTCCCACCATACCAGGCAACATCCTGGTAAACCTCCTCTGCACCCTTTCCAATGCCTCCACATCTTTCTTATAATGCGGCTATTCTCAGGCTGCTCTGACCCCTCACTCCAATTCATTGTCTGTACTTCTTAATATTCATTTGAGGGACATGGGCATCACTGACTGACCAACATTTATTGCCCATCCCTAATTAACCCCAGGATCAACCACATTGCTGTGGCTCTGGAGTCACATATATGGACGATTTCTCTCCCTAAAAAGTGAACCAGATGGGCTTTTCCAACAATTGACGAGATTTCAATTGTAATCAGTGGATTCTTAATCCCAGATATTTTTATTCAATTCAAATTCCGCCATCTGCCTTGGGGGGATTCGAACCCGGGTCCCCCAGAACATTCGCTGAGTTTCTGGTCCAGCGATAATATCACCAAGCCATCACCTCCTTCCCTGTGATAAGGAAAACTGTCAAGAGACTGAGGTCATACAGCTGACCCCTGAACTTTCAAAAGTAAATTTTAAAAGATTAAAAAAACCCAAAGCTGAAAATAGGAAAACAGACAAATGAGGGAACTCCAGCGAGGAGGGAAAGTTTGGGAGCTTAAACCACTGGTCTCTGCGTACGAGCATCGTAGACAGGTTAGAGAGCTGTACGTAACTATAAATGATCTGAATGGTACTGTTACAGGTATGACAGTTCATCAAAACACACAAGTCAGATTACATCCATAGGAAAACTAGCAAACTGCAGCTGCTGGGTATCTGAAGCAGAGACCTGGACACACTCGATTAATTCAGTGTCTGCGCAGTGAGCAGAAAGGGTTAACAATTCAGAAATCAGACTCTCCGTCAGAACTGGAAGAGATTACACACACGTGGCACGTAAAACAGGAGTAAGGTAAAGGGAAGATACATAGAGAAATATACCCACACACAAAACATGTATGCACACGCACAAAACACATGCATGCATATGTGGCACACGTGCAACCATGCACAACACAGACACAATCCACTAACATAACGCAAAACACACACACATGCACGTGTACACACACACACACACAAGAGGAGTTCACATCTGACTGCTTTTGATGCCTCCACAGTAAGTTTCAGTCAATTCGGCAATGTTTAGATAGCCTGGCTGAGCTTGTTCCTCCAGCCCCGTGACAATTTACAACACACTGAGTCTATTTAATATTCCTTTAGCTGTGTGATTACCAAAACACAAACACATTGGATGTCTGGGCAATGCCAGAAGGGAAGCACCTCACTGCTGAGTTCTTGGCATGTCACTTCAGTCCGTTTTGACGTAACATTTTCCTTTCTTAGCCCTTGGGAAGATTTTGCATCAAAGTCGGCTTTTGTTTCTTCAATGTGAGTTAATGTGATCAGCCAATAAGGAAAGAGGGTCTCCAACTTCATCTTGCAATGAAACGCTACCTTACTCAGAAGGTACATCATGATATGTTATTCAGTCATGGACAATGTGATGGGGTGGGCTTTCAAATAATGGTGGCCAGGTTCAACTGTCTGAAGCTTAAACTGGTTTCAGGATCCCTCTTCACTGAACACGTCTCTCGGAATTCCAACCTCTCGCGGATACACAATCACCTCTGACAGTATCCCGTTTCCCTCGGCAGAATGGGCCAGGGATTGGCTTCATCCTCCTCCGACTGGTTGACCTCCTCCTCGTGCTGCATCTCCTGGTCACTGGACTGACCTTCTGTGTGTTCCTGGATGGTGGGCAGTGCCCCCTGCAGACTGCAGCGACGGCGCAGGCCCACCAGGAGGGGCTGGGGCATGGAGCAGATGTCCGCGTTGTTACCCAGGTCGATCCAGGAGAGCGCTGGATACTTGTTCGGCTCCTTCATCATCTCAGTCACTTCTTTGAGGATGTTCCGGGTCAGCCGGTTCCCATTCAACGCCAGGTTGGTTAGTTTTGGAAGGGCTGCCAGGAAGGGCAACAGCAGGTGTAGACCATCATCAGACAAATCAGTGAAGCTCAGGTCTACGGAGGTCAGGTGGTTTCCGTTCAGCTGCAAGTAGTACACGACACGGTGAATGTCCCGGGGAGACAGTGGCATTCCTGAGAGATTCAGGGAGTCATTAACAAGGTTCTTCTGCAGCGCCGCCTTCAAGCTGAAAGAAAGACAAAGGGTAGATTATTTCAACCATTGCTCTTTCTTTCTGACCTGCCATTTCTAACCTGGCCTCCAAACCTGACCTACCCAATCTTAACAAAGGGGTTATTTTGGCCCTGGAGGGAGTGCAGAGGAGGTTTACTAGGCTGATACCGGAGTTGAGGGGATTGAGCTATGAGGAGAGGCTGAATAAACTAGGCTTGTACTCGTTAGAGTTTAGAAGAATGAGGGGAGATCTCATTGAGACGTATAAGATGATGAATGGGATGGATAGGATAGAGGTGGAGAGACTCTTCCCACTCAAAAAAGACAGTAGGACTAGAGGGCACAGCCTCAAGATAAAGGGGGGGCGGTTTAGAACAGAGTTGAGGAGGAACTTCTTCACTCAAAGGGTGGTGAATCTCTGGAATTCTCTGCCCATTGAAGTGGTGGAGGCTGCCTCGCTAAATATTTTTAAGACACGGGTTGATGGGTTTTTGATAAGAGAAGGGATTAAGGGTTATGGGGAGAGGGCGGGAAGGTGGAACTGATCCACTTCAGATCAGCCATGATCTTATTGAATGGCGGGGCAGGCTCGAAGGGCTAGATGGCCGACTCCTGCTCCTATTTCTTATGTTCTTATGTTCTTATAGCTGATCCTTTCGCTTCAACATGATCTTTGGACTGGGAGAACTGTGGGTCCCAATAAGAAAGTTAGGTCTCATTACATCTCAATCCCATACGCTGTGGCCACATCAGTGAGCTGGACAACATGTGCATACAGTGTCTTGGCGTTTATTGGTAGGGGGATTGAATTTAGGAGCCGCAGCGTCATGTTGCAACTGTACACAACTCTGGTGCGGCCGCACTTGGAGTACTGTGTGCAGTTCTGGTCCCCACATTACAGGAAGGATGAGGAGGCTTTGGAAAGGGTGCAGAGGAGGTTTACCAGGATGTTGCCTGGTATGGAGGGGAGGTCCTATGAGGAGAGACTGAGGGATTTGGGGTTGTTTTCGCTGGAAAGAAGGCGGCTAAGAGGAGACCTTATTGAAACATATAAGATGATTAGAGGTTTAGATAGGGTGGACAGTGATAGCCTTTTTCCTCGGATGGAGAAAGCTAGCACGAGGGGGCATGGCTTTAAATTAAGGGGGGGTAGTTATAGGACGGATGTCAGGGGTAGGTTCTTTACCCAGAGGGTGGTGAGGGACTGGAATGCCCTGCCAGCTGCAGTTGTAAATGCGCCTAGTTTGGGGGCGTTTAAGAGATCCGTGGATAGGTTTATGGATGGAAAGGGATTGGTTTAGGCTAGTGGGTCATTGTTTTGTAACTGGTCGGCGCAACATCGTGGGCCGAAGGGCCTGTTCTGCGCTGTAATGTTCTATGTTCTGTGTTTTGTATCTGAAAAGCAGTTATACGGAGACAATCAGGTGTTTGCTGGTGGAGTGAGGAACAGGCCAAGCCTGTGTATTTATCTAAGGAAAAATTCCTGAGCTGGTCTATGTCTGATTCCCACTGTTCTTCAATTGAAGTGACATTAGACCCTGATTGGGAATTAACGAGTCCCAGCAAAAAACAACTTGAACCAGTTAATCTGCTGACATGGTATTCAAAGAGATTTGAAGTTCATTTAGTCGTCCATTTCGGCAGAACCAACGGGATGAACGAGTACACTATCAAGGGCAGGAGTCTTAGTAGCGTTGAAGAGCAGAAGGATCTCGGGGTCCGGGTTCACAGGACTCTTAAATCGGCCTCGCAGGTGGAGGAGGTGGTCAAGAAGGCGTATGGTGTACTGGCCTTCATTAATCGAGGGATTGAGTTTAGGAGTCGGGAGGTAATGCTGCAACTTTACAGGACCCTCGTCAGGCCTCATTTGGAGTACTGTGCGCAGTTCTGGTCGCCTCACTATAGGAAAGACGTAGAAGCTATTGAAAGGGTGCAGAAGGAGATTTACAAGGATGTTGCCTGGACTGGGAGGCATGCCTTATGAAGATAGGTTGAGGGAGCTGGGACTCTTTTCCCTAGAGAGGCGAAGGTTGAGAGGCGACCTGATAGAAGTTTATAAAATGTTGAGAGGAATAGATAGGGTGGACTCTCAGAGGTTATTTCCCCGGGTTGAAATGGTCGCTACGAGAGGACACAGATTTAAGGTGCGGGGAGGGAAGTACAGAGGTGATGTTAGGGGTAAGTTTTTCACTCAGAGGGTGGTGAGTGAATGGAATCGGCTGCCGTCATCGGTGGTGGAGGCGAACTCGCTGGGGTCTTTTAAAAGACTTCTGGATGAGTATATGGGGTTTAATGGGATTGGGGGTTATAGATAGGTCTATAGATTGGTGGGGTTGATGTGATCGGCGCAACTCGAGGGCCGAAGGGTCTGTTTGTGCTGTAATGTTCTATGTTCTCAGGAAAATAATATTCCGGCTGTGTTTAAAAATCTGTTCTCCGATTTGACCCGGCCGAACACGATGTGAAACCTTTCCAGCGAGCCGGACGGGTGAGGGTCATTGTCTGAGCAGGTTAGGGAATGAGGGGCAAGTGTCTCCGACTGAGGGGCGTCTGTCGGTGACCACTGCTACTCACCAGGCTTGTGACTTCTGCCGAGACATTGTCTGTCGGTGCCACCTGGAGTGTGGGGTCAGGTGATAAATGAGCTGTCGGCAAAGCTTTTCGGAAGACTTCTGAGGCTCCAATTCCTAAAACAAATGGACAGTGGTTAAACCTTGAACCTGAGTTGGTCCTCTGGGCCCTGAACCCCCTGTCCCTTTCGGCAGTGATAAATACAAGAGGGAGATGATTCAACCCACACAGTTCATCACAAACCATTTGAAACTAAATGGACAGAAACCAGGACTGGTAATGGAGAATTGGTCTATGTTTTTGAAGGGGCTAGAATATAAATATAGAATATAAAGGTTAGGCTCAGCGATACACAGTCTTAATCAGATCCCGTCTGGAGCAGTGTCTGGATCCCGTCTGGAGCAGTGTCCCGTCTGGCTGCCCCTCGGGAAGGATATATTGTCCTTGGTGGGGATGTAGCATGGGTTCAACCAGAATGATACCAAAAGTAAAAAGATTAAACTACAAAGGCAGGCTGCTGAGCATAAATGTGGTTTAGAACAGAGTTGAGGGGGAACTTCTTCACTCAAAGGGTGGTGAATACAAAGAACAAAGAACAACCCAGCACGGGAAACAGGCCCTTCGGCCCAACGAGCCCGCGCCGCCACATCACCCTGCACCTATTCTACCCTGCATATCTATGAATGGAACCCTACTCAGTCAGATTCAGGGAAGAAATAGTGTCAATTTGGTAAAAACCGATTAGCCTGAGAGCACATCTTTGGGGTGTGGGAGGAAACCGGAGCACCCGGAGGAAACCCACGCAACCACAGGGAGAATGCGCAAACTCCCACAGACACAGGCCCAAATCCATGTGCCTGCACAGCCAGCAGTGCTAGTCACTGAGCTGTTGCGGCGCCCATCTACGGGTCCAGGATCAAGCACACACACTGACACGAAGTTCTAGGCCACTCCTGGAACTTCCAAGAGCAGCCCAGGCACGACCCGCCGTGTGAATGCCCCTCGTTTGACACGAGGTGGACCTCCACCTGTGGAATAAAGTCAAAAATATTAATCTTACAGCCTGCCTTTCCGGTGTCTCCCGAGGTTTAACCCTATTTAATATCCCCTACCATATCCCTCCATTCTCGTTTCACTCATGTGCCTCTGGAATTCTCTGCCCGTTGAAGTGGTGGAGGCTGCCTCGCTGAATATATTGAAGTCACGGGTAGATAGGTTTCTGATAGACAGGGGAATTAAGGGGAGAAAGCGGGAAAGTGGAACTGATCCACTTCAGATCAGCCATGATCTTATTGAATGGCGGGGCAGGCTCGAAGGGCCAGATGGCCGACTCCTGCTCCTATTTCTTATGTTCTTATGTTATGTTCTGATCAGCGTGTTTAAAATGTTATAGGGACATGGGCTCAAATCCCACCACGGCAGCTGGTGGAATTTAAATTCAGTTCATAAATCTGCGGTTGAAAGCTGATCTCAGTGATCGTAAAACTGTCATCAATTGTTGTAAAAACCCATCTGGGTCATCAGCGTCCTTTAGGGAAGGAAATCTGCCGTCCTTACCTGGTCTGGCTGACATATCATTCCATTACTGTTGACTCTGAATTGCCCCCCTGCAATGGACGAGTGAGCTGCTCAGTTCACGGGCAATTAAGGATGGGCAACAAACGCTGACCCAGCTGGCATCCTGTGAGAGAGTACAGGATGGGGCAGATACGAGGGAAACCGCTGGGAGGGGGCAATCAAAACCAGAGAAGTGTAATCTTCAGATTACACACAGACACACACACAGACACGCACACACAGACACACATACACACACACAGACACACACACACATACACGCACATACACACACACACATACACACACATGTACACACATACACACACGCATACACACACACGTACACACACACGTATACTCACACACACACAGACACGCACACACACACATACACAGACACACACACACATACACGCACATACACAGACACACATACACACACACGTACACACATACACACACACGTATACACACACAGACACGCACACACACACACATACACGCACATACACAGACACACATACACGCACATACACAGACACACACACATACATGCACATACACACAGACATACACACACATACACAGACACACACACACACACACACGCACACACACGTACACAGACACACACATACGTACACACACACACACAGAGCAGCCAATTGCAGGATTGAGATCCTGATTTCTGTTGGGTAGGGAGATCAGGAACATGAGGCAAAGGCAGGGATATATAGCTCGAGGCACAGATCGGGCATGATTTAATTGATGGTGGAACAGGTGCGAGAGACTGAGTAGCTTCCTCCTGTATGTTTTTTATTCATTTACGTGACGTGGGCATCACTGGCTAGAACCAATCCCTAATTGCCCTCGGGAAGGCGGTGTTGAGTCACCTTAGAAGCTGTTGACGCCATTTCAGACAGCATTTAAGAATCAACCATGTTACTGTGGTCTGGAGTCACGAGTAGGCCTGATCAGGTAGATTTCCTTGCCTCATATTAACCAACCAGGTGAACAGTCGATGCTAGTTTCATGTTCAGCATCACTTTATATTTCAGATTTATTTAATTAAACAAAATCAAATCTGCGGTGAGATTTGAACTTGGTTCTCTAGAGCGTTAGTCTAGTGGTGTGACCACTTTACCTAATAGCCAATGTACCCAATGATGTTCCCGATAGGTAGAAACCCACAATCCTTTCTTCACTGTAATTTCTTCACGGTAGCACAGTGGTTAGCACTGCTGCTTCACAGCTCCAGGGTCCTGGGTTCGATTCCCGGCTCGGGTCACTGCCTGTGTGGAGTTTGCACATTCTCCTCGTGTCTGCGTGGGTTTTCTCCGGGTGCTCCGGTTTCCTCCCACAGTCCAAAGATGTGCGGGTTAGGTTCATTGGCTATGCTAAAAATTGCCCCTTAATGTCCAGGGATGTGTAGGTTAGAGGGATTAGCAGGTAAATGTGTAGGGATATGGGGATAGGGTCTGGGTGGGATTGTGTTCGGTACAGACTCGATGGGCCGAAGGGCCTGTTTCTGCACTGTAGGCTTCTATGCTGGGTCAGTGGTGTTTCGTGGTTAGAAGTTGTTTGGAGATATAAACCATCTGCCTTACTCAAATTGGACGGCTGCACCTGAAAATGTTTTACTCTGAGAATGAACGATAGTAATTTGATTTGATCAGGGACTGAACGTGGTCTCTATGGTAACAGCATGAAAACCTGAAGGAGAGAAAGTAATTAAATTGGCAACTGCTGATTATCAGAAGCACTGAAGTCAGCGGATTAAGTTTAATAAACTGTCGGGAGAGTGGGAGTGTTTACTGTCAACATCATAGAACATAGAACATTACAGCACAAACAGGCCCTTCGGCCCTCGAGTTGCGCCGATCACATCAACCCCACCAATCTATAGACCTATCGATAACCCCCAATCTCATTAAACCCCATATACTCATCCAGGAGTCTTTTAAAAGACCCCAGCGAGTTCGCTGGGTAACGTTCTGCAGGGTGAGATTCCCAACGGTTATTGAGGGATTACCTCGGGTCTGACACCAATTTCTATTTAATCTTGAATTGCACCATGGCAGGAAGACTAACTCAGGCAGGAGTAAGGGGGAGATTACAGGAGACTGTGACAGGCACTGCCGATAAAGTGATGACAGGAGAAATGGAGTGAGGCCTAGTTTGCTGAGACATCCTCTTGGCTGTGATCAGAACCACAGAATCCCTACAGTGCAATTATGGGCTGTTCTCCAAAAGGGCATCTTACCCAGGCCCACCCACTCCTGTAACACCGCACCACGGCTAATCCACCCTAACTACACATCTTCGGACACTAAGGGGCAATTTAGCCTGGCTAATGCACCTAACCTACATGTCCTTGGGCTCTGAGAGGAAAACCAGAGCATTTGGGGGAAACCCACGCAGGCATGGGGAGAACGTGCAAACTCCACCCGGACAGTCATCCGAGACTGGAATTGAACCTTTGTCCCTGGCGTTGAGAAGCAGCAAAGCTGAGCCACCGGGCAGGCTAATTGGCTGTCAATTTGGAACGTGCCTACAAAACAGTCGAGAACAAACTACAAAGGTAACTCCCTGGCTATGGAGCAGTTCAGTGGCAAACTGTAGACATGATCTATTTCTCCCTTACTGGAGTGTGGGACCAAGGGGGGGTAGACATACACTGGGTCAGGGTCTATCGATGGAGGGTTTTATCATCAGTGTAGGGATGGAGGGCATTGCAGGCCATTGAGATTCGAACCCCAGCCTTGAGCACACAATCCAGGCGGACGTTCTAGTGCAGCAGTGAGGGAGTGCAGCATTGGCCACGAGTTCCCACGCTGATGGTTCCATGGCGCTGTTAATAAAGAGCAGGAACGACTCACAATATCAGTCTCCCTTCTTCATGTAAAACAGACCGACTCATTAATCCTCTCATTGCTGTCTGCGGGATCTTGCTGCATCTTATTGGTTCCGTGAACACTCCCCCGAGCTGCCCCCTCCTTCATGCTGACAGACGTGACCAGGCTTCTAGTGCATTTTAGAAAGATATCCCCAGATTTAGTGACACTGGGAAGGAGAGATTGTAGAACGTCAGAGGTTGTCATGGGAGCTGTGCTCTGCCGGGACAAGATCATGCTTTCTATTAACTCTGTGCAGCAAGTGGGTTCCCTAGGTCACCAGACAAGGACCTTCCAACAAAGGTAGCTGAGCTTAACAGCGACACACAGCACTTCCCCAGATATGGGAATAATTCCTCTGCTCCCAGGAGTAACTCCCCCGCTCCCAGGATTAATACTCCTGCTCCCAGGAGTAACTCCCCCACGGAGTAACTCCCCCACTCCCAGGATTAATACTCCTGCTCCCAGGAGTAACTCCCCCACTCCCAGGATTAATACTCCTGCTCCCAGGAGTAACTCCCCCACTCCCAGGATTAATACTCCTGCTCCCAGGAGTAACTCCCCCACTCCCAGGACTAACTCCCCCACTCCCAGGATTAATACTCCTGCTCCCAGGAGTAACTCCCCCACTCCCAGGAGTAACTCCCCCACTCCCAGGATTAATACTCCTGCTCCCAGGAGTAACTCCCCCACTCCCAGGAGTAACTCCACCACCCCCAGGATTAACACTCCCAGGGGTAACTCTCCCGCTCCCAGGGGTAACTCCTACCTTCCCAGAAGTAACTCCCCCACTCCCAGGGGTAACTCCCACCGCTCCCAGGGGTAACTCCCCCGCTCCCAGGGGTAACTTCCCCGCTCCCAGGGGTAACTCCCCCACTCCCAGGGGTAACTACCCTGCTCCCAGGAGTAACTTCCCCACTCCCAGGAGTAACTCCCCCACTCCCAGGAGTAACTCCCCCGCTCCCAGGATTAATACTCCTGCTCCCAGGAGTAACTCCCCCACTCCCAGGACTAACTCCCCCACTCCCAGGATTAATACTCCTGCTCCCAGGAGTAACTCCCCCACTCCCAGGAGTAACTCCCCCACTCCCAGGATTAATACTCCTGCTCCCAGGAGTAACTCCCCCACTCCCAGGAGTAACTCCACCACCCCCAGGATTAACACTCCCAGGGGTAACTCTCCCGCTCCCAGGGGTAACTCCTACCTTCCCAGAAGTAACTCCCCCACTCCCAGGGGTAACTCCCACCGCTCCCAGGGGTAACTCCCCCGCTCCCAGGGGTAACTCCCCCGCTCCCAGGGGTAACTTCCCCGCTCCCAGGGGTAACTCCCCCACTCCCAGGGGTAACTACCCTGCTCCCAGGAGTAACTTCCCCACTCCCAGGAGTAACTCCCCCACTCCCAGGGGTAATTCCCACGCTCTCAAGAATAACTCTCACGCTCCGATGGGTAACTTCCGCACTGATGTGTAGATGCCGGTGTTGGACTGGGGTAAACACAGTAAGAAGTCTCACAGCACCAGGTTAAAGTCCAACAGGTTTATTTGGTAGCAAAAGCCACGAGCTTTCGGAGCGCTGCCCCTTCATCAGGTGAGTGGGAGTTCTGTTCACAAACAGGGTGTATAAAGACACAAACTCAATTTACAAAATAATGGTTGGAATGCGAGTCTTTACAGGTAATCAAGTCTTAAAGGTACAGACAATGTGAGTGGAGAGAGGGTTAAGCACAGGTTAAAGAGATGTGTATTGTCTCCAGACAGGACAGTTAGTGAGATTTTTAAAGTTTAGGCAAGTTGTGGGGGTTACAGATAGTGTGACATGAACCCAAGCCCTCTGTATACACAGGATCTGCTCAGATGAGGAGGATCACTACAGACACCTCCAGACGCTGAAAGATGCCCTCATAAGAACAGGATATGGCGCTCAACTCATCAATCATCAGTTCCAACGCGCCACAGCAAAAAACCGCACCGACCTCCCCAGAAGACAAACACAGGACACAGTGGACAGAGTACCCTTCGTCATCCAGTACTTCCCCGGAGCAGAGAAGCTACGACATCTTCTCCGGAGTCTTCAACATATCATTGATGAAGACGAACATCTCGCCAGAGCTATCCCCACACCCCCACTTCTTGCTTTCAGACAACCACACAACCTCAAACAGACCATTGTTCGCAGCAAACTACCCAGCCTTCAGGAGAACAGTGACCACAATACCACACAACCCTGCCACAGCAACCTCTGCAAGACATGCCGGATCATTGACATGGATACCATCATCACACGTGAGAATACCATCCACCAGGTACATGGTAAATACTCTTGCAACTCGGCCAACATTGTCTACCTGATACGCTGCAGGAAAGGATGTCCCGAAGCATGGTACATTGGGGAGACCATGCAGACGCTACAACAACGGATGAATGAACATCGCTCGACAGTCACCAGGCAAGACTGTTCCCTTCCTGTTGGCGAACACTTCAGTGGTCACGGGCATTCAGCCTCTGACCTTTGGGTAAGCATTCTCCAAGGCGGCCTTCACGACACACGACAGCGCAGAGTCGCTGAACAGAGACTGATAGCCAAGTTCCACACACATGAGGACGGTCTCAACAGGGATCTTGGGTTCATGTCGCACTATCTGTAACCCCCGTGACTTGCCTGGGTTTGCAAAATCTCACTAACTGTCCTGTCTGGAGACAATACACATCTCTTTAACCTGTGCTTAACCCTCTCTCCACTCGCATTGTCTGTACCTTTAAGAGTTGATTACCTGTAAAGACTCACATTCCAACCATTATTTTATAAATTGAGTTTGTGTCTTTATATGCCCCGTTTGTGAACAGAACCCCCACTCACCTGATGAAGGAACAGTGCTCTGAAAGCTTAGTGGTGTTTACTACCAAATAAACCTGTTGGACTTTAACCTGGTGTCGTGAGATTCTTACTGTGTAACTCTCGCACTCCCAGGGGTAACTCCCGTACTCAGGGACTCTGCGCTCCCAGAGGAACTCCGTGTTCCCAGGGTTGACTCCCCCACTCCCAGGGGTAACTCCTACACTCCCAGGGGTAACGTCCACATTCCCAAGGGTAACTCCTACGCTCCCACGGGTAACTCCTGCACTCCCAGGGATAACTCCCACTCTCCCAGGGGTAACTCCCACGCTCCCAGGAGTAACTCCCACGTTCCCAGGGTTAACTCCCATGCTCCCAGGGGTAACCCTGTTCTCAGGGGTAACTCCTACATTCCCAGGGTAACCCCCGCGCTCCCAGGGTTAACTCCCACTCTCCCAGGCCTAACTCCCTGGCTCCCAGGGGTAATATCCACGCTCCCAGAGGTAACTTCCCTGCTCCCAGGGGTAAGTCCCACACTCCCAGGGAATAACTTCTCCACTCCACGTGAGGTCTTTTCTAGCCGTTATATCATGTTTCCACATGACCACTCAGGCTACACTCGGGGTGGTGCCCTGTCAATGTGAAAATGGCGGAGCGGGTCATTCACCCACTGTGTGTACGGCGGGGGGGGGGGGAACACTGTGTGTCCAACGGGGGGGGGACACTGTGTGTCCAACTTGGCTGTAAGCTCTAATATCCTCACAAATAGGAACAGACAGAGAACATAGAGCATAGAACCCTACAGTGCAGAAACAGGCCCTTCGGCCCATCGAGTCTGCACCGAACACAATCCCACCCAGACCCTATCCCCATATCCCTACACATTTACCTGCTAATCCCTCTAACCTACACATCCCAGGACACTAAGGGGCAATTTTAGCATAGCCAATGAACCTAACCCGCACATCTTTGGACTGTGAGAGGAAGACTTTTAAAAGTTTGGGAGATTTGAAATTGATGGATTATTATAATTACAGTAATAAATCTACTGCCTGACAGTGCTATTGCTATAATGCTGAATAAATCTTCGACACGACTATGTGTCAGTGAGAATCTCAATGACAGATGGCTGCCCAGGGAGTTGAGACTTGGCTGGTTCACTCAGCGCTGCAGAACGATGTTTCCCATCCTGTACATGTGCATGTTCCAGGGAGGCTGCAAATTCCCCCTCTCTGCAATTGTAAAGAGACTTCTCTCTCTGTGTCTCAGCCCCCAGCATGGGCACCTACCTCTGCACAAGGGCACTGAGATCTCACACTGAGTGTAGTTTTTACCTTGCAAGCCCTTTACCAAGAGGAGACCGGACTGAACATAAGAAAGAAATAGGAGCAGGAGTAGGCCATCTGGCCCTTCGAGCCTGCCCCGCCATTCAATAAGATCATGGCTGATCTGTCGTGGCTCAGTTCCACCTTCCCGCCCTCTCCCCATAACCCTTAATCCCTTCTCTTATCAAAAACCCATCAACCCGTTTCTTAAATATATTTAGCGAGGCAGCCTCCACCACTTCAACGGGCAGAGAATTCCAGAGATTCACCACCCTTTGAGTGAAGAAGTTCCTCCTCAACTCCGTTCTAAACCGCCCCCCCTTTACCTTGAGGCTGTGCCCCCTAGTCCTACTGTCTTTTTTGAGCGTTTTTTGGATGTTACTCAAAACGGTAAACTCGGAGAGGACATAATCGGAGAAGGATTTACAGTCCACCTTTATCTCTGGGCATCCTGCCCTCATCCTCATGACCCTCCCAGCCCCTCCCTGCATCAGGGAAACTTCTGTCATCCAAGAGGTGGAAAATCCCAGCCACAGCCTTCCTCAGGGTTCCAGCCCTTTCGCCAATGCAAGATTTAGAGTCCGATCCTCAGCTAAAACCCAAATAATCCAGATTCCACTGGCATCGGTTTCACCAAGATGGTGGTGCACGCCTGCAGAATCTCCTCCCGCTCGGCTCACCGTGGCTTTCATGGCCGAGATTCACCACGACCATATTTCTCCAGGAGCCTCAGGGGTGACTCTTGTATGTTGTATGATCAGTGTCATAAATCAACCCAGAAACGCCTCTAACACGTTTATATTTAAACTTGGATCCCGAACCTGGCCTTCGTTTTCCAACTGAGTAAAAATATCTCCCTTAAGCCTCTTCTCGTGGTCAAAGTGAACTCCTCCTGGGCCAGGGGATTGTATGGTTTTGGACGAGCATGGACGGTTTGAGGTTGTGGAGCTTGGTGTTTGGCTGTGGTTGTGTTTGGGCCGTTTGGGGATGTTTGCGTGCGCTGCTGGTTGCGGTGCCCAGTGGGTGTTACTCGCTGGCAGTCGGTCAGCCCTGGCCCGTTTCCCACGGGGAAACCCACACCAAACCAGATCAACTCAGACTCGGCTATATGCTTCCCTGCAAAAGTGTTCTCGGCACGGTAGCACAGTGGGTCAGCACTGCTGCTTCACAGCTCCAGGGTCCTGGGTTCGATTCCCGACTCGGGTCACTGCCTGTGTGGAGTTTGCACATTCTCCTCGTGTCTGCGTGGGTTTTCTCCGGGTGCTCCGGTTTCCTCCCACAGTCCAATGATGTGCGGGTTAGGTTCATTGGCTATGCTAAAATTGCCCCTTAGTATCCTGGGATGTGTAGGTTAGAGGGATTAACAGGGATATGGGGATAGGGTCTGGGTGGGATTGTGTTCGGTGCAGACTCGATGGGCCAAAGGGCCTGTTTCTGCACTGTAGGGTTCTATGAATTCAACCTATCTCCCACCGCTGAGAATAACTTTAATCTGCCTTCCTGTCTATTCTATTTCCTCTTGGAAAGACAGCCCAAACAAACATGGCCGCTTTCCCCTTTGTCAACATATAGAACATTCCGGCGCAGTCCAGGCCCTTCGGCCCTCGATGTTGTGCCAACCTGTGAAACCAATCTAAAGCCCATCTAACCTAAACTATTCCAATGTTATCCATGTCCCTATCCACTGACCATTTGAACACCCTTAAAGTTGGCGAGTCCACAACTGCTGCAGGCAGGGCATTCCACGCCCTTACTATCCTCTGAGTAAAGAACCTACCTCTGACATCCATCCTATAATTACCTATAAATCCTATAAATGGATGTTTCCGTGATGCAGGGAGAGGTTGGGAGGGTCACGAGGATGAGGGCAGGATGCCAAGAAATAAAGATGGACTTAGAGCTCCAGTGAACTGTAAATCCTTCTCTGATTATATCCACACCGAGTTTGCTGTTTTGAGTAACATCCAGTTCGAGTTCCATTTGGTAAAAGGGCTCACAACATAAAACTTCAGTCAGTGTGAGGTCTCAATTTAAAGCTATGTCCCCTCGTGTTAGCCATCACCATCCGAGGAAAAAGGTTCACACTGTCCAGTCCTCTGATCAGCTTATATGTCTGTATTAAGTCATCTCTTAACCTTCTTCTCTCTAACGAAAATAGCCTCAAGTCCCTCAGCCTTTCCTCATAAGACCTTCCCACCATACCAGGCAACATCCTGGTAAACCTCCTCTGCACCCTTTCCAATGCCTCCACATCTTTCTTATAATGCGGCGACCAGAACTGCACACAATACTCCAAGTGCGGCCGCACCAGAGTTTTGTACAGTTGTAACATGACCTCACAGCTCCAAAATTCAATCCCTCTACCAATAAAAGCTAACACACCGTACGTCTTCTTAACAACCTTATCAACCTGGGTGCCAACTTTCAGGGAGCTATGCACATGTACCCCGAGATCTCTCTGCTCGTCAACACTACCAAGAGTCTTTCCATTAGCCCTATATTCTGTACTCCTGTTACTCTTTCCAAAGTGAATCGCCTCACATTTTTCTGCATTAAACTCCATTTGCCACCTCTCGGCCCAGCTCTGCAGTTTATCTATGACCCTCTGCAAACTAACATCCTCACTGTCTACAACTACTCCAACTTTGGTGTCGTCAGCAAATTTACTAACCCATCCTTCTACACCCTCATCTAGGTCATTTATAAAAATTACAAACAGCAGTGGCCCCAAAACAGATCCCTGAGGTATACCACTTGTAACTGAACTCCAGGTTGAATATTTCCCATCTACCACCACCTATCAGCTCGCCAATTCCTGATCCAAACTGCTAAATCACCTTCAATCCCATGCATCTGCAATTTCTGCATTAGCCTACCATGGGGAACCTTATCAAACGCTTTGCTAAAATCCATATACACCACGTCAACTGCCTTACCCTTATCCACCTCTTTGGTCACCTTCTCAAAGAACTCGATAAGGTTTGTGAGGCACGATCTACCCTTCACAAAACCGTGTTGACTATCCCTAATCAATTTATTTCTCTCTAGATAATTATAAATCCTATCCCTTATAATTCTTTCCAAAACTTTGCCCACAACAGAAGTAAGGCTCACAGGTCTATAATTCCCAGGATGGTCTCTACTCCCCTTCTTGAACAAGGGAACAACATTTGCTATCCTCCAGTCTTCCAGCACTAATCCCATAGCCAATGACAACATGAGGATCAAAGCCAAAGGCTCTGCAATCTCCTCCCTAGCCTCCCAGAGAATCCTAGGGTAAATCCCATCCGGCCCAGGGGACTTATCTATTTTCATACTCTCAAGAATTGCCAACGCCTCCTCCTTATGAACCTAAGGTGCGATCCCATCACAAAAACAAATGAGATAACTGCCTCAGAAGTTTGCTTTCCAAAAGAGCAAACCATTGGAACATCATTGCCTCATGCCAGGTCCACTGTTTGCTCCCACGGGATGGAGTCAGGAAGGGATTGGAAGCAGAATCCTCGGAGGATTGGCTCCAGCTGTGTGATTGGCTCGTTAGGAATCTTGATTGGAAGGAGGAATTTCCTCTCTCCAACTTGTTAGCCGGAGTTTTGCTACATTTCTTCACTGACCAGCTGGTAAATTCACAATTGTTAAAACTGTAAACCTGGATAACTGATACCAAAAGGATTGAAATGTGCATTCATTCATGTACACATATACACATAAATGTCATACAACAATATATGGTTCCTATCACACAATAAGCACTGTGGAGACAAGTGATCTAACCTAGGTAGCTGGAAAATGTCCAATGCTAATTTTCAACAGTACTTGCATTGTCAGGGGTCCATGGAATTTTTATTACACAGGAGGGGGAAGAGTATCAAGTAACAAGGCTGAGATTCCTTGATTGATTTGGAATGGACATTGTATTGTGAAAGTAGTGCTGTATGATTGCTATCCTGTGGGCTTAGAGGGGAACTCACAGCCGGTGGGAACTGGGAGTGGGAACAGTGCCAATTCTCCTCCCTTTGAAGTTTCTCGAATGACAGTCGGTCTGGGATCAAATACACAATACATATGCCTTTTCCTACAAAGAGGTTTCACTAAAAATTCTCCACTGACTGGAAAAGATTTTGGGATTTCCTGAGGACATGATAAAGTGCAGAATTAATCCAAGATCCTTTAATTCATTCTGTGCTCTGTGCTAACATAATGCATCAGCATCAGCTCTTAATTTGTTGACTCAGGGTATGAAAAATTCAAGAACACAATTATAGCGAAATACTACAGAGAGTGTTGACACTGATGGTGTCTTAAGAACATAAGAACAAAAGAAATAGGAGCAGGAGTAGGCCATCTAGCCCTTCGAGCCTGCCCCGCCATTCAATAAGATCATGGCTGATCTGTTGTGACTCAGTTCCACCTTCCCGCCCTCTCCCCATAACCCTTAATCCCCTCTCTTATCAAAAACCCATCAACCCACGTCTTAAAAATATTTAGCGAGGCAGCCTCCACCACTTCAACGGGCAGAGAATTCCAGAGATTCACCACCCTTTGAGTGAAGAAGTTCCTCCTCAACTCTGTTCTAAACCGCCTCCCCTTTACCTTGAGGCTGTGCCCCCTAGTCCTACTGTCTTTTTTGAGCGGGAAGAGTCTCTCCACCTCTATCCTATCCATCCCATTCATCATCTTATACGTCTCAATGAGATCTCCCCTCATTCTTCTAAACTCTAACAAGTACAAGCCTAGTTTATTCAGCCTCTCCTCATAGCTCAATCCCCTCAACTCCGGTATCAGCCTAGTAAACCTCCTCTGCACTCCCTCCAGGGCCAAAATATCCTTGCGCAGGTGCGGCGCCCAAAACTGCACACAGTACTCCAGCTGCGGCCTCACCAATGCCCTATATAGCTGCAGCAAGACTTCCCTACTTTTATATTCAATCCCCCTCGCTATGAAGGCCAGCATCCCATTCGCCTTCCTGACCACCTGCTGCACCTGCAAGATGGGTTTTTGCGACTCATGCACAAGGACCCCGAGGTCCCTCTGCACCATCGCCTGCTGCAGTTTTTCGCCACGTAAGTAATAGTCCTTCCTACCATTCCTCCTACCAAAGTGGACCACCTCACACTTGCCAACATTAAATTCCATTTGCCATTTCCTGGCCCATTTGCCCAGCCTATCTAGATCCTTCTGCAGGCTCTCCACACCCTCCTCACAATTTGCCTTTCCCCAATCTTGGTGTCATCAGCAAATTTCGACACCCTGCACTCGGTTCCCTCCTCCAGATCATCTATATAAATGGTAAATAGCTGAGGCCCCAGCACCGACCCCTGGGGCACCCCACTAGTCACCAACCGCCAATCCGAATAGCATCCATTGACCCCCACTCTCTGCCTCCTATTTGACAACCAATCCTCTATCCACGCTAACACCCTACCCCCAACTCCATGTCCCCTGATCTTCTGCAATAACCTCTTGTGAGGTACCTTGTCAAACGCCTTCTGAAAATCCAGAAAGACCACATCCACTGGCTCTCCTCTATCCACTGCCCTAGACACATCCTCATAGAACTCCAGTAAATTTGTCAGACACGACTTCCCTTTAATGAAACCGTGTTGCGTCCGCCCTATCAAGCAATTCCCCTCAAGATGCCTCGCTATTTCCTCCTTAATGACGGATTCTAACATTTTACCTACCACAGACGTTAAACTAACCGGCCTATAATTCCCAGCCTTTTGCCTGGCATCCTTCTTAAACAACGGCGTAACATTAGCCGTTTTCCAATCTTCCGGCACTTCCCCGGAATCCAGCGACGTCTGGAAAATAACCACCAAGGCATCCACTATCACCACCGCCATTTCTTTCAGAACCCTCGGATGCATTCCATCCGGTCCTGGGGACTTGTCCACAATCAGCCCCTCCAGTCTGTCGAGCACCACCTCTCTAGTAACAGTAATGTCATTAAGACCCTCCATTCCTACCACCTTTCCATCGCTAACACCCGGCAAATTATTCACATCCTCCTCCGTGAAGACAGAAACAAAAAAGTTATTCAAGACCTTAGCCATATCCCCATCCCCTACCACTAGCTCCCCTTTCTCATCCTCTAAAGGACCAATGTTCACCCTAGCCAGCCTCTTCCTTTTTATATATTTATAAAAACTCTTGCTATCCTTTTTTATATTAAGTGCTAGCCCAGCCTCATAGCTTCTCCTACCCTCCTTTATCAATTTCTTTGTCAATCTTTGTTGACATTTAAACCTTTCCCAATCCTCTTCTCGCCCACTGCTCTTAGCTACTCTAAACTCCTCCGCTTTTAATTTAACACTTTCCTTCACCTCCTTCGTTATCCACGGCTTATTACCTCTCCTCCTACTGTCCTTTTTAACCATCGGAATAAATTTCTGCTGAACACTAAGAAAGATCTCCTTAAAGATCCTCCACTGCTCCTCAGCAGACCTACCTTCCAACACACTCCCCCAGTCCACATTCGCCAATTCTTCTCTCATCCTACCATACTCCCCTCTATTCAAACAAAGGACGCGTGTCCGGGAACCCACTTTCTCCTCCTCCATCTGCACCAGAAACTCCACCATACAATGATCACTCTCTCCAAGAGGATCCTTCACCGCAAGGTCCCTAATTCTACCCGCCTCATTACACAGCACCAGATCCAAGATAGCTCGCTCCCTCGTCGGCTCCAACACACACTGTTCAAGGAAATTATCCCGGCAGCATTCCAAGAACTCCTCCTCGAGCCCACCTCGTCCAACATGGGTCGACCAATCAATATGCAGATTGAAATCTCCCATAACTACTGCCGTCCCATTCCTGCACGCCGCACTTATTTGCGCGTTAACAGCCCGCCCCACCTCCAGATCATTATTCGGGGGCCTATAGACGACACCCACTAGCGTCTTCCTCCCTTTTCTGTTCCTAATCTCCACCCACAACGATTCCACTTTCTGCTCCTTGGCTCCGATATCATCCCTTGCTACCACCTTGATGCTATCCTTAATCAGCAGAGCTACGCCACCCCCTCTTTCCTCCTGTCTTCTGAGCCTGAATTCTCAGCAAGACTCTCAAACAAAACCATTGTTGTTCAAATGTGTGAAAATCTTTGATGTGAAGAAGCTACGCACAGCATCAGGAGCTCTGTTATTCAGAATGTTCTGGAACAATGTTAAAAACCTCCAAAAAAGATACGTATGGGGTCATCATAAATTGGAATACTCTCTGTAATGAATTATGGGCTGAAGGTGGTCACTAACAGCACCGGGGACCGCATATGTTACCCTATTTTACAGAGTAGATCTGTGTCAAACAGTCTCAGGATTTGACATTGCTACGACCAACTCCAGATGAAGATCCCCAAAATGTTTTTGCCATTTCCAAAAGCTTTGTTTCAGTCACCTTTTGACTCTTTTTTTCTCCCCCAGGAACTCCTAAGCCTCTGAAAGAACCATTATTCTACAAGGCACTACCTATTTAAACCTAAATACAACACCTGAAAACACAAATATGCTCACTACTCACCGTCTTTGAGTTGAACAATCCCAAATCAATCAGGAAATATAGATTTTAAATCCGCAAGAGCCTCCCCCCCCCCCCCCCCCCCCAAAACTCCAAAGTGTTTTATGAAGCCCACCTGGATCATACGTTTTGCATCTTGAATTTGGCTAGGATGTATTTCACTCTTGGTATGATTCAAATGACCCACTAGACAGCTTTTACCCAACCAAGTTTATTTAGTAATCGAGTTAACGTGTCTGGAAAAAAAATCAGCAATAATTTTTATCAATTACAAACAAAAACAAAGCAATCATGATAATGTATAACCCTTAACAAATATAACTAAGGTGTTCCAATCAAACAAAACTCCCCCAAAACTCTCCTTTTCACAGGTTTAACGCAGTTGCTTGGCTGAAAGCAAGGCTTTTGCCTATCTGGGGTAGAGAATCTGCTTTTGGTGGCTTGGCCACAGCCTCTCCCTAATGCTCACGTCATACTGGAACTGAGTCCTTTGCTCGGAAAATTGAAATTCTGACCTTTCGAGCTTGTAACTGATAGCAGCCCTCTGGATTCATCCATAGAACCATAGAAGCATAGAACCCTACAGTGCAGAAACAGGCCCTTCGGCCCATCGAGTCTGCACCGAACACAATCCCACACAGACCCTATCCCCATATCCCTACATATTTTACCTGCTAATCCCTCTAACCTACACATCCCAGGACACTAAGGGGCAATTTTAGCATAGCCAATGAACCTAACCCGCACATCTTTGGACTGTGGGAGGAAACCGGAGCACCCGGAGAAAACCCACGCAGACACGAGGAGAATGTGCAAACTCCACACAGGCAGTGACCCGAGCCGGGAATCGAACCCAGGACCCTGGAGCTGTGAAGCAACAGTGCTAACCCACTGTGCTACCGTGCCGCCCCAGAACAGTCTGAAGTTAGAACAGCTTCCCAGAACACCGGGGTGAGGTTCTGGACAAGCCACCAAAAGTAGATTCTCTACTCCAGATAGGAAAAAGCCTTGCTTTTAGCTAACCAGCAGAATTTTCAAAATCAGGGAGAAAAAGAGAGAGAGACAGAGAGAGAGAGAGACACTGCTTTCAGTCTGATGTCCCTTCTAAAACTAACTCTGCAGCCAAATGGAAACTGAAACTTTCAATTCACTAGGGGCGAAAAAAAAGCTGTCCCGAACACATGACCTTCCTCCTAACAATGCAGGGTCATAAAACAACCCAGAATAAAAATAAACAAAGCCCATTTAAACAGCTGAAGGAGCAATAAAAGGGCTTCTATAGACAACACAGCAACAGTGAGAGCAGCAGAGAACATGATTTAAAAAAAATCTCTTAAAGGTACACTAACATCACAACTGTTAGAAAGGACAAGTAAAAACCTCCTAATCAAATAATCACAGATTTCAGTCTGTGTCTACATATGAATCCTGGTTAGTGTCCACTATCTGCATACAGTTGAATACATTTAATGTAAATTCCATTAACTCACAAGGACACTAGAATAGAAGCAAGCCGGCCAGTCCTTGAAGCCTGTTCTGACATTCAATATGATCAAGATCCCTGCCGGCCTGAACTCCTGATTTCTACACCATTTCCCCACAGCCCCCTGTTCCTCGATATGTCAAATATTTATCCGCCTCCACTTTAAATACTTCTAATGATCCAGCCTCCACCTCCCTTTGGGGCAGAGAATTCCAGAGGTTCGCCACCCTCTGTGAGAAGAAATTTCTACACATCTCAGTTCGAGAGGACCGGCCCTTTGTCTTGTAGTTATGCCCTCTTGTTTGAGACTCTCCCAATGGTAAGACATCTCACCATCTATCCTGTCAAACCCCCTCCGGATCTTATATATTTGAATAATCATCCCTCATTCTTCTAAACTCCACGGAATATAGACCCAGTCTCTCTTGATAGGTCAGCCCTCTCATCCCAGGAGTCTGGTGAAATTTAAGTTTAATTATTTTTAGTGTCACAAGTAGGCTCACATTAACACTGTAAAGTTTCCTTTGGATTGCCTCCAATGCCCATAAGCTGTCAGACCATAAGACATAGGAGTAGAATTAGGCCACTCGGCCCATCGAGTCCCCTTCGCCATTCAATCATGGCTGATATTTTTCCCATCCCCATTCTCCTGCCTTTTCCTCTGATCCCCTTATTAATCAGGAACCTATCTATCTCTGTCTCAAAGACCCTCAGTGACCCGGCCTCCTCTGCGGCAAAGTGTTCCACACATTCCCCACTCTCTGGCTGAAGAAATTCATTGGCTATGCTAAAATTGCCCCTTAGTATCCTGGGATGTGTAGGTTAGAGGGATTAGCAGGTAAAATGTGTAGGGATATGGGGATAGGGTCTGGGTGGGATTGTGTTCGGTGCAGACTCGATGGGCCGAAGGGCCTGTTTCTGCACTGTAGGGTTCTATTCCTCCTCATCTTTGCTCTAAAGCATCGTCCCTTTCATCTGAGGTTGTGCCTCTCAGACTAAAGGGACAATCCTTGAAAACAGAGATGAGGAAGAATTTCTCTGAGGAATATCGCTGTATCCTTTCTAGGTAAGGGGACCAAAACTGTCTGCAGTATTCCAGGTGAGGCCTCATCAAAACCCTGTACAATAGCAACAAATCCTCCCTATCTTTAAACTCCAACTCCTTTGCAATAAAGGCCAAAATGCTGTTTGCCTTCTTAACTGCTAGTCGGACCTGCTTCCTCACTTTTTGTCATCCATGCACTAGAACACCAAATCACTCTGTACTTCCTTACCTGTGCTCCAGGAGGCAGTCACACCCCTTAGATTAAATACCTTGAATTTGGCCAGTGAGGATGTGGCAGTGAGTCGGGCAGCTAGAGAGATCCAGGAGATAGGGTTACAGGACCCTCAGTCCTGAACATAGAACATAGAACATAGAACATAGAACATTACAGCGCAGAACAGGCCCTTCGGCCCACGATGTTGCGCCGACCAGTTACAAAACAATGACCCACTAGCCTAAACCAATCCCTTTTCATCCATAAACCTATCCACAGATCTCTTAAACGCCCCCAAACTAGGTGCATTTACAACTGCAGCTGGCAGGGCATTCCAGTCCCTCACCACCCTCTGGGTAAAGAACCTACCCCTGACATCAGTCCTATAACTACCCCCCCTTAATTTAAAGTCGTGCCCCCTCGTGTTAGCTTTCTCCATCCTAGGAAAAAGGCTATCACTATCTACCCTGTCTAAACCTCTAATCATCTTATATGTTTCAATGAGATCCCCTCTTAGCCGCCTTCTTTCCAGCGAAAACAACCCCAAATCTCTCAATCTCTCCTCATAGGATCTCCCCTCCATACCAGGCAACATCCTGGTAAACCTCCTCTGCACCCTCTCCAAAGCCTCCACATCCTTCCTGTAATGTGGGGAACATGTCCAACAGGTTTGAGATTCGTGCTCCCTGTGTGGACAGGAACGGCTACTGCAGAGAGGATGAACAAACTGACCACGGCACTGTGGTACAGGGAAGCCATTCAAGTGGGGGGAGATGAAAGAAATGTAATTGGGGTTAGTATAGTTAGGGGCATTGACACTGTTCTCTGTGACCCAGGATCGAGAATCTCGAAGGTTGTGTTGCCTGGTGCTCGGGTTCAGGATATCTCATCTGCAGAAGAACTTGGAGTGGGAGGGTAAAGATCCAGTTGTCATGGTCTCTGTAGGTACCAATGACATAGGCAGAACAGGAACAAAGGTTCTGCTAAGGGAGTATGAACAGCTAGGAGCTAAATTAAAAAGCAGAACGAAAAAGGTAATAATCTCTGGATTACTACCTGAACCACGGGCTAATTGGCACAGGATCAGTAAGATTAAGGAGATAAACGTGTCTCAAAGATTGGAATGGGTTTGAATTCATGGGACGTTGGCACCAATATTGGGGAAGAGGGGACCTGTTCCAATGGGATAGTCTTTATCTGAATCATGCTGGACCAGAAATCTGGCAAATCACATAACCAGGGCTTTAAACTAAATAGTGGGGTGGCGGGGGAGGGGGGAGGGGGGGGGGGGGGAGGTTCAGTTGTATGGAGAGTTAGAAAATCAAAGTTAAAGGAGAGGGGAGAAGGGTAGGTTAATGAGGACTTTCAACGAGTTAAAGGAGCTGAGGGCTGAGGTAGAAAATCAGGTAGGTAACGGATCCCAAGAAAAGGAATGTGTGGAATGTCTCAGTGACGGTTTTTTTGGAGTGGCTTGTGACAGAGTCTACTGGGGAACTGGGAATTCTGGATTTGGTGATGTGTGATGAGGTAGACTTGATTAGGGAAGTTAAGGTGAAGGAACCCTTAGGGAGCAGTGACCACAATGTGATAGAATTTATCCTGCGGTTTGAGGGGGAGAAGCTGGAATCAGATGTAACGGTATTATAATGAAATAAAGTTAACTACAAAGAAGTGAGGGAGGAGCTGGCCAGAGTTGATTGGAAAGGGAATCCAGCAGGGAAGACAGCGGAACAGCAACGGCAGGAGTAAAGTTTCCAGACCATATGATAGAACAGAGAGTATAGGAGGTGGCAGGAATCTAACTTCATCTAGGCAGAGATGAGGCAATGGTGACCAGTATGAGAAGGGAGGTGGTCAATACAGGACTGAGGGTGTTGTACCTAAACGCGCGCAGTTTACGGAACAAGGTAAATGAGCTTGTTGCGCACACTGAAATTGGCTGCTGTGAGGTTATGGGCCTCGCAGAGATGTACATAAGAACATAAGAAATAGGAGCAGGAGTGGGCCATCTAGCCCTTCGAGCCTGCCCCGCCATTCAATAAGATCATGGCTGATCTGAAGTGGATCAGTTCCACTTTCCCGCTTTCTCCCCTTAATTCCCCTGTCTATCAGAAACCTATCTACCCGTGACTTCAATATATTCAGCGAGGCAGCCTCCACCACTTCAACGGGCAGAGAATTCCAGAGATTCATCACCCTTTGAGTGAAGAAGTTCCTCCTCAACTCTGTTCTAAACTGTCCCCCCCCCCCCCCCCCCCCCCCCCCCCTCCCCTGCAAGGGGATCAGGGCTGGGATCGAAATATCCAAGGATATGTGTCCTATTGAGAGAACAGGCAGATGGGCAAAGGGGGTGGGGTTGCATTGTTAATAAGGAACAAAGTTAAATCAATAGCAAAAAGTGATATAGGATCAGAAAGCATGGAATCTCTGTGGGTAGAACAAAGAACAAAGAACAACACAGCACGGGAAACAGGCCCTTCGGCCCAACGAGCCCGCGCCGCCGTCCCATTGTCTCAGTGACCTATTCATGATTTTAGTCTATGCCTAATGTGCGAGGATCAGGGAGGTCCAATATAGGGACAATTTGTTACCCAATCAATCAGCCTAAAAGCACATTTTTGGGATGTGGGAGGAAACCGGAGCACCCGGAGGAAACCCACGCAACCATGGGGAGAACGCGCAAACTCCCACGGACACAGGCCCAAATCCATGTGTCCGCACAGTAACAGAGATAGTCTCTGAGCTGTCATGTTGCCCTCGAGATGGTCCAGTTTACGCACACCAACGACATGAAGCAGTAGGCAACTCCCGAAGCAATATCCAAGAGCAGCCCACCACAACCTGCCGCACGCATGCCCCTTGCTGGACTTAAATGCCTGTGGATAAAAAATTAATTATTAAAAAGACTCTAAATCCCTGAGGCTAGGGCGGCACGGTAGCACAGTGGGTTAGCACTGCTGCTTCACAGCTCCAGGGTCCTGGGTTCGATTCCCGGCTCGGGTCACTGCCTGTGTGGAGTTTGCACATTCTCCTCGTGTCTGCGTGGGTTTTCTCCGGGTGCTCCGGTTTCCTCCCACAGTCCAAAGATGTGCGGGTTAGGTTCATTGGCTATGCTAAAAAATTGCCCCTTAGTGTACTGGGATGTGTAGGTTAGAGGGATTAGCAGGTAAATGTGTAGGGATATGGGGATAGGGTCTGGGTGGGATTGTGTTCGGTGCAGACTCGATGGGCCGAAAGGCCTGTTTCTGCACTATAGGGTTCTATGCTAAAACTATAGCAGGCCTACAATGTTTAGTAAGGCCTGCTATATCCCCCTATATGTAGACCGCTCATGTGGCTGTCCAAGTGACTCTTGAACAACCCTAGCGTGCCTGCTTCCACCACCTTACTCGGCAGTGCATTCCACATCCCCACTACCCTTTGTGTGAAAAACTGCCCTCTAATATTAGTCTTATATCTAGCCCCCCTCACCCTAAGCCCGTGACCCCTCGTTCTATCCATTTCTAGTAGCGGAAAAAGCTTACCACCATTTACTCTATAAACGGTAGAGTTGAGGAAGGTAAACAGATCCTGATGAGAGTTATGTACAAGTCCCCTCGCAGCAGTTGTAATGTGGGGCGGAAAATAAATCAGGAGGTAGAAAAGGCAAATTAAAAAGGCAATATTACAATAATCCCGGGGGACTTCAATATGCAAATGGACTGGGAAAATCAGGTAGGTAACGGATCCCAAGAAAAGGAATGTATGGAATGTCTCAGATGGTTTTTTTTTGGAGCAGCTTGTGGCAGACTCTACTGGGGAACAGGCAATTTTGGCTTTGCTGATGAGGCAAACCTTATTAAGGAACCCTTAGGGAGCAGTGACCACAATATGATAGAATTTATCCTGCGGTTTGAGGGGGAGAAGCTGGAATCAGATGTAACGGTATTATAATGAAATAAAGTTAACTACAATGAAGTGAGGGAGGAGCTGGGCAGGGTTGATTGGAAAGGGAATCCAGCAGGGAAGACAGCGGAACAGCAATGGGAGGTTATTCAGGAGACACAACAGAAATTCATCCCAAAGAGGAGGACACATGCCGAGGGGAGGGTGAGGCTGACGAGGGAAATCCAGGACAGTGTGAAAGTAAAGCATACAAAATGATGAGGATTAGTGGGAAGCCGGAGATTGGGAAGCCTTTAAAAGTGGGCAGAGGACAACAAAAAAAGTAATAAGGGGGGGGAGAAGATGAAATATGAGTGTAAGCTAGCTAGTAATATAAAAGAAGATAGGAAGAGTTTCTTCCAATATATAGAAGATAAGGCAGAGACAAAAATAGACATTGGACGCTGGAAAATGACACAGTGAGCACGTGATAGGCAACAAACACTTGGCAGAAGTTAACTAAATAGTTACTTTGCATCAATCTTCATGGTGGAAGACAGCAGGTTCAGTTGGCAGTTAGGAAGGCAAATGCAGTGTTGGCATTCATGTCGAGAGGGCGAGAATACAAGAAGAGGGATGTACTTCTGAGGCTGTATAAGGCTCTGGTCCATTTGGAGTATTATGAACAGTTTTGGGAAGGATGTGCTGAACTTGGAAAGGTCCAGAGGAGGTTCACAAGAATGATCCCTGGAATGAAAAGCTTGTCGTATGAGGAATGGTGAAGGACGTTGGGTCTGTACTCACTGGAGTTTAGAGGATGAGGGGAGGGGGTCTTATTGAAACTTACAGGATATTGCGAGGTCTGGATACAGTGGACGTGGAAAGGATGTTCCCATTAGTAGGAAAAACTAGAACCAGAGGGCACAACCTCAGGCTAAAGGGACGATCCTTTAGAACAGAGATGAGGAGGAATTTCTTCAGCCAGAGAGTGGGGAATCTGTGGAACTCTTTGCCACAGAGGAGGCCGGGTCACTGAGGGTCTTTAAGACAGAGATAGATAGGTTCTTGATTAATAAGGGGATCGGGTGTGATGGGGAAAAGGCAGGAGAATGGGGGATCGGGAAAAATATCAGCCATGATTGAATGGCGGAGCAGACTCGATGGGCTGAGTGGCCTAATTCTGCTCCTATATCCTATGGTCTTACCTACACTTTCTCTCCAGTTAAATAATAGTCTGCCTTTTCGATTTTTCCTACTAAAATGACCTCGTACTCCCCCACTTTAAACTCCATTTGTCAGGTTTTTGTCCAATCTATCCATATCCATTAGAAATGGATAGAACGAGGGGTCATGGGCTTAGGGTGAGGGGGGCTAGATATAAGACTAATATTAGAGGGCAGTTTTTCACACAAAGGGTAGTGGGGATGTGGAATGCACTGCCGAGTAAGGTGGTGGAAGAGGCACGCTAGGGTTGTTCAAGAGTCACTTGGACAGCCACATGAGCGGTCTACATATAGGGGGATATAGCAGGCCTTACTAAGCATTGTAGGCTTGGGGTTCAGTTTTAGCCTCAGGGATATAGAGTCTTTTTAATAATGAATTTTTTATCCACAGGCATTTAAGTCCAGCAAGGGGCATGCGGGCGGCAGGTTGTGGTGGGCTGCTCTTGGATGTTGCTTCGGGAGTTGCCTACTGCTTCATGTCGTTGGTGTGCGTAAACTGGACCATCTCAAGGGCATCATGACAGCTCAGAGGCTATCTCTGTTGCTGTGCGGACACATGGATTTGGGCCTGTGTCTGTGGGAGTTTGCGTGTTCTCCCCATGGTTGCGTGGGTTTCCTCCGGGTGCTCCGGTTTCCTCCCACATCCCAAAATGTGCTTTTAGGCTGATTGATTGGGTAACAAATTGTCCCTATATTGGACCTCCCTGATCCTCACACATTAGGCATAGACTAGAATCATGAATAGGACCATGGACGGCGGCGCGGGCTCGTTGGGCCGAAGGGCCTGTTTCCCGTGCTGTGTTGTTCTTTGTTCTTTGTTCTTTGTATCCCTTTGCAGAATCACAATATCCTCTTCACAAACTGTCTTCCCACTTAACTTTGTATCATCGGCAAATTTGGAACATTACATCTTGTTTCTTTCTCCAGGTCATAAACGTAAATAGTGAACAATTGCGAGCCAAGTACTGAGTCCAGCGATACTCCATTAGTTACATCTCGCCACTCTGAATCGGATCCATTATTCCAACTCTCTATTTTCTATGTGAAAAGCCAGTTTTCGATCCATGCTAACACACTCCCCGTTGGGCTTTTACTTTGTGCACCATCTTATCAAATGCCTTTTGGAAATCTAATGCACTACATCCACAGGTTCCCCTCTATCCACTCTCTCTGTCACATCCTCAAAGAACTGTCCTCTGTCACCCCAACCCACTGGAAGAAAATAATCTTGCCTTGTGTACTTTTATTTGTTTTTGCCAATCACCGTGAGTTTCTTCATATCAGCGAACAGACTGAAGACCGGTTTCATCCTATTCCAGGTTCCTCAGGATTCTCAACACTTGTATCAAATCTCCTCCCTTCCCTGTCTTCTCCAAGGAATACAATCCCAGCTTCTCCCATCCCTGGCGTCACTCTCACAATCTTTTCTTCACTTTCTGCAATGCCGAGTCATTCTCAGAATTTGATACAATTGTCGATACAGCCGGTTCCACCAACAAGCACAACATTGCCAATAAAAGTTTAACACCGTGACACCAACAGCACCCAGGTTTCATTTTTATCCCCATGAACAATTTACACACCCCTCCCACCCCCTGCTCCAACAAACACAGTCCTGGAGATTCAGTCACACAAACTTCACGTGACTCACCTTCTTGGGGCACTGGATGTCGTGGGCCAGGCTCAGGAGCAAGTCATGGGAAATGGGGTCCACCAGATTGGGGAACGCCGTGTGTTTATACAGAACTTCGTTTAAGGATGAGCTTTCCAGACCCAGATCCTGCACAGGAGAGAAGGCAACCAATTAGCAACTTGGAAGATCGGCCAATCCATTCACACGCCGACCTTTACCCTCTGAGTTCTCCACGCTTCTCTAACTTTGACCTCTCCTGATGACATAGAAACCCTACGGTGCAGAAAGAGGCCCATCGGGTCTGCACCCAACACATTCCCACCCAGGCCCTACCCCCCATATCCCTACAGAGGAGGTTTATTAGGCTGATACCGGAGTTGAGGGGGTTGAGCTATGAGGAGAGGCTGAATAAACTAGGCTTGTACTCGTTGGAGTTTAGAAGAATGAGGGGAGATCTCATTGAGACGTATAAGATGATGAATGGGATGGATAGGATAGAAGTGGAGAGACTGTTCCCGCTCAAAAAAGACAGTAGGACTAGGGGGCACAGCCTCAAGATAAAGGGGGGGCGGTTTAGAACAGAGTTGAGGAGGAACTTCTTCACTCAAAGGGTGGTGAATCTCTGGAATTCTCTGCCCGTTGAAGTGGTGGAGGCTGCCTCGCTAAATATTTTTAAGAAACAGGTTGATGGGTTTTTGATAAGAGAGGGGATTAAGGGTTATGGGAGAGGGCGGGAAGGTGGAGCTGAGCCACGACAGATCAGCCATGATCTTATTGAATGGCGGGACAGGCTCGAAGGGCCAGATGACCTACTCCTGCTCCTATTTCTTATGTTCTTATACATATTATACCCACTAATCCCTCTAACCTATACATCCCTGGACACTAAGGGGCAATTTCTTAGCCTGGTCAATCAACCTAACCCGCACATCTTTGGACTGTGGGAGGCAATCGGAGGAAACCCACGCAGACATGAGGAGAATGTGCAAACTCCACACACAGACAGTGACCCCGAGCCGGGAATCGAACCCAGGACCCTGGAGCTGTGAATCAGCAGTGCTAACCACTGTGCTACCGTGCCGCCCCAGTATCCTTCTACAACTTCAGAACTGGGTAGGGTGCTCAGGGAGGATGTTGCTATGGAACCATTCCATGAGAATGTAGAATGATGGAGTCCCTGTAAAGAGAGATTTCAATATTGCCTTCCAGACAGTTGCAACTTTCCTGAGTGTAATGGGATGGAAAACCTTCACTTTAAAGATTTGTAGGTTAAGTGGATTGGCCAGGGTAATTATGTGAGGTGTTGGGGATGGGGTGGGGGTGGAGGATTGGGCCTGGGTAGAAGGGTAGGGACGGTGAAGAATCAATGGGCTGAATGGTCTTCTTCTGTACTAGAGATCCTATTGGTTCTATGGTTAGCGGCAGATACCGTACCTTGCCACCTGAAGCCCAAAGACGTGTCAGACAGAGCCCGGAGATACCTGTATGCTGTCACCGTAAGTATGATGATACTGTGCCTTTAAGAAATGCTTTTTTTTTTTAGCATTTTCCTTGTGAGGGTTATGTTTAAAATTCGACTCTGATTTACATGGTGTCGATTTGTCAGGGCAGCAGGCAGCTGACATGCTGAGAATGCAGGCTAATGATTGACTTTAACTAATGGTGTCTTTGTCTAAGCAGAATTAATACATTTGCATTAACTTCGGTTTCCCCCTGGTGTTTCAGAGTAGGGTTTTGATTAGTCCTGCGAATGTGTGGACCTAAGCTTGTAGGGAAAACAGTTAACATAAGAACATAAGAAATAGGAGCAGGAGTCGGCCATCTAGCCCTTCGAGCCTGCCCCGCCATTCAATAAGATCATGGCTGATCTGTCGTGGCTCAGTTCCACTTTCCCACTTTCTCCCCTTAATTCCCCTGTCTATCAGAAACCTATCTACCCGCGACTTAAAATATATTCAGCGAGGCAGCCTCCACCCACTTCAACGGGCAGAGAATTCCAGAGATTCACCACCCTTTGAGTGAAGAAGTTCCTTCTTAACTCCGATCTAAACTGCCCCCCCCCCCCCTTATTTATTTTCTCTTTGATTTTAAATTAGTCAGTTTCTGCCTGGTCCAGAGTGTGTTTCTGTTTCTTTCTCTCCCTCTGGAAACTGCTGTTTGGGGCTGTCAGAAGACAGGTATCTCGATGTGTCTCTCCAGAAGTGTTCAAAAGACCAGAAGATGGTTAACAAGTTCATGCACATCGGCACGGTGTTTGCTAACTGATTTTGAAGAGGAGCTTAAGTCTATAAGAGGAATATTGCTTGTATTGAAATTCATAGGGATAGCTTAACAATTAAGAACTGTGTCTTGTTTAAGTATTGCTCAATTGGTAAAAATTAATCTAATTCATGAGTTTGAGTTAAATTGTATGATGACATGAAGTTTGTTTTGATAAAAGCTCCCTATCGTCAGTCGAGTCACAGCTGGGGCAAAACATCTTATTCTCAAATCGACACCAAAATAGCAACATGCTGGGGCTGACTCGACACCCACACCCTGTCACCCAGAGACACTCCGCACCCTGTCACCCAGAGACACCCCGTACCCTGTCACCCAGAGACACCCCATACCCTGTCACCCAGAGACACCCCGTACCCTGTCACCCAGAGACACCCCGTACCCTGTCACCCAGAGACACCCCGTACCCTGTCACCCAGAGACACCCCGTACCCTGTCACCCAGAGACACCCCGTACCCTGTCACCCAGAGACACCCACACCCTGTCACCCAGAGACACCCCGTACCCTGTCACCCAGAGACACCCACACCCTGTCACCCAGAGACACCCCGTACCCTGTCACCCAGAGACACCCCGTACCCCGTCACCCAGAGACACCCCGTACAATGTCACCCAGAGACACCCCGTACCCTGTCACCCAGAGACACCCCGTACCCTGTCACCCAGAGACACCCACACCCTGTCACCCAGAGACACCCACACCCTGTCACCCAGAGACACCCCGTACCCTGTCACCCAGAGACACCCCGTACCCTGTCACCCAGAGACACCCCGTACCCTGTCACCCAGAGACACCCGTACCCTGTCACCCAGAGACACCCGTACCCTGTCACCCAGAGACACCCCGTACCCTGTCACCCAGAGACACCCCGTACCCTGTCACCCAGAGACACCCCGTACCCTGTCACCCAGAGACATCCCGTACCCTGTCACCCAGAGACACCCACACCCTGTCACCCAGAGACACCCACACCCTGTCACCCAGAGACACCCCGTACCCTGTCACCCAGAGACACCCCGTACCCTGTCACCCAGAGACACCCCGTACCCTGTCACCCAGAGACACCCCCACCCTGTCACCCAGAGACACCCACACCCTGTCACCCAGAGACACCCCGTACCCTGTCACCCAGAGACACTCCGTACCCTGTCACCCAGAGACACCCCGTACCCTGTCACCCAGAGACACCCCGTACCCTGTCACCCAGAGACACCCCGTACCCTGTCACCCAGAGACACCCCGTACCCTGTCACCCAGAGACACCCCGTACCCTGTCACCCAGAGACACCCCACACCCTGTCACCCAGAGACACCCCGTACCCTGTCACCCAGAGACACCCCGTACCCTGTCACCCAGAGACACCCACACCCTGTCACCCAGAGACACACCGTACCCTGTCACCCAGAGACACCCCGCACCCTGTCACCCAGAGACACCCCGTACCCTGTCACCCAGAGACACCCCGTACCTGTCACCCAGAGACACCCCGTACCCAGTCACCCAGAGACACCCCGCACCCTGTCACCCAGAGACAACCCGCACCCTGTCACCCAGAGACACCCCGTACCCTGTCACCAGAGACACCCACACCCTGTCACCCAGAGACACCCGTACCCTGTCACCCAGAGACACCCTGTACCCTGTCACCCAGAGACACCCCGTACCCTGTCACCCAGAGACACCCGTACCCTGTCACCCAGAGACACCCCGTACCCTGTCACCCAGAGACACCCCGTACCCTGTCACCCAGAGACACCCCGTACCCTGTCACCCAGAGACACCCCGTACCCTGTCACCCAGAGACACCCCGTACCCTGTCACCCAGAGACACCCCGTACCCTGTCACCCAGAGACACCCCGTACCCTGTCACCCAGAGACACCCCGTACCCTGTCACCCAGAGACACCCCGTACCCTGTCACCCAGAGACACCCCGTACCCTGTCACCCAGAGACACCCCGTACCCTGTCACCCAGAGACACCCCGTACCCTGTCACCCAGAGACACCCCGTACCCTGTCACCCAGAGACACCCCGTACCCTGTCACCCAGAGACACCCCTCACCCTGTCACCCAGAGACACCCCGTACCCTGTCACCCAGAGACACCCACGTACCCTGTCACCCAGAGACACCCCGTACCCTGTCACCCAGAGACACCCCGTACCCTGTCACCCAGAGACACCCGACCCTGTCACCCAGAGCACCCCGTACCCTGTCACCCAGAGACACCCCGTACCCTGTCACCCAGAGACACCCCGTACCCTGTCACCCAGAGACACCCCGTACCCCTGTCACCCAGAGACACCCCGTACCCTGTCACCCAGAGACACCCCGTACCCTGTCACCCAGAGACACCCACACCCTGTCACCCAGAGACACCCCACCCTGTCACCAGAGACACCCCGTACCCTGTCACCCAGAGACACCCCGTACCCTGTCACCCAGAGACACCCACACCCTGTCACCCAGAGACACCCCGTACCCTGTCACCCAGAGACACCCCGTACCCTGTCACCCAGAGACACCCCGTACCCTGTCACCCAGAGACACCCACACCCTGTCACCCAGAGACACCCACGACCCTGTCACCCAGAGACACCCCGTACCCTGTCACCAGAGACCCCGTACCTGTCACCAGAGACACCCACACCCTGTCACCCAGAGACACCCCGTACCCTGTCACCCAGAGACACCCCACACCCTGTCACCCAGAGACACCCCGTACCCTGTCACCCAGAGACACCCACACCCTGTCACCCAGAGACACCCCGTACCCTGTCACCCAGAGACACCCCGTACCCTGTCACCCAGAGACACCCCGTACCCTGTCACCCAGAGACACCCCGTACCCTGTCACCCAGAGACACCCCGTACCCTGTCACCCAGAGACACCCACACCCTGTCACCCAGAGACACCCGTACCCTGTCACCCAGAGACACCCCGTACCCTGTCACCCAGAGACACCCACACCCTGTCACCCAGAGACACCCCGTACCCTGTCACCCAGAGACACCCCGTACCCTGTCACCCAGAGACACCCCGTACCCTGTCACCCAGAGACACCCGTACCCTGTCACCCAGACACCCCGTACCCTGTCACCCAGGACACCCCGTACCCTGTCACCCAGGACACCCCGTACCCTGTCACCCAGAGACACCCCGTACCCCTGTCACCCAGAGACACCCGTACCCTGTCACCCAGAGACACCCACGTACCCTGTCACCCAGAGACACCCCGTACCCTGTCACCCAGAGACACCCCGTACCCTGTCACCCAGAGACACCCCGTACCCTGTCACCCAGAGACACCCCGTACCCTGTCACCCAGAGACACCCCGTACCCTGTCACCCAGAGACACCCCGTACCCTGTCACCCAGAGACACCCCGTACCCTGTCACCCAGAGACACCCCGTACCCTGTCACCCAGAGACACCCACACCCTGTCACCCAGACACCCCGTACCCTGTCACCCAGAGACACCCCGTACCCTGTCACCCAGAGACACCCCGTACCCTGTCACCCAGAGACACCCCGTACCCTGTCACCCAGAGACACCCCGACCCTGTCACCCAGAGACACCCCGTACCCTGTCACCCAGAGACACCCCGTACCCTGTCACCCAGAGACACCCCGTACCCTGTCACCCAGAGACACCCCGTACCCTGTCACCCAGAGACACCCACACCCTGTCACCCAGAGACACCCACACCCTGTCACCCAGAGACACCCCGTACCCTGTCACCCAGAGACACCCGTACCCTGTCACCCAGAGACACCCACACCCTGTCACCCAGAGACACCCCGTACCCTGTCACCCAGAGACACCCCGTACCCTGTCACCCAGAGACACCCCGTAACCCTGTCACCCAGAGACACCACACCCTGTCACCCAGAGACACCCACACCCTGTCACCCAGAGACACCCCATACCCTGTCACCCAGAGACACCCCGTACCCTGTCACCCAGAGACACCCACACCCTGTCACCCAGAGACACCCCGTACCCCTGTCACCCAGAGACACCCCACACCTGTCACCCAGAGACCACCCCGTACCCTGTCACCCAGAGACACCCACACCCTGTCACCCAGAGACACCCCGTACCCTGTCACCCAGAGACACCCACACCCTGTCACCCAGAGACACCCACACCCTGTCACCCAGAGACACCCCGTAACCCTGTCACCCAGAGACACCCCGTACCCACACAGAGAGCACGTGA